>CM047748.1:22520681-22746517 GCA_026225825.1 Pistacia integerrima
TCGTTTTCTGATGCTTTCGGGGGTTGCTTCTGGCAAAGGTGTAGACTCTGGATCAGTGGATTATATTAAGCCCTGGTCAAGTCGATCTATCATTTGCTATGTTTCTTTTCCGGTTACCACAATGCCCTCCCTCTTTTATAACATAAACCTCATACATAATATTATACATACAACATTTTTATATATAATTTCCCGTATAACTTGATATGAAAAAATATAATTGACTGATTTTAAATTAAAAATAAACTTTCACCCAATTATTTTTTGTTTTATCAGGTTGTATGAGAAATATTGTATGTATAGTATTACTCAAACCTCCACTGTTTCACCCTTTGAGATAATTAAAGAATAAATTACATAGAATAGTCCGATTGGTTGAAAATAGGCATGGCAAAGTTCCCCGAAATTCTGAAGACCTGTGCTGCTCTACCCATATGGGGCGGGGAAGCCTCGGTTTTTTTGGGGATAGGGGGTGGGGGTGGGTGCATTTTAATCCCTGTCCCTGGGGATGGGGCGAGGGTGGGTGATGTCTTTCCCCCCGCCCTGGCCCGCATATAATATATAAAATTAAAAATTATATATATATATTTGCTTTTCACTAATATTTCTATATTTCATCTAATTACACAATTTCATACCTATATAAACTTATATTTTCCCAATTTCCCTCAATCTAAACAATTGAACAAAAACAAAACCCTAACCCGTATTTATGTAAACTTAACTATGTTTAAACAATTAATTTAAGTGTTTGTCATGTGGACGAGAATTAACTATTGTGTTTGATAATGCTCAAATTAATTTATGTTTAAGTAAAATTAATGGGATGGGGACGGGCTTCCAACATTCTCCTGTGGGGCGGGGAAGGGGAATTCCTATCATCCCTGTAACGGGGATGGGGTAAGAGTGGGTAGTGATTTTGAGGGCAAGGATGGGTACGATGAATGAGATCCCCGCTCCAACCTGCCCCATTGCCATGCCTAGTTGAAAGCAAGATACCTATTTCACATACCAACAATCACAATTACATCTTTAAAATTAAAATTAAAAATAAAAATAAAATAAAATAAGGGAAAAAAAGATTTGGAAAAACGGGTGACCCGTCGGTCCACCCATACCCGATGGGTTTCCAATTTCTTTACTTGTTTCTATTCTCGACCTGGTTGACTTGCATTCGTTTTTACCTGACTTGTACTTGCCTAACCCGCCCATTTGCCATGTCTAGTAATAGGGGTAGCCATAGGGGTTCTTACCCGACTAGTAATTTTAGAACTTTGGGGGATTAGTTGAGATTCGTATAAGCTAACCAGACACCCTTGATGATTAAAAAAAAATACACATATCAAGCATTAGTTTTGGGTGGACTGAAAATTACTAAACTTTTTGAACATGGAATTTCATGTTTGTTACATATAGGACTAGCAGTGAGCCTAAATAAACCACATATTTAATTTTATATTTTTTATACCTATTATCAAAATCTTAAAAAAAAAAAAAAAAAAAATATCAATCTTTTAACCAAACAACATGGGAAAAAAATTAAGTAAATCTAAAAGCTTAAACTTAGGTTTTTGTCCTTTTATCTCTTGATTAGGTTTATTTTTTATTTTATTGTTCTTTCCTATGTGTTATGGCTTGACACATGTTTGTCTCTCAACAGCTATTAATATTTTTCGATATCTCTTTTGGCTTTTACATTATATATATAATCAAATACATTTATAGTTACATCCTTTTAAAGTTAAATTAAACTGTATTATACCTCAATTTTGATTTTCTCCCTTCTAGCTTTTACGTGGGAAACTTTTATTGTAGGAGGTAAGGGCGTATATATCATTTTTTTTTTTACTAACTAATCTCTTAGGGCCTTAAAAGTCCGATCGCGTAATCTTCTAGTGGCCACCCCTATTAGCGCTTGGGGGACTTGAACTCAAGAGTTTGAGAAAACTTCTTTTGCTCTTTTATCATCAAGTCACCCAGTGGTGATTAATATATCATATTTAAGTTTTAAATATATCATATATAATATTGGCATAAGAATTTTTTTTTTAATGTGTAATAAAATTTTATATACGTATAAATACACATAAAAAAAAATATTAGGCATTACAAATCTAAATTAAGTAAACAAGTTATAAATTAAAATTTTTTTTAAAAAAAAAAAAAAGGCATTACACATTACAGGTTGAAATAAATAAACATATTACACATTAGAAAAAAAAAAATATATATATATATATATATATATATATATATATATATATATATATATATATATATATATATATATATATATATATATATATATATATATATATGATGAATTTGTAGTCTATATAAAGTTGTTTATTTAATTTGAATTTGTAGTTTGTAAAGTATTTATTTAGAGTTTGATGTGTAAGTAATTTTTCATTTTCTTAAAAGGGGTATTTTTGTCATTTCAGTATAAATTTAATAGTCAACTAACGTTTCATTTAGTCAAGCATGGCAACCTGAAGCCACAGGGTCTAAAAAGGAATGTAGAACAGAGATGTTGTGATCTCTGTGACTGTGACTGTGGATTAAGTACTCAAATATCTAGCTATTGTTGTAAGTTGGAGGATGTTCCAGGACTTATGTTGCGGACCAAAACAAAATTTGACCAAGCCAAATTGAGTCCGAACTAAGCTTGTTTTGCTTATCTCTTTTGGTCATAGCTTTTGTTTCTCTCAAACCGAACCAATTTGGATAAACTTTACGTTCAAATCCTATTGGTTACTAGGGTGGCAGACAACTATTATAAGGGAAATTCTATACTTATAACTCAATCTCATAATTTCGACGTAACTTGCAATTGATTAATTTACAATAGATCTTGTCTGTCTAACAATGAATCCTGTATGTCCAATTCGAACTGACCAATTACGAGTTGTCAAGTTGGAGTTATGAGAAAAAATTTATAAGATTAAGTTGTGAGCCAATATTTATTGCTACTATAAATACAACCCTTCCTCTCTTGTTTTGGTACATTGAAAATTGAGTAAAGAGAAATACGAAGCTTTCTATTTTAAACTCTAAAGCTTATGTTCAATTTTAATGAAGTGCCCCTTGATTTTCTTTAATTATTCTATAACAACTATTACATGTCGCATGACCTGTAGTTCAGCATGATAATATTATTATTCCTTGAAGTCAGAATTATACGTTTGGAGTTAGAAATTTAAATAATTATATGTCTTTTATTTTTGTAATTTCAAGATTTAAATCATTGGTCATTTACCTTCCCATGAATCTTGAATGTATCACATCAATGACCGTTGATCTGACTAGAAAAACCGGGAACTGACCCCTTAAACCAAGTCAAGAGACGATCTGGGTTTTAAAACAGTGCTTTCATATGGTTATGTAACCAGACCCAAATCCCATGAATCCCCATGAATCTTGAATTCAAGATTCATGGGGATTCATAAAGGGTCCCATACAGTTCACCATAACCTATGCTCTATTTCCCCAAAAGAGATCATCTCTTGACTTGGTTTAAGGGGAATCATCCCCATAGTCGATCAACGGTCATTGATGTGATACATTCAAGATTCATGGGAAGTGGGCTTGGTTACATAACCATATGGAAGTACTGTTTTAAAACCCATATCGTCTCTTGACTCGGTTTAAGGGGCCAGTTCTCAGTTTTTCTAATCAGATCGATGGTCATTGATGTGATACAAAATCTCTCTCTATTAGATGTTGATGCTGTGTATGAAGAATCGATGGAGGACCCTTTTTTCTGGATCTATCTCACATCAATGAGCGACCCAAAAAGAGAGTAAAAAAGTGAGAAAAAAGTTGGGTTAAAGAAAGAAAGAAAGAGAGACAAGAGTGGGAATCTGGATCCAAACAAAACTCATATTTTAATAATGTTTATAATTCATTATTAATTAATTACTCAATTTTTATTTTTATTGTTTGGTTTTTTTTTTTTTAGCTTAAAGGATCTCAGTCTGTGATAAAAGAAAGGAAAATAATAGAGACATCGGGAGTAATACACCAAATCTATATATTAAATGACGTGATAAAGTCATAATCGTTGATTAATTATAACTTAATATTAATCAACAGTTAAAATTTTATCATGTCATTTGATACACACTCCTAATAGCTGTAGCATTACTCTAGAAGAAAAGGGTTGATATTCTTCGGGATATCTTTTGGATTAAGGGAACTTAATATTAATTAATTAATTAATGACTGAGGAAATTAATTAATTATGGTGGGTCGTTGTCCTTTCTAGATAATATTATAGGAACTAGTCAATGGACACCAACACATTGAGAGAAAAATTAATCCATGCATTAGTAGTTAGGATATTAATTAATTAGATTTTGAGCCATCGATGTTAGGTATCATCATAACATATTGGTTGTTTCATTTATATGGGTTACTTATCTGTATGTACATAAAACTAAACCTCACCACTGAAATTTTTGTGAAGATATTTCAAAAATTATTTATGAATAAAAAGCATTTATATTATAAATTATAAAATGATATATATTTAATATACTTAAAACTCATACAAATATCTATTTCTTAGTACTTAGCAAAATTCTCATTTATCTACACAAGAATTTACTCTTTTTTTTTCTTTTACTCGAATTCATTAAGATCTCTCATATTTAACATTTTTTTTTCCTTCTAATGATTGGATATATTATTTTCATCTATCTTTCTTCTAATGATCAGATTTATTATTTTTCTCAATTTTTCTTTGAATGATCAGATTTGTTTTTTTGACATAAATCAATCATATTCTTGTTATGAATCAAACCTTTTTTTTTTTTTTTCATTTTGGAATTATTGATAAAATCAATTTTTTTTTGCTTTTGTTTTAATCCTCTTTTCATGAAAATTAGAGAATTTTTGTTATGAATCATTTGCAATCTTCCAACGAATTAAAAATTACTTATTTTCTTCCAAGGATAATAAATATATATAATGCAACATATTTATTTAAAATAGAATAAGAACGTAATTTTAATAAATATATCTTTTGTTATATTTGCACGTTAACCCTAAATTGAAACAATAAATATTATAAGGACTAATATTACATATGTAAAAATTTGACAGATAAAGATTGGCATACAACCCAATCTTACAAACTTTCTCTCACAATCTCGACTAGCAGCTCGCAATTGGGTAGATGAGATCCATTGCAAGCAGGCGAGGCCTATTTTACAAACTGACCAATTTCAAGCTGTCATATCAGGGTTGTGAGAGAAAGTTTGTGAGATTGAGTTATAAGTGTAGTATTGTCCAACTTTGACATAAGAAACTAAAACCCATGTTAAAAGTAGTTTTAATTAATATGATTATATTATTTTCTTAAAAAAAAAATTCAAGAAATTAGGGTTATCTTTTATATATTTCCTTCAAGGAATGTGTGAATATATGTCTAGTAAAACCTCCCTATAGTCATAATGGTGAGATCAACTAATTTTATTACTATAAGGAGGTTATAACTTAATATATGTATGTAGTTACAAAAATTATTGTTTTGATTTCTTATTTTATAAATCATGTTTTAGCAATACAATATTAGGATTTCAATTCATATTTTAGTAGTATTAAGATTTTAATTTAATGCTTCAATTGGCTACTTTTGAAACGGATAGAAGCTCGTGTCTTGAAACTAGCAAAGATAAGTGTCTTTTATGAAATTGTAAATACAGTTGACGCATGGTTAATTGATGTGAAGCCACAGACAAATGCCAATGGTTTTAGACATTGCAAAATTAGGACCCCTGACATAGATGAATTGCAAGTTACAAATGAAGTGGATGGGGAGAATAAAAGAGTCATTGCATAATTGAGTGATCAGATTCGACAATTTCACTATACTAATTAAATAGATATTAATTTCTTTCTCGATCATCCAAATGAGCATCAAATCATGTATGCTTTAACTAAAGAAGAAATCATTGCTGCAATTAGACAAGAAGAGAAAAGAAATAATCCTGAAGGTGATAGTATGAAAATACAAAAAATTTCGTGTCATGAACCTCTAAACATAGTTGAGAAGCTAAAAATATTTTGGCTTCAAAAAGAAGATGTCCATACTAGCGAATTATTACGTACTCGCAAGTTAAAATATATGATAACAACTCTATCATAAATTATTATCTCAAACAACTTTAGATAAATATTTTATTTCATCTGAAACATTTAATGTAGCATAAAATATATTTTTGTAATATACAAATACTTATTATTATGTGAAATCAATTTTCCTTAACACGAGAATTAGAAAAATTATAATTTATTACAATGTAAAGTTAATCATTACGGAGAATTTTTAATATATATATAATGACATGTAAAAAGCATTTTGTGGGTCTGAGTCTTGACGTCTGAGGTGGCCCATTGCCCATGTGGCCATGCCACACGTGCCTCGCATAGCTCCCTGGTGGTAACCTACTAATCTATACGTTTACGTTTGTCATATTATTTACTATAAATTATCTCAAATCTTTCTAATTTTAAGACATTCACTCATCTTATAACAACTCAGTTTGCATGAGAATAAAAGGTGGCTTCGGTGGAAATTTTCAATTTTTTTAAGTTAAGTGAAATGTAAGTGGATTTTAGCCTAGTGGGGTTAAATAAGTTCAGGGAATAAGGGCGGAGGCCGGGAGGGGGGCCAAAAGGTTAAAAAAATAATATTTCCTTATGAAAATGGCATATTTTATATATAAGTTAAAAAAAATGACATATATGTATACACAAACATCATTAGAACGAAACTGTCTTGCGGTTGCCGGTTGGTTTGGTAGAAGAGATTGGACAAAAGATGACGAAACCAGCCACGCAGTAGAACGACATTTAGCAGCTGCTTTTATCCATGTTAATTGTTAAGGCAAAAGCAAGAAGACAAATAAGAGCTATTTTATGAATGGTATATATTTATTACTTATTATAGAGTAAACGACATGTTCCCACCCAAGGTAAAGCGAAACGGCAAGGTCTCACCCTTAGTTTCATAAATTTTAAATTCTCACCCTTAAATTAACAAACAATTTATTAATATAACAATCAAACGATCTCCCCCAAATTCCATCAATCCCAGAAAACAAACTCAAAACACTTTTTAACCGGTCTCAAACAACACACAAACAATCTCCTTTCAAAATCTCATTAAAAAAAAAAAAAAAAAAACTCCAACTAACCCCAATCTCGCCGAAAAAGCACAACGCAAACGGATGGCAGATTTGCGCCGACAGGCGTCGGATCATGAAGCAACTAAACCCCAAAAATCCAGCCACCAGTGGGGCGGCAACGGTTGGGGGAGGGTGAGGGATGCGGGGGGGTGTCGAAAATGGCTTGGATGACGATGTTGTGGCCGGCTAATTGTGGATGAAATCGAGTGGGATGGATGGGGGTTTGTAGAGGTGGAGGCGGAGAGGCAGTGGAGAGATTTGAGATGTGGGGTTATTTTATAATTCTACTAACTTGGAGGGTAAAAAATAATTTTATAATTTACTTATCAAGGGCAATATGATAATAACGGATTCTATGTTTGTTTCAACGTCTAGAATTTGAAATTTATCAAACCAGGGATGGGAACTTGACATTTCGCTTTACCTTAGGTGGGAACACGTCGATTGCTCTTTATTATATTCAGTAACCGTCACTCACAAAAATTTTGGACTCAAGTCACTGGAACTGTACATCTTGATCATCATAAATATGTATTACGCATTAGAACACATCTCCATCTCAAACAAAATCCTAATATTGGGAGAGTTTCGTGGTGAGGTGAAATGGGTAAGAAAAAAGGTTCTCAAAAAGGGTCCTCATCAGGAGGCGTTTCAGAAGAAACCAAGAAATCCTGTGGACGTAGCTCTTCATCGTCATCAAAACCTCCTGCAAAAGAAGGCGTTTCAGTTGGAAAAGAAACCAAGAAAACCTGTGGACGTAGCCCTTCATCTTCCTCAAAACCTCCTCAAAAGAATGATTCTTCTACTAAAACATATGATTCTAAGACAGTTGCTGGACGTAAACAAAGTTGAGGAGGGGAGACCAGGCCCGGTAAGTGACGTTTACTTTTGCGTTCTGAAACAAATGCATGGGTTAAGCAAGAGGTAGCAAAAAACGATGGAAGAGTGCAGCCAAGTTGGTGAAAATTACTACTATTTCTTCAGCGTCAAGAGTCACGTAAAATTGTAGTAATATGTTGTTCTTAGTTTTGCTTTTGTATCAGCTTTGATCTTTGGTTCAAAGCTACTTTACTATCTAAAATATTTTGTATTTGATTGAGCTGCATGCTCTTTGCAATATATCATCATATACGTGTAAAACTTACGTTACATGAGTAACGTAAATAACGTGATTTTCATCAGTTTTAAAGTTGATGGTCCACGTTCTTTGTTCAGTTTTCAAACGCTTCAGTTTTCAAACGTTTGGGATTTATGGCAGCCATTAAGCAGCCATTAAAAGCTTGATGGAAGCTTGGTTATGAATATATTATTTTGATCCCTAAGCTCAAGAACACGAATATACAGAAAAATACACCATCAATAGAGTGTCTTGAGAGCTTAGAAGATCCAAAATACTGATCGTGAGTTTGCTTCAATGGTTGGAGGTAATTATTGATTCCTGGTTTATAGTTTAAGAATATTATATTCTTTGTATTTCTGTTTAGATTACAGATGAAATGTCTTACAGTTGGTATCAGAGCCATATAATACCTCTGCCTTGATGTTTTGCAAAAGTTTTTTTTGAAGCTCTCTGTTCATGGCCGTTTGAAATTTTTTTTAAAAAATCAAAGTTTGCCTTTTAATTGTTTTCTAACGAAAATAAATGATATAAATCATTAGGAAATTGGATTTCTATCATTTCTGGATTTTGAAACAATTATTTTGGAGTTTAAATAGTGGATTTCCACCCGGGTTTGGCCATTGGATTGTTTTTGGGTCGGGTATCCAATAACAGATCCGCTCAAAGGTTGAAGACGACTAGAGATGACATGTCATTTTTCCTTCAGTTTTGAAACAGACATGTCGTTTTCTTGTCAATTAAAAAAAAAAAAATTTGCTTAGATTTGGTAGTCTGGGACTTGAACCTGTGATTTCATATTAAGAGATGTGCTACTGGGCCCAACAAGCCACTTTACGTTTTTGTCATGTAATTGGTAAAATAGAATTTATAGTATTTCTAATTCTGCTCATTTTAATTATGCCTATTATATTAATTTTGGTTTAATTATATGCATTTTTTGGATAAGTTAAATTGTGCAGAATCCTAAAGTAATTATGCTTATATTTATCTTTTATGAATTGATTATATCATTCTACTTGCAATTTTTGAATGAGTATATATGGATAAAGACACAATATTAAATGTTATGCATAATATTATAGTTTTCATTATGCAATATTTTTATGCTTATGAGAATATTTTGTGCATAATAATAACATATTAGTATTTGATTATGTAATTCGTAATATTAAGCTAGTCTTTATGGGATTTAATGTCTAGTGATCCATATAATTTTAATTAATTAGAGAATAGCCACAGCATCTTTAAATAAATAAAATTATATATTATGATTAATTAGGATCACATAAAGAATATTAGACATTAATTGTAATTAATTATACTTAATATAATAAATTTTTTCCCACAGGAATTTTTATTATATTTATATTATTAATTAGGATAAAATATCAAGTTATTCATAATTTACCCACAGGAATTATGAATTTAGTAAATAATTTGATAGTTTTATCATAAAGTTTAATCATAAGGAATAAATGAATCTGCTTGAATTAGAAATTTAGCCCACAGGCAATTTTTATGTCATTAGATTCAGTTTTTTAAGCATGATTTACATTGGTAAAGTATGATATTTTGTTTAGGCCTTATTTTTAACATAAGCATGTAATCTATAATTTTATGCAGTCGTACAACCTGTAAATTTCTCTGATATTCGTTTCGATATCCCTGAACTTAAGGGAGATAATTATAAGGTTTGGGAGGAGAGAGTTCTTCTTAATTTGGGGTGGATGGACATAGACTATGCTATTAGGAAAGACGAACCACCAGCACTCACTAATACTAGTACTGCAGCAGACATCACGCTTTATGAACGATGGGAGCGATCTAATCGTCTCAGCGTGATGTTCATTAAGACTAGAATCTCTGCTAGTATCCGTGGTTCTGTTGATCAGCATGAAAAGGTCAAAGACTTGCTAAAAGCCATTGATGATCAATTTGTCACTTCGGACAAGGCACTAGCAAGCACCTTGATCATGAAGCTTTCATCCCTAAGGCTCACCGGTGTGAGAGGTGTGCGCGAGCACATCATGCAAATGAGGGATATTGTGGCTTAATTGAAGAATCTCGAGGTTGAAATGTCGGATTCCTTCCTGGTGCACTACATCTTGAACACCCTTCCGCATCAATATGGACCCTTCAAAATCTCATACAACACACATAAGGATAAATGGTCAATTAATGAACTTATGACCATGTGTGTTCAAGAGGAAGGGAGATTGGTGATGGAAAATGGAGAAAGTGCAATGCTTGCAACGCATGGAAAGGGAAAATATCAAGCCAATAAGAAAGGGAAAGGTAAAATGCCTCCTCCTCAAAGTGGTATCAAGAAATATTCCAAGTGTTTCTTTTGTAAAAAGAAGGGACACATGAAGAAGGAATGCGCCAAATTTCAGAAATGGCTTGCGGACAAAGGTAATCCAACCTCATTTGTTTGTTATGAATCTAATATGGTTAATGTCAATATTAACACATGGTGGATTGATTCTGGATCAACAATCCACATTTCAAATTCCTTGCAAGGTTTGCAAAACCTAAGGAAGCCAATGGGAAGTGAGCAAAGCATCTTATCAGGAAACAAGATGGGCTCGCATGTGGAAGCTGTAGGAACTTGCTATTTAATTTTAAGTAGTGGCTTTGTTTTAATGTTAGAAAAGACCTTTTATGTTCCAAGTTTTTCTAGAAACTTGATTTCAGTTTCAAGGCTTGTACCCTTTGGATATTCCTTTAATTTTTCAGATCCATCTTTCAACTTATTTTATAAATCTGATTGTGCTGGGAATGGTAATTTGTCTGATGGTCTTTACTGCATTAATTTACAAAACAATGCCACTTATGATTTAATGCATGTTCACATTGGCACTAAAAGATGTGTTATTAATGAGGACTCCTCTAAATTATGGCACGGAGATTAGGACATATCTTCATAGATAGAATTAAAAGATTAGTAAATGAAGGAGTACTTAATACTGGATTTTATCGATTTTGAGACTTGTGTGGGTGCATAAAGGGAAAGCGACCAACAAGTCAAAGAAAGGTGCCAATAGAAGTTCGGACATATTAGAGATCATACATACTGATATATGTAGTCCAGACATGGACTCACATGGTCAGAAATACTTCATCTCTTTTATAGATGATTGCTCACGATATATGTATCTCTACATGCTTCATAACAAGTACGAAGCATTAGATGCCTTTAAAATCTTTAAGGCTGAAGTAGAGAAACAATGTGGTAAGCAAATTAAGATCGTAAGATCAGATAGAGGTGGAGAATATTATGGTAGATACACAGAGGATGGACAAGCACTTGGACCATTTGCAAAGTTTCTTCAAGATCATGGGATTGTTGCCCAATACACCATGCCTGGTTCACCGGACCAGAATGGTGTAGCAGAAAGAAGAAATCAAACATTGTTGGACATGGTGCGGAGTATGCTTAGCAGCTCTAATCTTCCTAAATCCTTATGGGCTGAAGCACTTAAGATGGCAGTGTATATATTAAATCGAGTTCCAACCAAGGCTGTTCCTAAAACACCATTTGAATTATGGAAAGGTTGGAAACCGAGTTTGCGACATATGCGCGTTTGGGGATGCCCGTCTGAGGTGAGAATTTATAATCCACAGGAGAAGAAGCTGGACCCAAGGACCATTACTGGGTATTTCATTGGATATGCTGAAAGGTCTAAAGGTTACAGATTTTATTGTCCATCTCACAACACTAGGATTGTGGAATCAAGAAATGCAAAGTTTCTTGAAAATGACTTGATCAGTGGGAGCGATCAAACCAGGAACATAGTTTCTGAGAATGATCATTCATAATCTCAACCTTCCACCTCAAGTGATAAATTGGTCATTGTTTATAGCACCCCTCAAGTACAAACTGGTGTTGAACAACCAATCATTGAAGTTCCACAAGTCGTTGACAACATTCCAAGAGATCGCTTAGTTCAAGAGTTGCCAAGAACTTTTGAACAACGAGTTGAACCACATACTTCTCCAGAATATGATGGTACAACATTAAGAAGATCTACTAGACCAAGGAGATCAGCAATTCCTAATGATTATATTGTGTATCTGTAAGAATCTGACTATAACATTGGAGCCGAAAATGATCCCGAGTTCTTTTCACAAGCCATGAGTTGCAAAGAATCAGAATTATGGTTGTTCACCAAGTGTGGCTCCCATTGTGAAGGGCGATAAGTTCAATTTGAACCAATGCCCAAAGAACGATTTTGAAAGGGAACAAATGAAGAACATTCCATATGCTTCTGCTGTCGGAAGCCTGATGTATGCTCAGTGCACAAGGCGACATTGCATTTATTGTTGGAATGTTGGGACAATATCAAAGTAATCCAGGTTTAGACCACTAGAGAGCTGCAAAGAAAGTGATGAGGTACCTTCAAGGAACCAAAAACTACATGCTTATGTATAGACGGACGGACAATCTGGAAGTAATCCGTTATTCAGATTCAGACTTTGCTGGCTGTGTTGATTCACGCAAATCAACATTAGGATATGTTTTCATAATGGCTGGTGGAGCTGTATCTTGGAGAAGTGTAAAGCAGTCCTTGACTGCTACTTCCACTATGGAAGCTGGGTTCGTTTCTTGTTTTGAGGCTACTTCACATGGTGTATGGTTATAGAGTTTCATAGCTGGACTTAAAATTATGGATTCTATTTCTAAACCATTGAGAATATACTGCGATAATTCAGTTGTTGTCTTTATGGCTAAGAACAATAAAAGTGGAAGTCGAAGTAAACACATTGACATTAAGTACTTAGCCATAAGAGAGCGTATTAAAGAAAAGAAAGTGGTCATTGAGCACATAAGTACTGAATTGATGATCGCTGATCCTTTGACCAAAGGCATGCCACCATTGAAATTCAAGGATCATGTAGAAGAAATGGGACTTCATTCCACTATGTAGTTGTATATATAATGTTTGAATAAAACTCTTATTTACTGTGATGTTTTCTCATATTCATGTGCACCTTAATTTCATTTGAGAAAATTCATCTGTAGGACCAAGAATAAACATAGGGTTTATTCATTAAGTAAGGTTGTCATATATAAAGTAAACTTGAGAAATCAAATGCATTGTAATATATGGAAGATAATACTCGTTTTATTTTGAGGACTTGTTGCCATGATTCGTGTATTTGTTTCTTAATGAAATAATGGTTAAAAATATGGACCAAGTGGGAGAATGTAAAACTTACGTTACATGAGTAACGTAAATAACGTGATTTTCATCAGTTTTAAAGTTGATGGTCCACGTTCTTTGTTCAGTTTTCAAACGCTTTAGTTTTCAAACGCTTCAGTTTTCAAACGTTTGGGATTTATGGCAGCCATTAAGCAGCCATTAAAAGCTTGATGGAAGCTTGGTTATGAATATATTATTTTGGTCCCTAAGCTCAAGAACACGAATATACAGAAAAATACACCATCAATAGAGTGTCTTGAGAGCTTAGAAGATCCAAAATACTGCTCGTGAGTTTGCTTCAATGGTTGGAGGTAATTCTTGATTCCTGGTTTATAGTTTAAGAATATTATATTCTTTGTATTTCTGTTTAGATTACAGATGAAATGTCTTACAATACGTAGTTGCGATGCTTCAATAAGTCATTTTCTGATGCTTTCGGGGATTGCTTCTGGCAAAGGTGTAGACTCTGGATTAGTGGATTATATTAAGCCATGGTCAAATCGATCTATCATTTGCTATGTTTCTTTTCCAGTTACCACAATGCCCTCCCTCTTTTATAACATAAACCTCCTTACATAATATTACACATACAACATTTCTCGTATAACTTGATGTGGAAAAATATAATTGATTGATTTTAAATTAAAAATAAACTTTCATTCAATCATCTTTTGTCATTTCAGATTGTATAAGAAATATTATATGTATAGTATTACTCAAACCTCCAACCGGTTGGCTGGCCGATCGATCCAGTTTTTAAAAATGAAAAATGAAAAAAAAAAAAATTCATTCTAAGTCTTTGGTATTGAATTGATGTTATTGTTATGAACAAAGAAATTAAATTAAGTTAGTAGAGAGAGAGAGAAAGAGAGGGAAAGAAAGAGTTTGATTTGTGTAATAGGAAAATTAAGAAAATTGGAATGAATCCATTTCTTTGAATGAAATAATTATGGTGTAAACCATCGAAATGATCTCATCACTTTATTCAAACAATTTGGTAATGGAAAACACGGAATGAATTTGTTTTGACTCAATTTGTCCCCCACCTTTTATATAATTAAAGTCTGAATTTTTTAATCCATGTCCAGAAACTGGGGGAGATAATTGAGACTACAATATAAAAGTGGATGCAACTAGACATGTAGCCAATGGCAACTCACATGAACAAGTCCATATTTAAAATATGAACTATTCATATTCTTTTTTCTTTTTTATGATCGAAGGTGTCAGAGCCAGTTTTCGTTCGCCTCAACTAATTTTTTGGAACCTTAGAACCGAGACCCGATCACGTGTCCAGTTCGAGCCAACATAAATATAAACCGCCGGTCGAACCAGACCGATTGAAAAACTAGTCCAGTGTCTGAAAAGGGGAAAAAAATCTCTAATTTCTTAGTTTCTCTGATTTCTCCTTTCTCTACGTAAAATCCTCTGAAAAAATGTTAACACAAACATGAAAATCTGAAATCCCACACAAATCGCCACTCAATCTCAACGAAATCCACTCTCTGAAGTCTGAAAGCAACCATTCATTGCTAAAATCGATCGCAACTCAAGTCTCTGAAATCACGACAATGCCTTTCTCCCTTGCCGGAAATCAACGACGATGATAACTTCATTCCTAGACGACGATGACGACCGGACGACATCCTTCTTCTTCTTGACTTTCCTTCTCTTCTCCTCTGCTAACTAAATATTTTTTCCAGATCTAATTTTCATAGTAATCTACTCGATATTTTCATAGTACTCAGTAGCTACAGTTTCCATCTGGGTTTGTCGCAAGTTCCACGAATTAGCAGAAGAGAAAGCGAGAGAAAACGATTAAGTGTTTCACCCAAACTCAAAGTTAGCGCTTCATCTAAAGTTAGCTTCTTGTTTTTGGACTATTTTCTGTATATTTCTTATATAGAGTTAGATCAGAAATAAATTTTTTATTTTATTTTATCTTTTTATTGACTTCACTCTTTGTCATTTAAGAATTAAATAAATAAAAATAACCCATTATTTAATTAATAAAAATTAGTGGTAAATTAGAGACTGAATTTTAAAGTTTTTTGGTTAACATAAAAATGCATTATATAAAGGGATTTATATTAATGGTATTTTAACATCTTCACACACTTTATTTATATTATCACATATTTAGATATGATTATGTTTATGTACAAAGGAATCTCATAAATATTCAGTTTCTTATTAAAAAATAAATAAATTGAACGTACTCTTGTTTATGTTTTATTTTTAGTTATCTTGATAGGCCTTCACTCAATAACATCAAGGCTCAAAAATCATAAAGAATTATAACTACAAGAAAATAAATTATTTATTATCTCTTTAATAAAATTAATTCAATTTTCTCTTGTTATCAGCTCTAAGGTTTTGACAAGATGTTTTGTAACCTTAACCATTTAATTTTATCTAACAATTCATTTATTAATATTGGCTACAGACTAAAAAACATTTAATGTTATATTTCATTTTCTTGGCATCAATTCTTGCAGATTGCATCAATCCAGTAAGAGATAAAGGTTGAGATATGGCAGAGGCTGCAGTGGAGTTTGCTATAGAAACCTTGAGTTCCCTTCTTGTCCAAGAAGTCAAGTTGTTGGGAAATGCAAGACAAGAAGTTGAAAGCATCAAAACTAAATTGGAAAGCATAACGTCTTGCCTCAGGGATGCAGATGCAAAGGCTGCAGCTGAAGAATAAGGAAGAAGTAATGGAGTCAAAACATGGGTAAAACAATTGAGGGAAGAAGCCTTTCATATTGAAGATTCCTAGATGAATACATTTTGAAGAGACTTGAAAAAAAAAAAAAAGGTTTTTTTTTTTTTTTTTTTAATATGCTAACATCATCATACTGTGTGATGACATCACCAGTCCAACCGGTTGGACCGGTTGAACTGTGACTCGGGCAGCAGAGCGGGTTGCCCTTCAGTTTAGGTTTTAAAATAGTGAGCAATACTACTCTTACAATCTAATCTCACAAATTTTCTCTCATAACTTCGACGTGACAGTTTGCAATTGATCAACTTACAATGGGTTCTACCTGTCTAATAATGGACTTGTTTGCTCAATTGCGAGTTAATTAATTACGAACTATCACGTTAAAGTTATAAGAAAAAGTTGACCTAGTTAGTAAATACGGGTACGGCAAAAAAACGGTACGGGAATTTTACGGGTATAATACGGTAAATGGTGAAAAATACGTTTATAAAAATTCGGCCATAAAATTCGGGTACGGAAAAAATACGATACGGGTATATACGGGTTTAATACATTGCATTGTCAATAATACGTTTTGAAAAATACGGCAATATCAATCTTAGTTTTAATACTTTTATGGATTACCTGGTTAAATAAGCTTATTCTTTATGTTAAATAACCTTAAATAAGGTTAACTAATAATTATTATAAAAAATAACTGATATTCAAATTGTAGGTTTTAGACTCAAAGTCTCAAACACAATATTTAGCCAATGATTCTTTACTAATTTAAAGCTTGATAAGTTTGATATTAAATGCAACCAATTTTAACTTCCCATTAATCCATTAAATTATATTAAATCAAGAACTAAAATTTTATATCACAAATCTATATAAAATATTAGTGTTACAATACCCATAATATATGACTTTAATTGTTTATCATTTATTTATTTATTTTGATTCAATAAAAGTTAAGACTACTGGATTACTAGGTTGAATATCAGTTATTCTTTATAATAATTATTATTTAACCTTGTTTAAGGTTATTTCACATAAAGAATAAGATTATTTTAGTATCATTGATTCAATCTAAAACCCCTTTCCAATATCTTCCCTTACAAAAGAAGACAATATAATTGTATTTTTATAATAATTATTATTAGGAAACCATATATTTTTTGTTGGGTTAATTAGTATTTTATTTGGATTTCATAATCCCATGTTACTATACGTCCGATATTGCTTTGGGATTCTGAATTTGGACAAAACAATTATATCTTGTCCCATTCCACTCTTCTTCTAACGGCTATCTAATTTCCATTGGTTTTTGTTTCTTCTTTCCCATCAAAACGACGTCGTTTCAATGAGTTCCATTTTTTTTCAATCATTCGCGAATAATTCGCATATAATTCGCGAATAATTCGCGAATTATACGGATATCCCAAAAATTCGCGAATAATACGGCACCCATTTAAAAAGTACGTGAATACGCGTTTTATACGCGTATTTACTAACTAGGAAAGTTTATAAGATTGAGTTATGAACTAATCTTTATTGCTACTATAAATACCACCCTTCCTCTCTTGTTTTTGTACATTGAAAATTGAGTAAAGAGAAATAGGAAGCTTTCTCTTTAAACTCCAAAGCTTCTGTGCAATGTTTCTTTTGCGATTACCACAATGCCCTCCCTCTTTTATAACAGAAACCTTCGTGCATAATATTACACATACAACATTTTTATATAACATTTTTCGTACAATTTGATGTGGCAAAATATGATTGACTGATTTTAAATTAAAAATAAACTTTCATCCAATCATCTTTTGTCATATCAGGTTGTATGAGAAATATTGTATGTGTAGTATTACTCAAACCTCCATCCATACTCGATCCTGTGGGTATGGGTTTCACATTTCTTTACATGTTTGACTCGTATCCGTTTTTACCTAACTTGTGTCTGCCTAACTTGCCCATTTGCCATATCTAGTAATAGAAGTGGTTATTGGGGTTCTTACTCAATCATTAATTTCAGGATTTTAAGGAATTAGTTGAAATACGTGCAAATTAACTAGACACCCCCGATGATTAAAAAAAAAAAAAAAAAAATACACATATCAAGCCTTAGTTTTGGGTGGACTGAAAATTACCAAACTTTTTGAACATGGAATTTCATTTTTGTTACATATAGGACTAGGAGTGAGCCTAAACAAACCACTTAATTAATTTTATATTTTTATACCTATTCAAAATCTAAGAAAAAAAAAAGAATCAATCTTTTAACCAAAGAACATGGAAAAAAATTAAGCGAATCTAAAAGCTTAAACTTAGGTTTTTGTCCTTTTATCTCATGATTAGTTTTTTTTTTTTTTTGGTTCTTTCCTATGTGTTATGGCTTGACACATGTTTTTCTCTCAATATCTATTAATATTTTTCAATATCTCTTTTGACTTTTACATTATATAATCAAATACATTTATATTTACGTCATTTTAAAGTTAAATTAAAAAAAAATTATATGACCTATAGTCCCTCTTGATTTAAAGTTACATTTATGCAGTGGAATCTCAGTTAAGTCCCTCTTGATTTTCTTTAATTATTACATGACCTATAGTTCAGCATAATATTATTATAATTATTATTCCTTGAAGTCAGAAATATACTTTTGGAGTTAGAACATTAAATAATTATATTCTTTTATTTTTGTAATTTCAAGATTTAAATATCATTTACCTTTGGCTTCCATATGGTTACGTTGCCAAACCCACTTCCCATATATATATATATATATATATATATATATATATATATATATATATATATATATATATATATATATATATATATAGAGAGAGAGAGAGAGAGAGAGAGAGAGAGAGAGAGAGAGAGAGAGAGTATGACGTGTGTAATATCACCTTGCATTGCATAATTGTGGCTTCTTACAATATATATATACAGATTCATGGGAAGTAGGTTTGGTTACGTAACTATATGAAAGCACTGTTTTAAAACCTAGACCGACTCAGTTCAAGGGGTTAGTTCTTAGTTTTTCTAGTCAGACCACCAGTCATTGATGTGATACGCAATCTCTCTCCATTAGATGTTGATGTTGCGTATGAAAAATCGATAGAGGACCCTTTTTTTGCTGAATCCATCTCACATCAATGAGCGGCCCAAAAAATGAGAACAAAGTTGGGTTAAAAAAAGAAAGAAAGAGAGACACAGGAGTGAGAAGAGATGTTGGGTTTAGTTGCAAAGGAAAGAGAGAGATATTGTTTAACATATTTGTGTTGGTTGTAGGCGGCGGCTAGGGTTTCCTGCCCAGATCCCAAGGGTATATTTTTTAGATTTTAAACTTGTAGGTATTGATAAAATTTTGTAAGGGTATTTTTGTAAACTTTCAAAACTTGCTGGATCACCAATTAGACTAGAAAAACCGGGAACTAGCCCCTTGATCGAGTCATGGGGCGGTTTGGGTTTTAAAACAATTCTTCCATATGGTTATGTAACCAAACCCATTTCCCATGAATCTACAGTAGTATCTATCTATATGAGTGTAAACGAGCCGAGCCGGCTAGCGAGTTGGCTCGGCTCGACTCGGTTAGAGCTCGTTTGGAGCTCGACTTGGTTATTATTGAGTCGACTCGGCTCAAACTCGGTTTGTTAACCGAGTCGAGTTCAAACACAGTGAAGCTCGACTCGTGGGCTTGTGAGCTTGGTCGGGCTCGCGTAAACACTGTGCACTTACGCAGGGTGCTTTGGTGATTTTTTTAAACCATTAGGTATTAAACTGATATTTTTAAGTGAAAAAAGTTTTAAAAAATGACAATTTCCCCCCAAAGTGCAAATTCGTATAACACGATACACCAAATCAATTTCAGTTCCCACTTGCCCTAAATCCCAAATCGCAAACAATGACCCCCAAATCGCGAACTAGACATGATTCCTCGCTATGAAATTGGTAATCTCTGTCACCATCTCCGATCTCGGCAACCGTAAAAACAGGCACACAAACCCCCAAATTGCGAAATCGCACCAGCCAGTAGCCCACTGCCCACCACTGTGAAATCGACTACCCGAAATCACAGACACTCTAAAAATCTCTCACAAGACTCAATCACTCCCTGAAACTCACTCAAGAGATCCACTTCACAAGAGTCTGCTCCTTAACTCCCACAACAAAGAAACAAAAACCCAGGAAGAAATGAAGCCCAATGAGAGGAGTAATAATAATTATAAAGAAAACAAACAATGAAAGCAAAGGGGTATTTCTTATTTTAACAAGCCAAGTCTGTTCTGTAACCTGGCTGGACTTAATGGAAATCCAAAGAGAGAGAGAGAGAAAGAAAGGGTTGAAAAATAGACGCGTAATTGAGAAGGAGAAGAAGATGAGTGACATAGAGACAGAGAGAGAAAGGGATATGCTATCAAGTGAAATGAATTATGTTAATCTAGCTTTGAGCTTAGGTAGAGCTCGAGATCGAGCTCGGGAGCTCAAGTTTGAGCCGGCTCGAGCTCGACTTGAACTTGAACTGTAGCTCGAACTTGAACGAGCTCTTCGAGTCTCAGAGGCTCGCTGAGCTCGAGCTCGAGCTCGAGCCTGTTGTAAACGAGTCAGGCTCGATAAGCCAAAAGCTCGGCTCGGCTCGGCTCGGCTCAGCTCGTTTACAGTCCTAGCTATCTATAGTCGTAATAATGGAACTAAACTAATTTTATTATTATAAGGGGGTTATAATTTAATAGAGATATAGTTACAAAATTATTGTTTTGACTTAATTATTCTAGTGCAAGTGGTATGGAGGTAAAACACTACATTAATAATTAATTCAAAAGTATGTCAAATCCAAGGTATAAACATTAGTAAACAATTTTAGATAAATATTGTACTTCATTTTAAACCTTTAATATAACATAACGTATATTTTTTGCAATATACAGATAATTATTACTATGTGAAAGCAAGTTCCTTAAGACGAGACTTAAAAAAAATTAGAACTTATTACAATGTCTATAAATTTTTATGATTACATGGAAGTTAATCTTATATAAAATGTCACTATAGAAAGGTCTCACTGAATAATGAGTTAATAACATTAACCTAAGATTTAATTAACTAACAAAAATTATTTTGAGATTTTTTAAAGGTCGAATGACTTACGCATACCCAAGGTTTGTCGAAATGACAAGTTGATACCCAAAAAGTTTTGAAATGACAAATAGGTACCTTCTGTCATGTTCTGTTAGTTATTTTCGTTTGATAATAGTGAAAAGACTAAAATGTCCTTGAAAGTTTGATATTTTAGTTTTTATAAATTTAAAAATTTCTAAAAAACCCCCTAGGTTTGCTAATTTGACTCCCCAATATATACATTTTTTATAAAATAACAAAAACACCCCCACCACCCGCAGTGCCAGATTCCCGCCACCACCGTCGGAATTTTGCCGAAAAATTTCGTTACGACACTTACCCGTCGGATCTGTGTCATAACGCTGTAGATCGGCATTTTCCTAACAAGATCCGTGGTCGATCGGCCGGTAAAGGCCACATCTACGGCCTGACGGCTGTAGGAAATCATGCTAGCACACGCATCCGTTAGATCTATGTCGTAACACGTCGATCTGGCATTTTTCGACTAGATCCGTGGAGGATCCGGCCGAAAAAGGCTAGATCTGGTCGGAAAAGACCAAATCGATGCGTTACGACACAGATCCGACGAGTCTGTGTTGTAACGCAATTTTCGCGGATTCCAGCCTGGTGGCAACGCATCAGGGTAGCAAGGGTGTTTTTGTTATTTTATAAAATTTTTATATATTAGGGTATTTAATCAAATTAGTAAACCTAGGGGGTTTTTTTTAGAAATTTTTAAATTTATAAAAAAACTAAAATATCAAACTTTCTAGGACATTCTAGTCTTTTCACTATTATCAAACGAAAATCACTAACAAAACATGACAAAAAGTACCTATTTGTCATTTCAAAATCTTTTAAATACCAACTTATTGTTCCATCAAACCTTGGGTGTATGTAAGTCGTTCGGCTTTTTTAAATAACAAAAGTCCTCCTACGTTGATACACTAATAGAATTTACAGTATTATAAATAAGGAATATTTACTTGATTGCCTTCTTGTTTATTTTACCTGTAAATAATTTTTTGATTATTTCCAAAACCTCAAGTGATTATTGTCATTGTTGTCATTAACTCATAAAATATTAATCCTTTTGAGTTCATAGTTTTTGCATTATAAAGGCTCCATGCTCTTGAAGAATATATATACCACACTACAAAGCTAACTCAGATTTTTTTTTTTTTTTTCTATTTTCTTACTGAAAATAATAATTTATTCCTCTCAATGAAATGTTACAAATATTAAAAATATACATAATCCTGTTTAAATTAAATTCAATAGTAAAAATAAAAGAGTAAATCAAATATAGAACACATGCTAATATACAAAAACATGCTGAAGCCATCTCCATCACATTTCAATGTCTTCCAAGTCTGGTAGAGGGAACCTCAGAATTGCTGCAACACCAGTCAATTGTCCCAGTTCTGTAGAAACGAAAAAATGGATTCAGAATGACCAACAAGATAATGATTCTTTGAAAAAAAAAAATAATAAAAAATAAAAATAAAAATTTCTTTGACACAGAGGAAGGGAAATTATATTCGAACCTGACCTTTCTCATGTGTTTACCGAGTTCTAAATGAGGAAACTATAAGGAAATTATAAAATCACAGAGCATGATAGGGAAATTATATTCGAACCCGACCTTTTGTTTCAGTATTCTCTATGAGTAGGTAAATCGTTGGCGATAATATAATTAAGAAGAAATATATAGAAACGGATTGGGTTGCTTGACATAATATCCAAAGTGGTTTCAAGAAGGGTTAAACCCTTGACTCTGATGATACTAAATGCCTTAACGACTCGATCCAACTTAACCTTTGGGTTACACAAAGCATATAAAAATATCTATCATTCATGTTATCGTGTGAGAGATGCTTAAATGGAGTTTTAAGAGAGAGAGAGAATGATATGAAGCATAGAAGGTAACACTTACGTTCTCCGGAGACATGCATGGATGAAAATACATGGGCAGTGCCTCCTGAATCCTTGACTGAGTTGACCAAATTAACATACTTCTTCCTTGTCGCTATATCGGCATTCCTGGAGTTCAATTTGATGATTGAAAATAATTAGATATTAAAAATTTAAAGGTGAGCTCTGAGCATGATATAATACCCAGATTTTCTATTATGAATGCATAGAAAATTTGCAGATTATGCTGCAAGAAATTATCAGCACAAATTATAGATTATAACACTACCCCCCAAAACAAAAAAAAAAAGCTATAATTTGATAATGTAAATTGCCACTACTTTTACTATACACAAACCTGAAAAGATCATCCGTGATGAGAAGCGTTTGGACAGCCATCCGTTCATGGGCTACCTCCACGTGCTTAGGTCCATAGCATGCTCGGTTTGGATCCTACAAGATACCAAGAAAAAGGATTTCTTTAGCGAATGGAAAAAGGAAAAAGGAAAGACAAGGAACTAGAAGAAATCAAAATAAAATGAATAGCACAAAGATCTCGAAGACAGAAGCTGACATTTGAAAGCATGTTGAAGAAGTCCTTGAGAACTTGGACCTGAAAAAGGAGGACAATCAATTTCCTAAAGCAAATTCAATATAAGACAATTTGAAATGTTAAGCAGAAATGGTCTTTCTATCCTCACCTCTTGCGCTGCTTTAGTGTCCTTTATTAAGTTCATCACATTTGGAGCATCCAAAACCTCCCTCAAACTATGCCTGTGCGCCAAAAATTTGAAGCCAAACAGTCATATGAGGCACAGTACTAACAGACATTCGCAAATAAAAAAAAAAAAAAATGAAAAGCAGTTATGTCGTATCCATGAAAAGTGAGGTCAA
This sequence comes from Pistacia integerrima, assembly GCA_026225825.1. NCBI lineage: Eukaryota > Viridiplantae > Streptophyta > Magnoliopsida > Sapindales > Anacardiaceae > Pistacia > Pistacia integerrima. The sequence goes on from CM047748.1 coordinate 22,544,836, forward strand.
TTACATTTGTCAATTGGTTTAATTCCATTTAATAAGAAATGTTTGTTTCATATTTGATTAATAATTGAAATGTTTGGAAATTTAATATCAGTATGTTTAAACAATATAACAGACATACTTGTAACCAGAAGTTGTATGCACAAGAACAATGCGGGACTTGTTCTCGATAATCGGCCTCAACTGTCTTCTTTCTGCCTCTAATAATAGGTGTCGATGAAACTGATCCTGAATCACATAGAAGAACAGAACATTCAAACATTAATTTATGAAGAAGATATTTCAAAATTTTGATTTCATAAGTTGTGATGTAGATATGATTACAAAATAACAAGTCGTCTTTTCAATAAGATTCCGGATTCTTGGTATTTTTTCAAAGTTCAAACTAGAAATGATAACAGACATTGATCACCAACCTTTGTGAAACCAGGACTCGCAATCACAGCACATCGAACAACATTGAAATCAACATGTTTCAGGAAAGCCTGACACATATTGAATTTGTTAGAAAATACAGAAATGCTCTTAAGTATTCAAATAGAAAGGGCATGTCTATTAGGAAATGGGATATAAAGCTGTGGTGTTATAACCCAAGTGAAGCTTACCTGAAGAACATTCTCAAAAAACTTCTTCAAAGCCTGTAGAAGACAATCAATAAGGAGATAAATTGATAAGTTTCAACAACTAGACTCTTAATTTCCATCATAACATCAATCCACCCAAACACACGTACCGACTCATAACCAGCAATGGCAGGCCCATGCTTGCGAGGAATTGAAGTTTCTATCCGTGATCGAGTAGTTGTCATACTGTTTATTATCAGCATGAACAAAGGGAGATTAAACTCTCAAAGAAACCAGTGCACAGGAAGAAAATAACATTGCAGATATTACTACACCTTATATATAAATAACATTGCAGATATTACACACACCTTCTACCAATAAGCAAGATTTGAGCTAATCCTTCTTGCATTAAAACCACAGCGAGATCAGCACTGGCAGTAGGATCTGAAATTCAAAGAACAACGGTTGAAGACAATCAGATAAACAACCTTTAGTAACACAAAGTCAACACATGTTTCACCAATCAAATCAATCATTAGGGAATAGAGAAACAATGTGGTTCTATTTATTTCTTGGATTCAAACACAGTGGGAGTACTATAGTCAAGGTGACATTGGTTAAATCAACAGAGGATTTCTTTTACATATACTTTTAAATTAGCCATCATCAAGGTACACCAGGAAGATAAATAGACTTTTAAAAGTACATCAATCTAGGTCCTGCTTTGCAAATCAACTTACAAGATGATAGTGACCCTAAACCCTAATTTCAATGCATATAATTTGGATTCCTTAAAGAGAGTTGAGAGATTCAGAAAGCATACCAGATGCCTGATGAAGTACATCCAAAGCCAATGAGTCCCAAAGATCCTAAAAGTTACAGAAAATGGCATGCTGCAAATCAGTCGATAGAATTTTTTTTTTTTTTTTTTTGGGTAAGGAAACTAGAAAATACATATTAATGAGGAAAAGGGATTTACAAAAGGACCAGGTGTCCAGAAAGGCAAGAACTAAACAGCTTAAAAGAATTTACTGTTTCAGAATACAAGTATAAACTAGTTTTCAATCACAATATTATAGACGATGAGAAGACACAATAAATTATAAAAAAGGTCCTTGAAAATGCATATTTTGCAAATCTGAAGCACCAAAATCTGCAAATCATTCATGTTTTGATCTTCTCTATGTTTCATTGACTCAGGTGAGAGTGTTTGCTAAGGTTAGGAGCCAGGAGCTCAACTCATCCAACCCTCAAAAACAGATGAATGGGGATGTTGCCAAAATGGTCCATAGGTTGGACACAAGTGTGGGATATGTGTCCCCTGCAGCTCAGAGGATATATATTCCACTGTCCAAGTGTAGGCTGAAGTGTCCTGTTTTGAAGACATCTACATGTCTTCGGTCTTTGTTTGAACTTTCATAGATTTAGCCTGGCTCGAGTGGAACTAAGTTTTTAGCATGATTGGAGCTCTTACATACATTTGGCAGTTTATCCTTTTAAGAAAATACTTCTGAAATTTTCTTAGAAGTAAAAGTTTGAGCTTTTACTGCATGTGGCTCGGGTAGCAGGAACTTACCCTGCCTCTTTTAAACAGCTTCCTTTATTCTCTCTTTCTCAATCTAATCTCCCTCTTGATACCATATATCTCTTTGCGCGGCACCAGTTGTTCCTTCTGTTGACAAGAATAAGCTTCACTACGCTCAGTCTTGCTAAAACCTGCTGTGACCAATATTTTGTTGCCGCATCCAACCCATATTTGCACCCTACCGCCGTTGTCACAGGCACTATAGAGCAAAGTGACAAATCTGTGTCACAGTGTCCTAATTAGAGTTTGTGTAACACAAATTCTGTTTCCCTAGAAAGTTTAGTTCTACTACCAAGGCCACAAAATGGTTCCTTGCAACCACAAGCCTATGAACATATCGGTCTTCATGACATATTAATAAAATGCAATTTTTAAGCAGTAATATGCATAAAGAGAAAACAGTAACTAAACTTACCTACAGATTCAGTGATTATCAAGGGAAGCATATTTACCCGATTACATGTAGACACATATTACATAGATTTTGCCATAAGAGTTAGTTCACACATAAGTTGAAAGCAAAAGGACATAAATGTTCTAGATTTAAATGAGTGAACAAGGGCATCATACCTTTCTTAACACAAAAGGTCGATGCAGCTCAAGTTCCAGAGTATGGAATGCTCCAATCTGCAACAAAGTGATGAGGCCAAAGGAGAAGATGAAAAATCATACATTTATTTAAGCCAAGGTCAATGCAATGCAGCACTTACTTTCACATATTCATTCTCTAAAATATTCTTTCCTCGAATACGCAACACAGACCCTTCTTTGTCATAATCTGCAACCTAAAAAACACAAGAAGATAAGGATATTGAATAATCATAAACAAACCGTGTATTTCGAATAGATAAAAGCTCTATCTATGCTACATTCATGTGGCAACCCTGTTGTATATTGAAAACAAAAGAAAGAAGGATAGAAACAACATTAATTTACCCATTCAACAAAAATTTTACCTCAACTTTGATTTCTAGTTTTAGCTTCACACGTTCAGCATCTCTTCCACCAGATGCCGCCTCTCTTAAAACTTTCCTATTACAAGATGAAAACAATAACTATCAAACATAGTATCAAGAAACTGGTTATCTTGATTAAACAACCAAAAACACAAAGCTAGTAATGAGATCTAACACTAAGTCATGAAATTTCATAATCTAATCTAAAAGTTGGATCAAATGAAATTTTATAATCAATCCAACCAAATGACCCTAACACCTCAAGTTACCAAACAAAATGGCTCAACAAAAGTCTCAGTTTCATATACTATACATACAAGCTCTTTCATACACTACAATGTGATTATTATGTCATTTATCTTAATCTGTTTAAATATTCTCTTCTCAGTTATCCATTGTCTTTTCTTTTCTTTACATCACATCAATCTATATAAAAATGTAGTTTCAACTCATTTCGTCTAATTACCTTCCAGGGGTTTGCAATGAGACAAAGGTGATATTTTGTTTACATGTAGCAATATGCTAGTTACTATAAACGATTTCAAACCATCTATCTTATATACTAAATTATTAAAACATTCCTACACGGAACCAAAATATACTGTAACCAACATATCAGTCCAATAAAGTTACTGATCCGTTACCATAGTATGACCCTACCCTCCAAAAACATGTATTATCATATAACGTCAAAGTTCTCAGTTTTTCACAAGCAAAAGTGGATTAATATCTTGACCTACTAAAGCATGAACATTGAAGAAGAACCAAAACATGCTACTTTGAGCAAAAATATCAACCATACCAAAGTTCTCAGTTTTTCACAAGCCAAAATAGCTGGTTTAAAACTGACCCACTACAGAATGAGCAAGAAACCAAACATGCTACTTGTAGCCAAACCAGTAACATTACCCAGCTGGTACCGTAGCATGACCCTACCCTTCAGAAACACATTATACCATATCATATCAAATTCCCATTTTTTTCACAACAACGTTGATTTAAAAATGATCCATTAAAGCCAGAACAAGAACCAAAATATCCCACTTCTAACTAACATATCAACCCAGCAACGTTACCGAGGCTGGTACCTTTCTATGACCCGACCCCCTTGAAGCACAGCCAAACATATCATATCAAAATTACCACTTTTTCACAAGGAAAAGAAGAACAAAAAAATAAAAAAAAAGGCCGATTTAAAACTGATCCTTTAAAGCCAGAACAAGAACCAAAACATGCCACTTCTAAGTTCTAACTAACATATCAACCCAGTGACGTTACCATGCCGGTACCTTTCTATGATCCTACCCTCCAGAAACACAGCCTCTATCATATCAAAATTACCAGTTTTTTTACAAGAGAAAGAAAAAGCTGATTTTGAAACTGACCCATTAAAGTCTGAGCAAAAATATAGCCTGAAAACACATTAAAAAAAAAAAAGACAAAACTTTAAACAAAGAGAAGTTATAACCTGACAGTTACAGCCATAACGGAGTCTCCAGGAGCTATGAGATTATACACAAACCAAAGATCATCTGAATCCACTGGAACCATCTGGAAAAAGCGCGATTATCCATATGTCAAATTCACAATTACAGCACGATACAGCATGAATAAGCAGAAATTGAATTGGGTTTCGGAGCTTTTACCTTGACGCTTCCAGGTCCATTGGGTACTAAATCTCTGCGCACGATCCTCATTTGTGCTTCGCTTCTTTATTTGGTTTCGTTTATTTTGTTTGTTTGGTTTCTTTCTCTTCTTGAGTAGCAGTTCGTGGTTCTTATGTGAGACTGGGGAATCCCGGAGCTAGGAGGAATCCGTGACCGTGAGCCATTTGGAATGAGAAATTGAAGGTAAGTGGGCTGAATTGAAATATAAATATTTGAAGGGCTTTTATGAAAAATAATTCGCCTATAAATCACGTGTTTTACTTAAATTGAGCTTATTTGTTAATAAATAATTTTTTAATACGTTATCCTGATATTTTCTATTAGATTTTTATTTTATATAACTTTTTATTTTTAATAAAAAATTAATAATTTAAATAAAATTTGGAATAAAAATAATAAGTCTATTAAAGCATTTTAATTATGTTTCTACTTAGTTAAGTGCACAAAACATAAATTTAGATAAATAAACCTTTTTTTTTTTTTTTTTTTTCTCAAAGCGATTATATTATAAATAAATAGCATTATAATTAACTAAACTATTTCTGTACTAATTTTCTAAATAAAAATAACTATAAAATATTGTAATAATATTTTAAACTAGAAAATTTAAATAAGTCTTAGCCAAAACAATTAAAAATAACTAAATTATAAAATAATTTCTTTTGTGTCACAATATTTTTTATTTCTTAACCTTTTATTGATTTCTCTTCCTCAAGGATCATTAAGATTTTATTCATATATATATATATATATATATATATATATATATATATATGGTTTTCTATTGAACAATACTACACTTACAATCAATTCTTCAAATTTTCTCTCATAATCTCGATATGGTAGCTCGTTTATCTCAATCATATCCCAGTAGAGATAATAGCCCTCAAGTACCCAAATCTATGGAGGTATTCTGTCGTCCGTAATGTTTTTCTATAATAATGTTTAATGTAGTTGATATTTCCATAATTATGTATTAATTTAATTTTTTTAAGAATATTTTAAAACTGATTTATGTTTGTTGATGTAATTTATTTTTTCAAAACTTTCATTTAATTGTGGTTTTTTTTTTTTTTTTAAATAAAAATTTTCCTAATGGTACTTTCAATTCAAGCCTGGCCATTTTGAGTGGAGGGCCTAAATGTGTTGGGCTCATTTATGACCATTTTCCCCTTGGGGTGGGGTTTACTTAGAGAAATAGTGGGCTTCCTTATCACCCCTCTTTATTTATTCATATTGATACAAAAAATAATCAATCAATTGAATGTTTTATTTTGATTTATTTTATAGTAATTTATGAATTAATGTCCACATAATTCAATCTTGACCATACATTATAAAGGGAGACAAAGTGAGTGTTTTTCTAACCCATGTTATTTTGTATTATACAAAGATAAAAAAGGTAAACTCTGAATAATATCGACCTTTTGATCTAAATTTATACGTGCATCAACTTATTAATACACATATAATTTAAATTTAAGATTTGCACGATAATAAAATTTAAACGCATGTCAAATTTCTCTTGATTTACTGTTCATAACTTGAGGATTATTCTTTTATACCCATATATTAACTATTAAGTATAAAGTTGTTTTTTTTTTTTTTTTTTTTTTGCGCGTGTGTGTGTGTGTTACATAATTTGTTTCTCTTGTAGGCATTCACAACCTTGTTTAATTAATATCGATAAAAATGACGTGGTATAAACTTTATTACAAGGAAAAGCCTTTAACTATTATTCAACATCATACTAGTGTATTGCATTACATTGTGATGATGTCGCGATTTGCACCAATGAGAAATACGTAGAATCTGTGATAAATTCTACGAAGAAGTTTGTATGAAACCATGATTTCAAAGCTGGATGGATAGATGAATAATAAATTAAATAATAGTATAAATAAAAGATTTTTAAAATGGTTGAGATGTTTAATGCAAATCGTCTAGCTCTTAGATTGTTTTCTGTATTTTTAACTGTACACAAATATAGAAAACACCTTTTTTATACAAAGAAAATTGATCGAAAAAACACCCTTTTTTTTCTCTGTTTTTATGTGAATGTTTAAATTACGTTGGTGTGTAGATACAAGTATACAACTATATAACCCCGAAAAAAGATCCTGTAAATTTGAATTGAGAAGATGACAAATGGTGGAGTGACAAAGAGCGACGTTGAAATGTGGAGCCTTAGCCTATCATATCACTGAGCTTCTGCATGCATTTGTTTAAACTTATCTCATCTCATCACCTTTCCAAATGCCCATCTCCTCTTTTCAACGCGTGTCTTCTTCATGCAAGCTCTTAATTCTTATTTTAATATCTTCTCCATGTATAAACCCTAGCTAATTTGAACCTGCAGAGAGCTGCTCAAAATATAGATGAAATGTTATATCTGTTAACCATGAAACCTGCTCAATTATTTATAAGCTAACTACAACTCTTCTTTGCACTCTTATATATATTCAGGTAAACCTTTATATATTTTTTTTGTGTTTATGGAAGCATTTTCTTTTTAAGATTTGCAGTCGAGAAAATTAATGTTGCCCATTTTGATATTGACTTCACATATGGAGTTTTTTTTTTTTTTTTTGATATTGTCTGTGTAATCGATGCAAATGTCTATATATTGGATAAAAAGATGAAGTCAAATTCTTGCTAGTAAGATATTACTTTCTTTGAATTTCTTCTGGTAATTGGTTTGTGAGTAGCCAAACAGATCAAGATTGGGGTTTTTGTTTGTGTTTTCACAAAGCATTTATTATTGTGATTATTGAACGGGGTAACATGGAATTTAATAAACTTTTTTCTTCTATCAAACTGTTAAATTATTCTTCATTTTCTGTAATTTAGCTTAATGAATTCTAAATTTTCTTTGTTCATTTCCTGATCTTTTGATGTGCCACTGTTAGCTTGTAGAAATTTAAATTTTCTGGTATTGAATAATCAATATAATCTTCCACATTATTGATACCAGATGTTCTTTCTAAAACCTTTTGTGCGGAGAATATTCATTAAGACATATGTTAAGATAGTAGTTTGTGTATTTTATTTAAACACTTAAGTTTTTTTAAATGATTATAGATGGAAGATCCATACTTGGCCTCGGAGGGGAGTATCCAAGAATACTCATCAGAGGAAAGCAGTGGTAAAGTGAGGTGGATCTTGAACAAGGGATTAGCAGTGGGAAAGAAGATTTTGGTGGCAGGTTTTGTGATATCTTCTGCACCTGTGGTAGTTCCTCCTCTTGTGATTATCTCCTTTCTCGGGTTCGCTTGTTCGGTCCCGTATGGACTCTTATTGGCGAGCCATGCTTGCACTGACAAGCTCATGAGTATGTTGCTTCCGGGGTCTAAACCTTCTCCATTTCTTTTGGATTACGTAAAAGTGTCGAACAATGATGAATTTGTCGAGGTGGATGAATACGGTGAAGGAGAAGATGTATGGCTTAAAGGAGGTATTGATATGGAGAAGGAAGAAGAAGAGATGTTGGAGGATACGAGGGAAACGATTGAGATGAGGATCGAGTTAGTTGAGAATGAGAATGAGAATGATCATTATGTTGACGAAGTTGAGCATGGAGGTGTTGTTAGAGAAGATGAAAATGAGATAGAGGGGGAAAATGGATATGAAGAAGATGTTGGCGAGTATGAAGATGAAAATGAGCAAGAACCAACATTTGAGGTGAGAATTGAAGGAGTTGGAGAAGAGGAAGAAAAAGAGCCTGTGTTAGATGATGTGCTTGCTGTTGTTGTTGACACTGAGGGAGATGAGAAAAGTAGTGGAACCACTGAAGACGTCGCGGCGCCATTTGAAGTGACTGACATTGTTGTGGAATTATGTCAGGATAATGAAAGTAATGAAGATGAGGAAATGGTGAAAGAGACAAGGGGATTACTTGAAAAAATCAGGGAGGAGGGTATGACTGATAGTGAAGAGAAGAACAAGCAGAGTGTAGAGAAACTATCCGGAGAAGCTGAGGAGGGACATCAGCAAGTTAATAGGAATATTCAAGAAATGGGGATGCCAATGGAAGGCAGGATTGGCAATAAGCCTCTTGGAAATGCAGAAAATAACAACGATGAAATTCCGAAAGAAAGTTACAAGGTTCAAGAGACAGAGGATGTGCGAAATGCGGACGTAATTTCAAAAGAGGGGGACACAAAAGAAATGGTAGGAGGTTTATTAAAACCAATAGGCGAAAAGATTGAAACGACTGATGTTGGTAGCATCGAAAAAGAGGAGCAAAAACCAGTTTTAAACGAGCCTTCTATGTTGCAGAGAGAAGCAGATAACAATATTACTAAGGATGTAGAAAAAGATATTCCATTGAGTAGGGAGAAGGAAAATGTGATCTCCTCAATTGCAGATGTAAGAGAAATTGCTGATGAAAGCGGATTTGACTTGTTTGATAATAAAAATGGAGCTGCACATTCATATTCAGATTACAACACCATTGGAGGTAAAGTTCTAGCTACTGACTATTAGTTCAATTTAACAATTTCCTCTCAAAGAATTTTAGTTTATATATATGAACTTGATTGATGCTTCTGCAGAAAATGAGCACTCTTCAAGTATTTGTGCAAGTCACGGTGCTGGAATTGGCCCACAAGAAGGCAGTTGTATGGCTTCGAGTAAGGTTAGAAAAATTCAAATGAGTGATGAACTAAAATGAATTGCTATGATCATATGCTTATAATATGACAGTGCGCAGAAGCTATAAATTTAAGGCTCTAATTGATGAATTACTTGAGATCATCTCTTGCCTTTTGTCTTTCTTTCTTTCCCTTTAGCAATTGGAAATGTGCTTCATGTTCTAGAATGGGAACTGATTTGTGCGGCCTTTATATCCCTAGAAGTATTTCTCTGTATGTGCCTGACAGTCATTCTGGTAAACAGGACTTGACTTGAAGTGTTCTTAGCTCAACATTAATGTTTATATCATTTCTGGTTACCACGATTGCTTTCTTTTGTGATTCAGGAGCTATACAGTGAGGAGAAAATCTGGGAACAAATCGACGCAATGCGCCGGATAGTCGGATACAAAGCAGCACCACAGGGGACATGCATTGAGGAGCTGAAGGCAATGTATTTGTTCACAGGAATCCAGCCACCAGCCTTGTTCAAGGACCCTTCTGATCTTGTTGAAGCTAATGAGAAGCTCAGGTTTCTCATGTCCATTGTTGGAGTCAAGTAGACTTAGGGGTTTTAATTAGATGTTTAATTAATTAAATTTTCTGGTTTTAACTTGATGCTTAAAATGCCAATAGTATGAACATTGTTTGTGTTTGAGTGTGCATTTTGAAGGATTCGAGGAATAGTACAAATCTTGCTAATTTTTTTATTACAACTTTGGGTTAAGACATACAGACCCAACCAATTTTTATTTTTTATTTTTTACTCTAAAATAACAAAAATCTTTTTAATGAATGTTAGAAGTTAATAAATAATTATTGTTTCTATTGTTTATTTTATTATTTAAATTAATGTTGAAAATTTAATAACAGGGGTATTCTTATTATTTCTTAAACTTCAAGGGAGTTTTGTTAATTTCATTTTTATTACCAGGGTTAAATTCTCGACACCCGTTGAATATCTTATAAATAAATTAGAAATGTGGTAGATGGTAATTGCAGAAACTGAAACATAAAATCTCTGAGTAATTTCACTTTTATCATCAGTGTTAAATTCTTGGCACCTACTAAATATCTTATAAATAAATCAGAAATGCGGTAGATGGCCATTGTGAAAACTCGAACACAAGATCTCTGAATAATTCTTTCAAATGAGTAAAAATGCTTGTTATCCAAAATTTAAACATAAGATCTCTAAGTAATTCATTCAAATGGGTAAAAGCTCGCTATCCGACCACAATCACAGTAGTTAATTTTTTTTATTTATTTAGCGATATTTCAAGAGAATTAATGTGATTAACCTTAAAAAAATTTCATATAACTAAAATGTTTTACAATGGTTTTTTTAACATGATCAAATAATTTTAAATTAAAGATATATTAAAAAAGATTACATGATAAATATATAGTTACCTCAATTTTGTCACCTTAATTAGTAGATTATATGTCATATATGTATATTATTTTGGGTAATTTTATTATCTTAAAAGGTCGTTACAGAGTATAGACTCTATAATAAATAATTGCGTAGAATTTATTGAAAAAATAAATAAAAATAAAAAGGACAAAACCCAAAAGCATATTTGCAGCAAAATTGTCGGTCATTTGAGCGAAATAGACGGAGAATACAGAGTTTGGTAAACACACAGAACGTTGCAGCCTGCGCTTATTTCGGGGATTAATCGTTGATCCATTCCCTCTCTCTCTCTCCATTCACTTTACTTTCTTAAATTATTTTTATTAATTAAATTACATGAATGAATGAGAACACCGCCATCTTTGCTTTCTTTAACTATAGATAAGGCCGTGCTTAATCTCTCCCATTTCTCCGATCTTTCCCCTCTCCCTGATCACATCCTTCTTGATCTCTTCCTGGTACGTCCCTTCTTCTTCTTTAATTAATTATCTCTCTTTTAATCTTGTTTCTTTGTTTTTTCTTTTGTTTTTGTGTTAGCGTTTTTTTTTTTTTTTTTTTTTTTTTTTGAGGTGGGTTTGGCGGATGATTCGGGATTTCAGGTTGTGATTGATCTTTTGTGGGGGGATTTATATGGGGTTAGCTTGATTTTACTGAAAATGGAGGGGATTGTTTTTTTTTCTTTTTTAATTTATGATAGTAAATGAGGTGATTGTTTTATGACTTGAGTTTTGTTTATTTTTTATTAAATCAGGTTGAGACTGATCTTTTGTAATGGAAGTGAGACGGGGTTAGATTTATTGAAATTGAAATTAATTTTTAATTATGGAAATGATATGGGGTTGGCTTGATTTTGTTGAAAAATTATTGTGATCTTTTTTCTTTTTCTGTTTTTTGATGATAGTAAATGCTTTGTTGATTGTTTTGTGAGTTGGGTTTGTCGGGCGATTGAATTAATTTGGTTGAGATTGATGTTTTGTGGTGGAAATGATATAATTTTGCTAAGTCTTGATTTCTTTGGGTGATAGTAAATGCTATTCTGATTGATTTGTGACTTTGGTTTGGAGTAAGATTGATCAAAGAAGGCTGTAATTGATCTTTTAAAGTTTTCCTTTTTAATGGAAATGGGATGGGGGTTGACTTGGTTTGTTCAAAATTTGAGTTTTTTTTTTTTTTTTTTTGATGATAGTAAATGCTTTGTTGATTGTTCTGTGAATTGGGTTTGTCGTATGATTGATCAAGTCATGTTGACATTGATCTTATATGTGAGATGGGATTGGCTTGATTTTGCTGAAAATCTGAAAAAATTCAATACTCAAATTGTATCTTACTTTTAAGCATGTGTTGGGGTTTGTTTTGTTTACTGTTTGCTGATTGTTCTGTAACTTGGGCTTATTGAATGATTAACCGAATCTGGTTGCAATGGTTGTTTTAAGATGGGTTTGAGATGGGTTTGACCTTGGTTCGATCGGAAACTAAGAAAGTTTGATACCTTTGCTGCATCTTAGAAGAAACTAAAAGATAAAAGTTAAGTAGATCCAAAAATTTATCTATGCTAGTTAGCTTAAGTAGATGAACTGGTATCTAAGGGGATTCATGCTTGAGAAGATCTTTTAGGGTTTTCAAAATGAATGAATAATATTAAGATTAAATAGGGTAAACTTAGATCTGGTAACAAGCAGATTATGAAGAAGAAAGATTGAGGTTGGTGACAAGTTGGACTAGTTGAACTAGTTGTTATGAAGTCGTCGGGTGTTAGTGGGCCACAAGACCTTGACATTGGCATGTTGATTTGATTATGAGGGTTTTAGTTTCTTCTTGGATAACTAGGCTAGTTAAATTTATAATTATCTCGGTTATGCAAAGCAAATTTAAATCAGAATTCTTTTATTGTATCCTTTTTTACTTTCCGGCAAATTACAATAGAAATTCTGATGGATGATCTTGCAACTTTAAGGTGTGCATCTAGGTTCAAGTTTTGTGGCCACTGGTGGCGATATCTCTTGAGTTTAACTGCTGGTTGAAATGTTTTTCACTAAAGTTACTTTGTATGATAGCTTTTGTTAGATTCTATCAGAAACCTACATAAACACTTTTGGTCATGAATTTTACTGATATGTTATTTGATTACTTTGTCTTGCAACTTATCATTGTGCCCCTTTTTTCTGTTTACTTATGTTGGTTATATTTTCATTCTTCTAATATCACCTTTTCTTTCTTTCTTTTTTTGGGTAATGGGCAGAGAACAATAAAAGCTGGAAAACTGAATGAGAAAGTTTTAAAGCTGTTCATGGCCACTGGAAAAGATGAAGTCCTCATTCTGATCCAGACACTTAATATCAAGCATATCCTCACTCCTGTTCTTCCTACCAGTAAGTAATGACGAATTTCTTAAGTTTCCCCTTAAAAAATGAGTTTAGGGCTTTCTGACATTCTATATATATATATATATATATATATTATTTCAACAGGATGTTCTGAGAAGTTTTAAGAGTTTATGAATTTGTACACGTGAAGATATTTGAATCAAACACGAACTGCTGTTAGGAGATTGAAGAAGTTGTTGGCTTTGGATATTGTTATTCCAGTTGGGGAAAATGAATCAAGAAGACATCAAAGACAGTGACATTGACATTGTCATAGGAGCACTGCAACCTGACCTGACATCATTTTTGAATGAATGGAGACCGGTTTTCTCTCGATTCCACTTGATAATCGTTAAAGATCCTGATCTCAAGGAGCAACTCAACATACCAGAAGGTTTTGACCATCATGTCTATACGAAACCTGACATTGAAAAAGCTGTGGGTGCTTCCAGTACCATTTTGTTCTCTGGTTATTCATGCAGGTATTTTGGGTATCTTGTATCGAAAAAGAAATATATCATATCTATTGATGATGATTGCCTTCCAGCTAGGGACAATGAGGGCAATTTAGTAGATCCTGTTGCTCAGCATATTACTAATCTCACCACTCCAGCTACCCCTTTCTTCTTTAATACACTCTATGACCCATTCCGTGACGGAGCAGATTTTGTTCGTGGGTATCCATTTAGCCTGCGAAGTGGGGTGACCTGTGCATTGTCATGTGGTCTCTGGCTCAACTTAGCTGATTATGATGCACCTACACAAGCCCTCAAGCCACAGCAGAGGAATTCTCAATATGTTGATTTAGTTATGACTGTTCCAGCTAGGGCTCTGCTTCCTGTCAGTGGAATTAACATTGCTTTTGAGCGTGAGATGGTTGGGCCTGCACTCTTTCCTGCACTGAGGTTGGCTCGGGAAGGAAAACTGAGGTGGGAAACAATTGAAGATATTTGGTCTGGAATGTGTGCCAAGGTTATATGCGATCACCTAGGCCTTGGAGTGAAGACTGGGCTGCCATACGTCTGGAGAAGTGATAAAGGCGATCCAATAGAAAGCTTGAAAAAGGAGTGGCAAGGGGTGAAACTGATGGAGGAGGTTGTACCTTTCTTTCAATCTGTGAGGCTGCCGCGGACAGCAACCACTACTGAAGATTGTGTAGCCGAGATGGCAAAATCAGTGAGGGAGCGACTTGGTTCTGTGGATCCTGTGTTTAATCATGCGGCTGATGCCATGTTGCAGTGGGTTAAACTTTGGAAGTCTGTTGGATCTGGCTCATCTACTCCTGGTGGTGCTTAGGAGATGGATAGTATTGGCTTTTCTGTTCATGATTGTTTTAATCATTTCTAGTTCTGGGTATTTCCACTTTTGCAATTCTTCCCCATTATGCATACATATACTTTATTATCCTGAGTTTGGAACAGAAATAAAGAATATTATGTAGTTAAGAGAGACGGTTATTATGCTTTTGTTTATTTCACTCTTAGAATGCAAAGCAATTTGGTTGTTGGCATTCGCTATGATTTTTTCCTCTCACTTTTGCCCTTGTATTGTGAAGACTCGATATTGGCCGTTTCAAGCTTAACCTGTATGATTCGATCCGATTAAAACCCGTCCTCATTTAATCCATCTTTGAAACCCTAGAGGGTCCGGCATCTCCATTCTTGCTTGTTAGATGTATGATTTCTGCCATTGCTGCCTCTTACTGCAAGTTTGTGATGCCTTCCTGGTTAAAAATTCAACAAAATTTTGAAACCTTACTGCTCATTCCAAGATTCTGCAACAAGAGATAGGAAAGAAATTTTCTCAACACTTCAACCGGACGCTTAGACTTTGTTTTCTAAACTGTGTCCAAGTGTCAAATGTCTAGGTTGATTTTCATTTCTAAAAATGCCAGTCTCTTGGCAGAAGTCAATCTTGTAGAATTATTAAACATTCTATGAGATTATGAAAACTCGTGTAAAAGTAATATATATATATATAAGCGCAATGGAGAAATTTCTAACATGCTGATCAAAGGTGTGCGTACCTACATAGCACATGAGTATATGTGTGTGTGTGCGCATACGTGTGTATTGTATAAAGTATAAAAACATTGCTGAAAATTAATAATCGCATGGTGTATTACTGTGTGCATTTAATTTAATAAATTGATCTTAATTAGTTTAGTTCTTCCATTTGAATTCATTTACTCAGTATGTCCTATATAACTAAAATTAGTCAGCTAATATTATGAAAGAATACTTGAACTTTAACTATTAAAACCACTATTGGATAGTTTGATGATTAAAAAGTAAAAAGAGGTTTCATGAGTTCCTAAGTTCGAGTTTCTCTAGGCATTAATAGGGGTGGTTATTGGGACTTTTATCCGACTGGTAGTTTCAGGGCTTCTAGAGATTAGTTGAAATACGCGTAAACTAGTTCGGACACCCCTGATGATTATAAAAAAAAAAAAAAAAAAAAAAACTTAAACTATTAAAAATTAGAATTTGATTATCCCTTATCTTATTTTACCTGATCTTTTATCTATATCATAATTTAATATCGTGTGGCTAGTATTTCTTTTCATTCTTTTTTATTAACTATCAATCACAAATTTGAGTTTCGGTTGAGAGTACATGATCCCAACGAACTTTACTCCTGACCAAAAAAAAAAAAAAAAATAAATAATAATAATAATTATGTAAAAATATAAATCCTGGAACTAGTAATGAAATGGCCCTGGAATAATGGATCTAATTGACTGTAAAACCAGTCATTCTCAGAAATAATGGATCTAATTGACTGTAAAACACATAACCTTAAAATGGATGTACATATTCTCCTCTTTATATACTCCATTTATTCACTCAATTTATGTTCAAAAGTTTTCTCATTCTTAATTACAAAAAAAAAAAAACCCGTTCAGAAAATAATCAAGAAAACAATAAGAAATGGCAAGTTTAATCACAGCTGCCACAAAGGTTGGTCATGTTAGAGTTGCAATTTCCAGGAGAAGCACTTGGAATCCTAGGCTGTTTGTCGCTGGAGCCCCAAGATTTATTCAGGTATTTAGTTTACTTTATAGCAATGGTAGGTCTGTAGCAGGGGCGTAGCTGGGGATAAATATTAGTCCCCAGTCTCGGGTATAATACTCAAGAATGTGGATAATTCCTCGACCCTAATGAATAGGGTAATCCCCAGTATTCACCTCGATAGGATATTAAAAACCCCTAGTATATTAATTACAATAAAGATAGACTGATAAACAAATCTTATAAACTAAATTTTCTTTCACAAATTCAATATGACAGATGATAATTAGTTTCTAATGAGTTCATCATTCAGTGAAAAAAATTATCAGAAACCAATTATCGACTGTCACGTTGAGTCTTGAGGTAAAAAATTAATCTTCCCATATATATATAATACATAAGAAGCAATTAATTAATTGTTTTGGTTATAGGCAAGTTCACATCAAGATGCTCAAGCTACAATGGATAAGACGGCACAGGCTGTTAAACAAGGCGCTGATGAGGCAACGAAGACTGGTGGAAATATCCAACACAAGGCTGCCTCTACTGCTGAACAAGTATAATATTTTGTTAATTTCATTTTTATTAATTTATTTGTTAGTGTATATATATATATATATATATATATATATATATATATATATATATATATATATATATATATATATATATTTAAGGATACACGTTAAGAAAGACTACTCTTGAGATCAATACTTATAGTATTATAAAAATGATGAAAATTTTATTGAAATTGATTGATCGATGTAATGAATGCATTTTTTTTTAAACAATAACGAATTAAAAAAAAAAAAAAATTAAGTATATTGAAGAACCTAGGGCTTGTCCTATGGTAAGGTGGCCATTTTAACGCTTCGTATTGCGCCAGATTAGGTAGACTTTGATGTAGGAAATGGCTATGCCGGCTCCCATCGTGTGTCAAGATAGTCCATATTTTTAGTGGTGAACGAAAGACTAAATATATAGAACTCAATGCAACTTGAATTGAATTGAAATATCCCAAATTCTATAAGCATATAATTGGTGAACATATATGTGTGTAGATGAATCAAAATGCAAAGGAAATGGCTGGAAAGGTGGGTGAAACAGCAAAGGATGTTTCTGAGAAGGCAAAACAAACAGTGGAAGGAGCATGGGGCTCAGCTAAGGATACAGCTCAGAAAGCTAAAGAATCATTGATGGGCAACGCTGAAGCTTCCAAGGAAACCGTCAAACAACATGCTGAGGAAGTGAAGAAAAACATGAACATGAAGAACTGATTACTGTTTTTGTTCTATCTCATATTAAGTTTCACTCTTATATATCTATATATAGTTATTTTGTAGTACTGCAGATGTCTCAGTGATGAACCATCTGTTTGAGTCAGCTAGAAAACATCGTTAACTAGCTCACTTTATATAACTGTTCGTATTTTAAGTTTAAACCTAAAGAAATTAAACTTATCTTCTTTGGTATTGGTGGTGCTATTCTTTATGGAGTTCTGATTTGAGTTCCCAGAATTCTCTGGGGCTGACGACAAGTTTCTTCTATTGAATGCATATCTACTTCGTTTGTTTGTTATCACATTCAAGGCATATTCATTGAAAAATATTCTCATGTGAATCGGATATAATAACATATTTGACTTTAAATATCTTTTACGACAATAAGGTTAAAAATGTCATACACCTAATTTATAATAAGTAAATTTCAATTACATCATAAATAAAATCTTATATTATTAATTTTTTTTTAAACAAACCTCGACGGTACGAGGAAAATTTTATTAATTGAAAAAAAAGATGACACCTAGACAGAAGGGGACGTAATGAGCCTTACCTTTCAAAGAAGACTAAATACAATAAAAAATAAAAAAGAGAAAAATGATTATGCATAAATTACAAAGAATAAATATAAAAGCTTTTACACACACCATTAATATTTGTAAAAAATATATATACAAAATAATCATATGAATGATAGAGCAAATCAAATTATTACAATCTCTTGCATCAACATCTTAATATCTTTCAAAAGAAGTTCTTCGTCTTCCTCTTCCTACAAAAACAATCAGCATTTAAGAGATTTTATTTAGACTTAATTTTGGATTGTTATAGTTTGTAAAATAATTAATTACTTCTAAATTAGTGCTAACACAATCAAACCCTGGATGACCTTCCATTGACATTCTCTGAATACTGGTAAAACCTAACATAAAACATGGGACCTGAAGAATTGAACAAAACACAACAAAAAACTAAGTAATAAAATTTATTCAACCAAACTATATGCTAGGCCACTGTTGCTTAAAGTTTCCGCCTAAAGGACAGAACACAAACAGATCAAAATACCAAAAGAATAAAAAGCAAAGAAAACAATAATTATACAGAAATAACAGGCTAACATCTATATATATTTTTCATTTAGGAGATGTGTATTTCTTTCGAGGTCTGTGTGTCTGTGTTTGAGATGGAAGAAGAAAGGTAAAGTTATTTACACAATATATGTAGCTGTATCACCTGGATGGACAAGGAGGCAACGAACCACAGAAATGAGGGACACCCGATTGTTTTTGTTTCCCTCCGAAAAAGTGAAATTTGATCAATGAAACTCCTCCTTGACTGGGGTGGTGGAAATGGCAGAGGCACTATGAGAAATGCATACGAGAGTCGAACAAAAATTCATTGCAAATTAAATATATGAACAACAATGAAAGGGGGAGGGAGAATGACCCTGCAAGAATTCCAGAAGAATGATCTAGTATCCAACTGTTAATGAGGATGATGACTAGAATTACATACGACTCTCAACCTCCGAGGCAAGTCTGAATTTCATAATTCTATGCAGGAAAAGAAGAATAAATATCTCCACATATCAAACAATTGATAATAAGTACTGCAGCCTCACTTGGAATGTCTTGCAAAAAAACACATGCACAACAGAAACAAAAGCTTGTACTGGTACACAGACCATTGTATGCATAAATGCCCTTGCCAACGTTGATGGCATCAAAGACAATTCAAGGAAGAAATCATTCCTCCCTTCTTTCTTAACGTATTGGCCCCCAAAACCTACTTCTACTCCTACTCGTACTCCTACTCCTTTGAAAAACAAATCATGGACAGGAGTCTATACATCAGATACAGACTTTAAGGACACCACAACATACCCGTCAAGGTGAAGCAAAAACAAAAAAATCAACAATATTCTACCACAATCTACACTCAAGTTGGTAAAAAATGCCAACTAAACTTAATTTGTTAATAGTTCATGTAGCTTGACAACCTCTCATTAATTATTAACAAGCCAGTAATCCTAGCATAACTTTAAAATTCCACAAATATATCCTCTTCCGTCCACCTTATCGCTATACGATATCACACCTTCAAGAAAGAAACTAGCATATAGCAGAATTTACACTACTGCATTTTTGTTTTCAAGTTTTATTCTCTAGCGAATGTGTACTGACTAGAACTCCAAAGAACGGAAGTAACTAAAGCTACAAACAAATTGCAAGTAAAATGAAAAAGCAGACTTACATTTAAGAGATAACTCTCCTATCTTTCGCAGCTTAAGAAGCTGCAAAATAACAACAGGAAGCAACGAAAGTCTGAATGCCCAAGTCGAAGTAGCAATAATTACTGAAAAGTCCTTATACACCAACTAATTAAAACAAAACATCTCAAAAGTGAATTTCATTAACCATGAAAAGGAAGATATAAAAGAATTTAAAAGAAGAATAGCAATGTTTACAATTTTATAGCACTTTGTGACAATTTTCCACTTCATGAAACACATTTACACACAAAATAAGCTAGAGAGAGCAAGCTTTACCAAGGGAAGCCGGAGAGATTATGACAAGCATCCAGCACCGAAATCAGAGTTTGAACAGGAAGAATTGACTCTTCACCACTGCCAATCACTCCGTCACAGAAGTTAACAATCTCCAGCGGGATCGGCAAGGAGTAAGCACCGGAGTCAGTGAGCGAGTCGTCATCTAGTGAACCGGAGTGGAAGAAACAAGAACTCACCGGCGAGTGCTTGAAGCAGGGCGACTCTGACGGTTCTGGTGGTGATAGTGTCGCGTCGAGGAGGTGATAGAGCGGCGGCGCGTGAAGTGGAGAGTAATAAAATTTATTCTATCTGTTTTTGAATAAGTAATAAAAATTTATTCTATCAGTTTTTGAATTTTATTTTTCTCTTTTTTAAAATAAAAACTTTCACTTTAAATTATGTTTATAATACAATATTACAAACAAAAATCAATAAAATTAACATATTTGAGACATATTTTCAAGACAAACAAAATAAATGATATTTTAAAGTAATTTTAATGATTGTGTTAGTATTAAATATTATATTTTTTATTTTTCTATTTTAGACAAACATGGAGAAGATAGTTTTCATTTTTTGCGTTTTCAAGTACTTTATATATAATTGTTCGTATTTTAAGTTTAAATCTAAAGAAATTAAACTTATATGGGTTCCTTAGTATTTTTTTTTAGTCCTATCAATTTTAAAGTGCTATTTTTTATTTTTCGAGAAAGAAATTAATGATTTAAATTTTATGGAGTGTCCAATAAATGTCAATCTATCACTTAGAAATTTGAAAAAATGATCAAAATAAAATTCGTTTTTTAATTTAAGAGATTCTAATTTCAATTCCTAGAATTTTACAAGATTAACTTGTCTTAGTAAAAAAATTAATTACATAAATGATAATTACTAAAATAGCCTAAAATCTAATATAAGGTATAAACTAATTTTTGGTGTGAATATTTTAATTGATAATTAAATATTAACTTTGTTTTAAAAAATAAAAACAGTATCCATGCAAGATTGAATATATATACAATCATACGAACAATAAAGCAAAGTAAATTATCATAATTTCTTGTTTTGATTAATAATACTGAATAAATATTAATTACATAAATTTTTTTTCTTCAACTAAATTTACCTCACACCATGCTGTAATTCTCGTTTGTTTGCAAGCCAGCAAACCAATCAGTACAAATTAGTGGCGGCTTCAATTATGCTTCTTTGAACCATTTGACAACAAACTCACCAGATGTAAGAAACCATTCCTCACAAGCATTTCATCAAACATGTTGCATAAAATGCCTTTAACAAACCCAAAATGATTTTATGTTGCCTGGGATAAATGCGCCTCCAAAATGTTTTCAGCTTCTGCAATGATTATATCAACTTCTGACATCCAGCTTTGAACATCAGTTTCTATAATTTCTTCTGAAACAATTTCCACGGTTGAAAAGAAGGAAGAGTACTGATATCGGAGAACAAAAGAGCCAGAAATGTTGAAGTGGTGGCAGAGTTTCAGCTTTTCCCAATCTCTTTCACAGCAAGCAGTTCATTCTTCTCTTCTTCTTCCTATACAGAGCATTAACAAGCTGAGTATATAATTTTAATTACTAAAATACCCTTAAAATTTAATAAATTATAAAATAATTACTTAATTTAATTAATAATTAAATCGTGTTGAAATGCAGGTGAAATCAGAATGAAAAAGTATTGTGGCATGTTAAAAATAATCATTAGATTTTATATACAATTTTTTGTATAATTGACATGATGATATACATAACAGATTGCATATAAAAAGTGTATTGGGTTGGAAAACTCTTGGCAATTAGCTAGGCATGAATGTTGATAAAGTTATTCATTCAATCTCAAATCTTAAAACACTTTACCTTTGTTGGCACATCACTTTCTCAACTTGGTCACCATTATCCAAAGCTCATTCCTTCAACGCTCATTCCTTCCTTTTAATCTAAATACAAATCAATTTGTATTAATATATACTGTTACTCTATTGAATTGAATGTCGTATTTATATACATTTAATTCAAATAAAGTGCATCAATGAGAAGATCATCAATGCAAAATGGTAAAACTTTACAATATTAATTACAAGATGTAATGTAGCTCTTTCATCATTAAGTATGTACCTGTTCATTGAAGTACTCTTGAACTGCGACATTCAGGTTGCCATTCCAACGATAACCCCACTCTGAAAACACTTTGTTAAGCTTGGGTGTCACTTGCTCTCCATAACCAAAGGTCTTCATTTTTCCACATCCACTTATCTCTAGCCTCTCCAATGATGGGTATTCAATAATATATGATCCAGAGCTAAAACAAGTGAGGTTGTCCAGATGAAAAAGGTCCAAGTAGTACAAACTAGGAAATACTATCCTCTCTATTGATGCTTCTTTTTCTCCTTTGTCATTTGTGACTATTTCTTCTATTGTTAAGCAATTCCATAGTCTAAGTCCTTTGAGCTTCACCAGGCATTTGACAATGGAAGGGGTGAAGAGGTTTTTTAATTTATGACACCCAATTATTGTTATAGAAGTTAGGTTTCCCAAACTTGGGGATGTTATGTTGTGGTCTAACTCCTCATCCAAAGCTTTTTTCTTCTCAAAGATCTCCTCTAAATTATTGCAATACCTTATATCTATTTCTTCCAAACAAATAAGGCTTTGGAGTAGAGTTGGTGAAAATAGTTTTATCAACTTATCGCATGACCAAAGTTGTACTCTCTTCAAGCTACAAAGGCTTATGGATTGATGGTCACCATTCCATATATGTGACAACTCTGGCAACCATCTCAATATTAGATACTCTAACGATGAGAGTAACTTGGCTTCTCCCTCTGCAATCTTAATATCTTTGCAATCAAATATATACACCAATGATTTACAATGTATGATATTAAGATACTTCAATTCATTGAACCCTTCTTCAATTAGGTTATGGCTAATACTCTCTAAATTAGCAATTTGCTCTAAAAATAGACACTTGGTTCTTTTGAGCAAACCTTTAACCCAATCATGTATTTTTGAAATGCTAGTTTTTGAGACACACATATTTTTTGAGTATCTATTGCTATCCAAATAAGCATCACTATATTTGGTATAACCTATTCTTAATTTAAATTTGGACAGCCTATTTGGGAATACCAACAATTTTGGTGAGAGGTCAAGGTTTGAAATAAAAATCTCTAAATGAGTCAATCGGGACAAGGCTTCTAACTCAACAAGATTGGCATTACTTTTCAAATTTTCACTTTCGTATTCCCATTGCCTAAATCTATTAATGTACAACTCCTCTAACTTTGTAAGAGAGTGTATAACACTACGACGTATTAGTGTTAACTCGTGACAATCATTCAAATCTAATAATCGGAGATTAATTAATTGGCTAAAGGATACGGGGATCTCTTGAATAGAAGATCTAGAAAGGCTAAGAATCTCTAGTTTACTTAGACTTCCAATCACTGATAGGTCCCCCAACCCTCCACCACTAATATATAATGTTCTAAGATTTGAAAGAAATGAAAATGAATCAGGCAATGACAAGAGCGTGAATCCACTCAAGTCTAAAACATTGAGATTCTTCATTCCTGAAAAGAAATTCCCAGGAAAAAAAATCTCAGAACTGCCTTGCACCATCAAAACTTGTAACTTTGGGCATTCTAACTCATTAGGTAGCTCTATAGTATTATTTGACATTAGTGAGATACATGTGAAATCTTCAAAAGTATCTTTATTTATCCACTCTCGTAGACCAATGCCAGCTTTTACCAAGAATTGGTGGTTGTATTTAGAAGCTATGTTTAATGCAAAATCCCGCACTACATCATGCATTTTAACATACTCTTCACCATCATCAATTAAGAGAAAGGAAGAAGTAATGGTACTTACAATAGCATGAACTCTATCTCTGACATCTTCTATTGTTTCATCGTCTTTAAACCACCTCTGACCAATTGCGTATCTCACTAAAACTTCAATTGGAATTTTGTAATCCTCTGGAAATAAGCTACAAAATAAGAAAAGTGATTTTGACTCCACTTTTTCTAGATAATGCAAGCTCAGCTCCAAAGATGAAAATAAGATCCCCTCCACTCCTGGGATGTCAGAGGGGTTGGACTTTTGAAGTTGTCGTGCCGCGTTTCTCCACACATGCTTGTTTTTGCCCTTTAAAGCTCCTGCTATTGTCACAATTGCAATTGGCAAGCCACCACATTTAGCAGCTATCTCTCTTGCAATAGAGTTTATGTCAGAAGTTTCGACATCTGAGCCGACAATCTCGCTGAAAAGTACCCAAGATTCTTGTTTTGATAAAATTTCAACTGTATGTATCGGTTGACACTTCATTTCATTGCATATGGTTATGCTTCGAGAGGTGATTAAAATTTTACAACCTCTATGGTCACTCCCAAAAGGAATACCAATCTCATCCAGTTTGATTCTTTCCCAAACGTCATCTAAAATGAGGAGGATCCGCTCCTTCTCCTTGATTCTCTCCCATAAGAAACTTGCTCTTGCTATTTCAGAACTAGGCGGCAAGGAGTTTGTTGCACCTAACATGTCAGCAATATCGCTTTGAATCTTCATAATACTAGGGGTTTGAGAGACAACCGCCATCACTACAACATCATACATCTTAGCTTCTTTTACATGTTGGCTGATTTCTTTAACTAGTGTGGTTTTACCCACACCCCCCATTCCACATATTCCAATTCTGCTGACACTGTCACCATCAATTAAGGCCTTCATAACTTTCCTCTTGATTGAATTTCTAGATTCAAAAGGGCCAGAATAGAATACTTTAGATGACGATGCAATTCCAGACGGAGGAGCAGGACAAGACACGCTCTCAAAGTTTCCCACTTCCTGGAGGTAATCAGAAATCACCAGAGTATGCTTCTTTGCCTCCTTACTGAATTGATAACGTTGTTTGAGATTAATGCACCACCCTTTGAGGCACCGCTTGTTGGCTTTGTCTTCATCTTCAAAAAACTTTTCGGCTGTTGTGGAAATTTTTTCAGCTTCAGCTATCCAACTTTGAACATTAGCGAAGATGTTTTGTCCATTTCTTTCGGCAAATTCGATTTTCTTTTGCACCATGTCTCTGCTATCTGCCAGCTTCTTAGCTTGATTTTTCAAGTTTTCAACATTGTCATTGTAATGAAACAAGTAACCAAGTTGATCACCAGCGGCTGTGAACCAGCACTTTCCGACCTCCACAGTAATTGAAGAAAGAAATTCCATGGCTTTTTTTTTTTTTTTTTTCTACTAAGTACTCTTTGAAGGTGAGAGAAGGATAAAAGAAAGGATTTGAAGGAAAGGTTTAGGAGAAATTTAGGGGCTTAGTTGGCAACAAAGAGGAGGACACAAACAGAATCAGATGAAGAAATCAATTAAAGAATGAATGATTGAGTGTTGTGAAATGATAAGAAAAAACGGAAAAGAAGTGAAATGATTTCAAGCAAGGTGAAAGAGAGAATTCTATTTGAGTGATTGAAGGTGAAAGAAGGATAAAATATAAGCAAAGGTATTTAGGAGAGATTTTATGAGCTAGTTTGTAACAAAGAGGACGAATGCAATTTGAGAAATGATAAGAATAAGAAAAGCACAAAAAGGAGGAGGAGTATATAAATGAAATAAGAAAAGAGAAAGTTTTGAGTAAAGAAAAGTGATTTATCTGAAGAAGGAAAGTATGTAATTCATCTTCTGCCTTTGCTGTCAAGCCTGCTTGGTTCCATCCTTGTTAATTACAACATAATTCTTTACTTTTATAACATGTTAATGTCTTAGCTAGAATCTATAATTAATTTATTCAAACTCAAATGTAGATATATTCTATAAGAAATGTCTTTGGAAAGAGAAAATCAATATTTATATTGAGCATGAAGAATACAATCGGTTGGGTATAAAAGCAAATTTACTACACAGTCAAATTTTACGTATAAAATCATATAAATATAGCAAGATATATATTTTAAAATCTATTTCATCCTTAACTCCTGTGTTAAACTACTTTGATAATATATTATTTGCGTCATGAAATGATAAAAATAAATAAAGAAAAGCACAAAAAGAAGAATGAATATTTATATGAAATAAGAAAAGAGAAAGGTTGCAGCATAAAGCATAGAAAACTGAATGGTGTGAAGAAGGAAGTATGTAATGCATCTTTGAGTTGATTGTGTGTTGTGAAATGATAGCAGCATAAAAAGAAAAGAAAATTTGAATGAGAAGAAGCAGCAAGGTATGTAATTGATGTTGAAATTATGAATGATTTCATCCTTAATTTGCCTTTGCTCTCAAGGTTGCTTGGTTCCATCCTTGTTGCAAGATCATTCTTTCCTTTAAATAAATGTTATGAGTTAGAATCTGTAAGAAAGAAATTTATGGAAATATTCTTGTTCTGAAAGACTGTTTTGTCTCCTTTAATATTTTTGTCTCCGCAAGAAGACAATGGTGTCAATGGCATTTACCCGTTAAAGAAAAGTATAAAAACAAGGAATATATAAAAGCAAAGAAAAGTGAATGATATGAAGTAAGGTATGAAATTGATATTGAGAAATATTCTTGTCTTCTGCAAGAGAAAATGAATATGCTTCATTTAGGGAAGAAGATAATGGTGAAGCATCAAAAGCAATCCATGAATGAATTATATCATTCTTAATTTGCCTCTGCTCTCAAGTATGCTTCATTCTTTTCTTTTATAGCATGTTCAGTAATGTATTCAAAATCATATATTCTTGTCTTCAACAAGAGAAAATCAATGTACACTTTTTTAAGCCTGAACATGAGGATCACAATCAAGCAAATATATTTTAACATTTAAAAACAAAATCATGAAAAAAACAATCATGTAATCGACAAAAGCTGTTGTAAATGCGTTTAATATCAATTTTGACTTTGAATTGAATTGTTCCAATTTCTCTTGGAATGTATAGCTGAAAATTTGGACTGCAAGACAAAATAGCTGGCACTACACAACATCCATCTATCCAAGAAAAAATTACATGGGGCAGTCTCACATATCATAAATTCGATCAATAATAAAAAAGGAAACCTGTTTGAGACAAAACTTAATCACTTTTAACTACTTTGAATGTTAATCAAGGTATATGGGTCTTATTTGAATGTTTCAGAGACATCATCTCTATTTAACAAAGCAGCAGATATATATATATATATATTGATCAAGTAAACAAATTATAATTACAAGTTTCTTGTATTTACACTCCAATCCCTTTCACAGCAAGCACATCATCCTTCTTCTTTGTCAGACTCAAGAGTAACCAAGGCAAGAAGGACATGAGTAGAAGCACCTTTTGCATATATATATGGTACCTGAATGAAGTCAAATAGTTTCAAAATTTTATGTTAGTGGTAACTAGCAATGATATATCACCGTAGTGTAAAGTCATTGATTTTAAAAAGTTCTGTTGTTTGTTTTGTACATAACAGCATTTGCAGTATGAATATCAATAGATATTCTGATGAATTTCAATAAATTAAGCCATAGCAATAGATTTCATATAAGGGATATGTTGACAAATGCGAAAAAATTAACTTCACTGTCTGTCAAACAGAAATTGAAGATTTTCTGAAAACCATATCACTGCATCCTGTTTGCCTAAACTGGTACATTTTCAACACCTGCCCCAATTATTAGACTCTAAGTTCATTGTTATTCGGGGAGGGTGTCAGCCCCACACCAGGACAGCAGTGCAACAGCAACAACTGTTGCAACATACCAGGATATAATCAATCACAATATAAGTTGATTCTAAAAGAGTTTATATATCCTACCTTGATTTTGAGTAACGGTAAATGATCTCTGCTTTGTCAACAACCTACTTGTTAGATCTCTCAAACAGGTTTTTGACCTCAAATAGAATGAAGTTATAACAATAAAGTTAATGTATAGGCACATATCATACTGCCTCCAGGAATTATAACAAGAAGCAGCCATTACAAGACATGAGAGACCTAGAAAGTCAAAACAACCCTTATCACTGTTTAAATGTTCCAGAATTGAATTTCAATAATTGGGATCTATGTCATATTCATCTCTCATACAATTTGTATCATGAAAATTAAGTAAGCAGTATAAAGATCTTCAAAAACATGAAAAATAAATAAATAAATAAATTACCTCCTCTGTAAATTTGAAAGGGCTCAATAAAGTCAAAGGTATCTTGGCTGGACGATATTGCTATCCCTATACCACAATGCATCAATATCAATAGAAAGAAAACAAACGGAACAAAGATACTGCCTATAGAAAAAACAAATTAAGGTTGTTTTTCCCCATAAAAACATTTCTAAAAGAAGCACATGCTTTGGCTTTGATTCTTTATCAATCACTGATGTTGATACATAAAGAACATAACTGTCTACTTCCTTTTGAAATCAAGCTCCACTTCCAATTTAGTGATGCTATCCAAAACATCATATAGTATTAAAAAATCATGATTAGAAGGATTAAAGAGAAAGCAGAGTGCCCTGCATACAATTCTGTAGCAAGGAACTAGAAATTAGAACACAATTCATGTTTGATAGTTATTGGTGGAAACTTTTAGGAGAGATACACATACCTTCTATGAATAAATAAGATGTGAGCCAATCCTTCTTGCATTAAACAACGGCAAAGATTAGCACTGGCAGCAAGATCTGAAATTCAAAACACAAAGAGCAGAGATACAGTCAGAGAATAAAAATCCTTTAGTAATACGAATCGACACATGTTCTGCCAATCAAATGAATCATTAGGGGAAAAAGAAACAATTTAACTCTGCAAATTTCTTGGATTAAGACACAGTTACAATATATACGCAAGGTGACACTGGCAAAAACCAACAAAGGATTTCTTGAAAACAAGAATCATCCAGGTCTACTTGGAAAATCAACATAAAAGATAGATAACTAATCTGTAATGCCTATAGTTTGAATTTTGTAAATATAAATGTAAATGTAAATTGCATTATGTAAATGTAAGCAATAAACAAATAAGTATATGCATGAATGAAAAGAAGTTAAGCAAATGTAAGAATTAGAGCACTAATTTTAAGGATAAGTAAATAGCCAAAGTAATACCTATGCTTCAACCCTCATGAGAATAAGCATGCATCTGGCTACACAAACAGAAACTAATCAAATGGAGTCTTGCTCAGGCATTGCAACACCAGAAAGATGAACTAATTAGGCTTATCAATCCGATTAAGTACATACAAATAAATTCAAGTAGTTGGAAGTCACTTCATGCCAGGTTGTAGCTGTCATTTGTTTGCGAGCAAACCAATCAGGTCTAAGTAGTACTTGTTTTATGCTTATTTGAACTATTTGTCAACAAACACACCACATGTAAGAAACCATTCCTCACAAGCATTTCATCGAACACGTTGCATGAAGAAACCATTCCTCAAAAGCATTCCATCAAACATGTTCTATGAAATGCCTTAAACAAACCCAGAGAGTGTAAAAACACAAATACTACACAATTTTAGCATGTAATCCGCACAACAAAAATATTATTCTTTACCTGTTTCCTGAGTTGGTTACGTTGTCTGGGATTCACTAAGACACCCCTTGTTTGCTTTAACTTCATCCTCCAAAGAATTTTCAGCTTTTGCAGTGATTTTATCGATCTCTGACATCCAGTTCTGAGCATCAGTTTCTATAATTTCTAGATTCTTTTCAGCGGCTTCATTTTCTCCTACAACCAGTAAGTTTGGGTTTCCAAACAGAGATCAGAAAAGACAATACAATATTGTATTATCATAATTACTGTGCAGGGTATCAAAAGCAATAACAATTCACAAACTCTCTGTAAAAGCTGATGTGGTGTGTACTTTTACATATGCTGTAGAGATTTTTGAGACTGTTTTGGGACCCTTCTTCTTCTTCTTCCTCTGTTAAACCAAACAAGCATCGCTCTGCTTTCTTGGAAAGGGCAGGATCTCATGTGTGAACTGTTCGAGACAACCTTCGGAAAGTTTTAGCTGAATTTTTTTTAAAAGCATAAAAAAATTTAAAGCTAGAACACAATGAATATTTCATATGGTCTGATACATGCTTACAGATCACTGATGATCCAGACAATCAGAGCAAGTCTGAAGTCAGACGAAATTATAGCATTTTTAACCATAAAAAGTGGAATGAGTATTAAAAACATTTGAATCTTCATATCACTCTTCTCAGTCGTGAACAAAAGAGTTAAGGAGTATATCTTGCACAATAAATATATATTCAACCCAACCTTTTCTCTTGTGATGCTTCCTGTGATGGCAAAGCCATATTCTTCATATTCATTAAATAAGCTGCAACCAAACAATTTATTGCGACAATATATCAAGCACCTTAAAAGCATAATTAAATTGAGATAACCAAAACTCAAAAAGAGATGCACCACAACAACAGTAGATCGGCAGCCAAGCCAGCAGGTCATGAGGGCCACAGGAGTAGATTGCTTCGGCTACCCGAGCTGCTCAAGGCGGCGGCAAAGTGCAAGCCTCAGCGCTACACAGGCAGCTTCTATTGGTTTACTGATGAAGACAAAGTCTCATCATGTTACATTAGAGCTCTTTTGTTTACTGAGTTGGCGTTTCACAAACAGTACCTGTCCAGTAAAAATAAAAACAGCTGGAATGACTATTGCCCAGACGGAAATTAGCCTCCATCGATTGTCAGTTTTAAGATAAGTAAACGGCCAAGGTAAAACCCACATTAGAACCCTTATGTGCATAAGCATGCATCTGGCTACACAAACAGAGAATATAAATTAAAATTTTTTGAAAAATTGTTTTGTTAAACTAAATTTAAAGGAAAAACAGTCATATGATACTAACCATCTGTTGCAGTCATGGAAGCTTGTATAGTAATTAAATACGTATAAGTAAATGCAAGTAGTTGGAAATTACCTCATGTCAAATTGTAATTCTCGTGTGTTTGCAAGCAAGCAAACCAGTCAGTACCAAGTATTGGCTTCAATCATGCCGCAGATGTATAATTTAACAAATCCAGCTTTGAAGTGGTGACAGAGTTTCAGCTTTTGAAGGAACAAGAAAACACAAAGGTTTTGAGTGAGTTTTGGGTTCCCAAATTCAGATCCTTGAATAAACCATTAATGTTATATACAATCATATGAAAGAATGACCCCAATCTCTTTCACAGCAGGCAGTTAATTCATCCTTCTTCTTCTTCTGCCTCTACAGAGCATTAACAAGCTGAGTATAAAATTTTAATTACTAAAATATCTTTAAAAATTAATAAATTATAAAATAATTATTTATATAACTAATTACTTAAATTTAATTAATAATTAAATCTTGGTTCGTTCGTGTAGACTGTAGAGATGAAAAAGTTGGGAAAGGAGACACGTGGGGCCCTCATATAATCTAGTAAATAAAATAATCCTTTTTTCTATTAAAATTTTTTTATTCCAAATTAAGATTTTTAACACAATATTACAAACAAAAATCAATAAAAATATTTCTTTATTTGTTTTTAAAGCATATATCGGTATTAAAAATAAAACTTACGAACCACTTGAATAAAATTATAATTTTCTTTTTAATAATTAATAAAAAAAACTTATAATATGTCTTTATTTTAAATTTAAGAAGTATTTAATAACTATATATTTTATAATTTTTGACTAAACTATTGTTTTTGTGAAAACTTATGCAAATCAACTTATCACACACTAAGACACATTCATTTATGTAAACAAATAACTAAATAAAGTGTTGGATGATGGCTTGAAACACCGTCGTATTAGAACTTAAATGGGACGACGTCGTTTTGATCCAAACTGAGAAAACAATCCTGAGCGTTGATGAAGAGAATATCCAACGGCTGGAATTAAACCCTAATGCCAACCATATAAAAGCAGAGTTGTTTTGGCATTTTGTACACAATATGCTTTTTAGAAAATCTCTCTCTTCTTCGTTAAACACCATTTTGAGTCTTTTAGGGTTTCAATATGGGTTGAGTGAATCTTGTAACTTGTTGATTGAGTGACTGGGTCAGGTCATTCTGGGTGTATTTGTATACGTGTTTATAGGGATTCAAAAGGTGTAATCTTTAGGGTGAGTTACGAGTTGAAGAAGGGTTATTGAGGGTTTTGTGTTGCTGTGTGTAGTCTGTAATCTTGACAGTGATTTAGTGCAGTGAGCTCGTGTGTTTCCCGAGTTCAACGTGGACGTAGCTTGCTAAAAAATAGAGCAAGTGAACCACGGTAAAATTCCGGTTGTTCTTGTGTGTGTGATTTGTGATTCTTGATTGTGATCTTTGTTTGGTTGATTCTTGTGTGAGTGGTTATAACAGTGGTATCAGAGCCATTTCTTGGAGATTAGGGATTTTACTAAAATTAGGGTTTTGCAAATTTGGGGATTTTACAAAATTAGGGTTTCGTGAAATTAAGGTTTCTGGAAATTGGGGGTTTTTCGAAACTGTGATTCCTTCTAGTCTCCAATAGGATCTAGGGAGTCAAATCTTGGCTAAGTTTAAAGGTATATAGGTTGGAAACTAGTAACCGCCTTAAACTACCTGGCAGTAATTGGTGACTTCTGGTGTAACAACGCCGCGTACCTTCTTAGGTTTTTCTTTCTTACCATTATAGTATAATGAGTACTACTCATATGGAGATCTCCCAATATGATGGGAAGATCGATTTTGGGAGTTGGAAGAAAAAGATGAAAGCATTGCTTTCTCACAACAAGGTTGCCATCGCATTGGAAGAGGACTCCAAAAAATGGCTAGAGGAGAAGTTGAAAAAGAAAGAGGAGATCAATAAAGAGGCGTACAATCTGATAATCATGAATCTGTCCGACAACGTCCTCAGGAAGGTAGATGGAATTGAATCACCGATTGAACTCTGGGGTAAACTCACTACCTTGTATGCTTTGCAATCTGCCCCCAACCTAGCTTTTTTAAAAAGGGCTTTATTCTCTTATAAAATGGATAATTCTAAGAGTATAGATGAAAACCTAGACGAGTTTCTGAAAATGACCTTGATCCTAAAAGGGACAGACCAAGCATTAGGAAAAACCAGTCTAGCTATGATCCTATTGAATTCCCTTACTGATGACTACTAGGTAGTCAAGAATGCCCTACAGTACTCAGGTACTGTACCAAATCTTGACCTAATAACAGCAGGACTTAGGGCTAGAGAATTAGAATTGAAAACCCAGAAACGAAATGGCACAAATCTGTTTGTTAAGAGTAGACCAGAACCTAGTCAAACTGGTAAAGGAAATCAGAATAATCAAGGGGCTAGAAATAAGAAAAAATGGAAGGGTAATAATAAGCATAGAGGAGAGTCTAGAAAATGCTTCTTTTGTAATAAAACTAGGCACATTAAAAAGAATTGTTTTGAGTGGATTAAAAAACAAAAACAAGGGAATACTGAGAATAACCTAGCCACTACTAGAAACCTGGTAGAGGAACCTAAAGTACTCACTGTGTCAATGAATGACACAGGGAAGAATGGGTGCTAGACTCAGGCTGTTCATTTCACATGAGTCCTAGGAGAGGCTAGTTCCAAGAATTTGAAAATGTTGACAATGAAACTGTTTACATGGGAAACAATAATGCATGTAGAGTAAGAGGGATAGGCACAGTGACTCTAAGGGCTAACACTGGAAAAATGGTAAAACTAACTAGGGTTAGGTATATACCAGAACTTCAAAGAAATTTGATATCCCTTGGCACCTTAGATGAATCAGGATGCTGTTATAAAGCAGAACATGGATGTTTGAACATATATAGAGATAACAACCTGATACTGAAAGAAGAGAAAAGAAATGGTCTTTATATATTCTGTGGGAACCATTCCCAAAACTGCTTTAATTCTATGATTACTTCTACTAACTTGTCCAATACAGAAAAGTGACACCTTAGATTAGGCCACATGAGTCAAAGAGGCATGGACATTCTGAAGCATAAAGGGCAGTTTGGTAAGGACAAGACTACACCCCTTGAATTTTGTGAGAATTGTGTTTTAGGGAAACAGCATAGAAACAGTTTCACCAAGGGGACACACCTAGCCACTAGTCCACTAGAATCCATACACTCTGACCTTTGGGGACCTGGAAAAGTGAAATCTTATGGAGGGAATAATTACTTTATGTCTCTGGTGGATGATTACAGCCGCAAGGTGTGGGTGTACCTACTGAAATCCAAAGATTAGGCTCTAGCTAGGTTTAAGGACTGGAAAACCCTAGTAGAGAACCAAATGGGAAAAACGGTGAAGGTTCTTAAAACAGACAATGGACTGGAATTCTGTAACCAAGAATTTGACAAGTTTTGTTGTGACCAAGGGGTTTTAAGACATAGGATAGTAACATACACCCCACAACAGAATAGAGTAGCAGAACGAATGAATAGAACCCTCCTTGAAAAAGTTAGGTGCTTATTAGTAACCTCCAAACTCGCCACCTCCTTTTGGGGAGAAGCCCTTACAACAGCAGCATACCTGGTAAATAGGAGTCCATCTACTACAATAAACCTGAAGAGCCCTGAGGAAATGTGGACTGGTAGAGTCCCAGCTCTAAGCCACCTAAGAGTTTTTGGGTGTGCAGCTTATGCACACACCATAGGATGAAAATTGGAACCAAGGTCAACCACGTGCATATTCTTGGGGTATCAAGAAGGGACCAAAGGTTATAGACTTTGGGATAGAGATTCTCAAGGGGTTAGAATCATTGTGAGCAGAGATGTGGTATTCAATGAGGAAGTCTTTCCTTGTAAGGAAACCAGAACTAGATCTGACCCCATTTCAAGTTCAGAGGATCCCTTCACCCAACCCGAAGTTACACCAATTGAGGTGGAGCTTCCTGCTCAAACTCAAACCAGTCCAAGAAACTGAAGCTGTCACTGAACATGGAGGAGAAACTAGACAAACTGATCCAGAACATGAGGATGAGATAGAAACAGCAGATGACACTAAGATTCAGCCTGAAAACTTGCAAGACTACCACCTTGCAAGAGACAAAACCAGAAGACAGGTAAGGGCAATCACAAGATATTCCTATGCTGATCTAATATATATTGCCTTCCTTGCAGGTTCTGAAGTACAAAGAAGAGAACCAGAAACTTATGAGGAAGCCATGCAGTTAAAGGAAAGGGACTAATGGAAGGCTGCTATGGAAGCTGAAATGAAGTCCTTGGAGGTGAACAGAACTTGGAATCTTATACCAAAACCTAAGGACCATAAACTTGTACAATGCAAGTGGCTGTTCAAACTAAAGAAAGGTATCACTGAAAAGGATCCCCTCAGGTATAAGGCTAGATTAGTAGCCAAGGGTTTCACCCAAAGAGAGAGGATAGACTTCAATGAAGTCTTTTCCCCAGTAGTTAAGTACAAAACCATAAGGCTCATGTTGTCCATAGTAGCCCACCAGGATCTAGAGCTTGAACAATTAGATGTTACAACTGCATTCCTACATGGAGATCTTGAGGAAGAGATCTACATGAGCCAACCCTTAGGTTTCATAGATAAAAAGGCCCCCAACCATGTCTGCCTACCGCTGAAATCTTTATATGGTCTAAAGCAATCCCCTAGGCAATGGTATAACAGGTTTGACACCTTTATAGTAAGTATAGGATTCACTAGGAGTAAGTATGACAGTTGTTTCTACTTTGTTGTTTCGGATGAGATACCTATTTACTTACTGTTGTATGTAGATGACATGTTACTGATAAGCAAATCAAAGCCTCTGATCTGTGTGTTAAAGAATAAACTGAATGCTGAATTTGAAATGAAAGACCTAGGGGATGCTAGGAAGATCTTAGGCATGCAAATTGATAGAAACAGAAGTAAATGCAAACTGAAAATTCACCAGTGCTCATACCTGCATAAGTTAGTAGAAAAATTTGGAATGTCAGGGACTAAAACTATCTCAATGCCTTTAGCTAACCATTTCACATTAAGCAAAGCTCAATGCCCTAATACAGATGCTGAGTTAATTAAAATGGAGACCATACCCTACGCAAATGTAATTGGATCCTTGATGTATGCTATGATTAGTACTAGGCCTGACTTATCATTTGTGATATCATTGTTGAGTAGATTTATGTCAAATCTTGGTATGGAACATTGGACAGCCCTGAAATGGGTATTCAAGTATGTTAATGGCTCTTTGAATGTGGGATTGGAATACTGTAAAAGATTTGCCCCACTGGAGCTGGCTGGTTTTGTAGACTCTGATTTTGCAAGTGACAGGGACATTAGGAAGTCAACCACAGCATATTACTTTACCTTGGAGGGCAACTGCATTAGCTGGAAGTCACAATTACAGCCTATAGTTGCATTGTCATCAACCAAGGCTGAATATGTGGCTATAGCTGATGTATTTAAGGAGGCAATTTGGCTCAAAGGGATCCTGAGTGAAGCAAACCTGTCTGAACTAAAGCCAACCATTTTTTCAGGCAGTCAAAGTTCAATACACTTGAGTAAAAATCCGGTGTACCATGAGCGAATCAAACACATAGATGTTCGCTATCACTTTGTGAGAGATCTGGTCACTAGGGAGGAAATAGCTCTCAATAAGGTTCCTACTGAGCACAATCCAGCAGACATGGGTACGAAGATTGTTACACTAGCTAAGTTCAAGCATTGCTTGAACCTTCTGTCCATTCAGTAAGCAAGGGTAACAAAAGAACCATGAAGGACTTACTAAAGGCAAAGCTGCACTGGTACAGGGATTGTTTCAACCCATCAAGGTGGAGATTGTTGGATGATGGCTTGAAACACTGTCATATTAGAACTTAAATGGGACGACGTCGTTTTGATCCAAACTGAGAAAACAATCCTGAGCGTTGATGAAGAGAATATCCAACGGCTGGAATTAAACCCTAATGTCAACCACATAAAAGCAGAGTTGTTTTGGCATTTTGTACACAATATGCTTTTTAGAAAATCTCTCTCTTCTTCGTTAAACACCATTTTGAGTCTTTTAGGGTTTCAATCTGGGTTGAGTGAATCTTGTAACTTGTTGATTGAGTGAGTGGGTCAGGTCATTCTGGGTGTATTTGTATACGCTGTTTATAGGGATTCAAAGGGTGTAATCTCTAGGGTGAGTTACGGGTTGAAGAAGGGTTATTGAGGGTTTTGTGTTGCTGTGTGTAATCTGTAATCTTGACAGTGATTTAGTGCAGTGAGCTCGTGTGTTTCCCGAGTTCAACGTGGACGTAGCTTGCTAAAAAATAGAGCAAGTGAACCACGGTAAAATTCTGGTTGTTCTTGTGTGTGTGATTTGTGATTCTTGATTGTGATCTTTGTTTGGTTGATTCTTGTGTGAGTGGTTATAACATAAAGTTACATGTTTTTCATGTGGGATCTAGTGTATTGAAATATATTTTTACGTGGATCGAATATAACAACATATTTGAATTTAGATATTTTTCACAACAATAAGTTTAAAAGTCCCAAGTAAATTTCAATTACATCATAAAGAAAATCTTATATTATTAATTTTTTTTTAAAGCAAACCTCGACGGTACGAGGAAAATTTTATTAATTGAAAAAAATGATGACACCTAGACAGAGGGGGACGTAATGAGCCTTACCTCTCAAAGACTAAATACAATAAAAAAGAAAAAGAGAAAAAATGTTTATGCATGAATTACAATTAATAAACATAAAAGCTTTTACACACACCATTAATGTTTGTAATATACATGCACACACACACGGGCGCGAATGATAGAGCAAATCAAATTATTACAATCTCTTGCATCGACATCTCAATATCTTTCATCAGAAATTCTTCTTCTTCTTGTTCTTCATTTTCCTGCAAAAACAATCAGCATTTAAGAGATTTTATTTCGACTCAATTTATAAAATAATCAATTACTTCTAATACTACAAATTAAAAATGTTTATCAAAATATTTTGAAAAGTGATTATGTACTTTAGGAAGGATTTTCAAATAAAAAAATAATTATGTAAATAATAATTACTAAAACACCCTACAAATCAATATAAGGTATAAACTAATTTTTTATGTGAATAATTATTTAATTTAATTGATAATTAAATATTAGCTTTATTTTTAAAAATAAAAAACACTATCCAACAAGATTGAATTTTTCCTTGTCTCCCGTAGCAAAGCACCACTTTCACTATTCATTATGCCAACATCATTTGAATATCACAGCGGTATAGGTACCATTGAAGTCGATGGATGAGCTGCCAAAGACGACGAGCAATCACCAAAGCTAGCGACCATCTATTGATCCATTAATTTCATCATATTTTTCCTTTTGTATCAGTGTTAGTAATGAATATATACACAATCATATGAACAATCAAGCAAATGAAATTATCACAATTCCTTATGTTATCAATAATACTTAATAAATAATATATGATAAACCATAATTCATACCTTTTTCACTCTTTACTTTAAGCTGATCCTCCTCTCAAATGCGACTACAAAAATAATAAGTTTATTAATAATCGACCCCACTTGAACTTTATTATTTAAAATGTATAACTTCAAATATAGAATATGAAAAATTATCACACAATTAGTATAATGGGATTTATTATTTAAAATGTATATATAGAGAAATGAAAACAATATTTACATAATTTACTATAATTTTATTAAGAAAAGAAACAAAATTATTTATTAGGATTAAGAGATTTAAAAAAATAATAATAAAAAAAACCTATCTGAAAAATTAATTATAATTATAATTATAAAATTTAAAATTTGTTCCTCCCCTGTTTTTGTGGATTATCTACAGCTGACCTGATTTGGACTTTTTTATATTATGGCATGTTAAAATTAATCATTAGATAAATCATATTTATAAAATATGATTAAATAAAAAAGGGATTTTTCATTAAAATAACTTAATAAGTCTTAAAATTATAAGATAAGTGATGTAAACATTTATCTTGGGTTTTAATAAATATTTAAATAAAAGAATATGATCGAAATTACATTTTTGCACCAAACAGAGGCTTTTAAAGGGATTTTTAGTAATTTTAAGAAAATAAAAATAATTAGAGTGAAATTACACCTATAAGTAAGAGGCAAAATATTTATAATATTAAAAACATTCAAAATAGAATTAAAATAAAGATAGGCCTTGAAGGCTTGAAAGGCTAAAACAATGAGTTTTTAAGGAAGAAACATCTTTATAAAAAAAATCCAATTCCCAAAATTTAAAACTGGAGACCTTTTTTTTTTTTTTTTTCTGTATTTGAGAAAGTATACAATTATCAAAAACGACTTTGTATTGAAAGGTCAACTTAAAAGTCAACAAATTGTCAAAACGAGGGTATTTTCGCAATTTTGGTTACGTGAAAAAAAAAAAAACATGTAATTTCGTGTCTAAATACTGGATATTGATGTAATTACACACAATGCTATTTTGGAAGGTTTTTTTATAATTTAGAAAATAATTTGGAGTTGGGCCTTAAATAATTTTCGTAGCTTATTAAAACTAAGGTACTCAATTATTTATAAAAATAATTATAAATATAATTTATCTAATAATAATTGAACTTATTATAATTTTATTAAGAAAAGAAACAAAACTATTTATTAGGATTAAGAGATTTAAAAAAAAAATAACTTATTTGAAAAATTAATTATAATTATAATTATAAAATTAATTACAATTATAATTATAAAACAAAACTATAAAAAAGTCAATTTAGTGACGTCTTTGTGTTTCATTTTTGGTAAGAATTTCAGAGTGAATTTCGAAAAGAAGGTTTTGTGTATTGAATTTGTAAAGAGAAAGAAGCAAGTAGCAGTGATAATTATTGTGTTTAAAAACTACAAAGAAAAAGAAAGCTGAGAAAGAAGAATAACAAACAACAAAGAGAAGATTTTATCAAATAAATGGGCTATGTTATGTTATGTTATGGTGGCTGTTTGAATAAGTAACCTTAATTACCAACGGGTGTTGGGGTTGGGAAACTCAAGTGCATGAATGTCATATTTACGGTTACTCTATTGATTTGAATGTCATATTTATATATATTTAATTCAAATGAAGTGCATAAATGAGAAGATCATCAATGCAAAATGGTAAAACTTTACAATATTAATTATAAGATGTAATGTAGCTATTTCATTATTAACTACATACCTGTTCATTGAAGTACTCTTGCACTGTAGCATTCAAGTTGCCATTCCAACGTTCTTCATACCTCTCTACAAGCACTTTGTTAAGCTTAGGTGTCACTTGCTCTTTATAACCAAAGGTCTTCAATTTTCCACACCCACTTATCTCTAGGCTCTCCAATGCTGGGTATTCAATAGTATATGATCCAGAGCTAAAACAAGTAAGGTTGTTTAGACTTCCAAGTTGCAAGTAGTACAAACTAGGAAACACTATCCTCTCTATTGATGCTTCTTTTTCCCCTTTTTCATTTGTGACTATTTCTTGTATTGTTGAGCAATACCATAGTTGAAGGCTTTTGAGCTTCACTAGGCATTTGACAATGGAAGGGGTGAAGAGGTTTTTTAATTCAGGACATTCATTTATCAACATAGAAGTCAGGTTTCCCAAAATTGGGGAGGTTATGTTGTGGTCTAGAGGTTGGGTTGGAGGTTGTCCATGACATAGTTCAACCAAGTTGGGGTTATTAACCATACGCAGTTCCTCTAAATTGTAGAAAGTTGAGTTTGGTGTCCATTCCATTGCATTTAGGAGATACTTTATCTCATCACATGATGTGATATCAAGATACTTCAATTCATTGAACCCTTCTTCAACTAAGTTATGGCTAATACTCTCTAAATTAACAATTTTCTCTAAAGATAGCCACTCAGTTCTTTTGAGCAAACTTTTAACCCAATCATGTATTTTTAAAATGTTGGTTTTTGAGACACACATATTTCTTGCGTATCTACTCTCATCCAAATCATTATCACTATATTCAATATAGCCTATTCTTATTTTAAATTTGGACAAGTTATTTGAGAATACCAACAATTTTGGTGAGAGGTCAAGGTTTGAAATAGAAATCTCTAAATGAGTTAATCTAGATAAGGCACTTGACTCAACAAGATTGGCATTACTATTTTCATATTCCCATTGCCTATATCTATTGACGTACAACTCCTCTAAATTTTTAAGAGAGCATATTACACCATAAGGTATTAGTGTTAACTCCCAACAATTATTCAAATCTAATAACTTGAGATTAGTTAATTGGCTAAACGAAACAGGAACCTCATTAATAGAAGATTTGGAAAGGCTAAGAATCTCTAGTTTACTTAGATTTTCAATCATGGATAGGTCCCCTAATGTGCAACCACTAAGATTTAGTGCTCTAATGGTTGAGAGAAATGTAAGTGATTCAGGCAATGATAGCAATTTAGTGTTACTCAAATCTAAAATACTGAGATCTTTCATATCTTGAAAGAAATTATTGGGGACAACTAACTGAAAATTCTTCTGCAGTAACAAAGCCTGTAGTTTTGGATATTTCAACCCACTAGGTAGCTCCCAAATATAATTTGCCATTAATGAGATACATGTGAAATCTTCAAATGAATCTATGTTTGGCCACTCTTTTAGACCAATTCCAGCTTTTACCATAAATTTATGGTTGCATTTTGAAGCTTTAATTATTGCAAAATCACGGACAACAACATGCATTTTAACGTACTTTTCACCATCATCAATTAAGAGAAAATAAGAGGTGATAGTACTTACAATATCATGTACTCTTTCTCTAGCTGCTTCTGTTGGCTCATCGGTATCTCCAAACCACCTCAAACCTATCCAATATCTAACCAGATCTTCAAGTGAAATTCTGTAATCCTCTGGAAATAAGCTACAAAATAAGAAAAGTGATTGTGATTCCACATTTTCTAGACAATTGAAGCTCGGTTCCAAAGATGAAAACACTTTTCTTCCCATTCCTTGGATGCTTGTTGGGTTGGACTTTTGAAGTTGTCTTCTCGCATTGCTCCACGCATCCTTGTCCTTGCCCTTTAAAGCTCCTGCTACTGTCTCAATAGCAATTGGCAAACCACCACATTTAGCAGCTACATCTCTTGCAATTGAATTTATATCAGAAGTTTCAACAATCGTGCCGGCCAGCTCCTTGAATAAGGCCCAAGACTCTTGTTTTGACAAAGTTTCGACTATAAATTTCTTTTGGCAATTCATTTGATCACAAATGTTTGTGCTTGGAGAGGTGATTACAATTTTACAATCTCTATGGTGTGCTCCAAAAGGAATACCAATAGCATCAAGCTTTATATCTCCCCAAACATCGTCTAGTATTACGAGGATCCGCTTCCTCTCCTTGATTCTATTCCATAGGAAACCTGCTCTTTCTATTTCAGAATTAGCCGGCAGAGATGTCGTTACACCTAACATGTCAGCAATTTCTCCTTGAATCCTCATAATACTTGGGGTTTGAGAGACAACTGCCATCACTACTTCATCATATGTCTTATCATCTTTTAATTGTTTGCCCATTTCTCTTACTAGTGTAGTCTTACCCACACCCCCCATCCCACATATTCCAATTATGTAGACACCATCATCATCAACTAAGGCC
The DNA here is from genome assembly GCA_026225825.1 of Pistacia integerrima. Lineage (NCBI taxonomy): Eukaryota > Viridiplantae > Streptophyta > Magnoliopsida > Sapindales > Anacardiaceae > Pistacia > Pistacia integerrima. The sequence goes on from CM047748.1 coordinate 22,587,399, forward strand.
TTCACGATTTTCTTCTTAATTGAATTTCTAGATTCAAAAGAGCCAGAAGAAGATACCTCTGATGATGATATAATTCCTGAGGGACGAGCAGGAATTGACACACTCTCAATTTTTGCCACTTCTCGGAGCTGATCAGAAATTGCCAAAGTCTGTTTCTTTGCTTCCTTACTGAATTGATAACATTGCCCTAGATTAATGCACCATCCTTTGAGGCACCTCTTGTTTGCTTTCTCTTCGCCTTCTAAAAAACTTTCAGCTTTTGCATAAATGTTATCAACTTCTGCTATCCAGCTTTGAACATTAGCGAAGATGATCTCTCCTTGTCCTTCAGCAAATTTGATTTTCTTTTGCACCATGTCTCTACTGTCTGCCAGCTTCTTAGCTTGATTTTTCAAGTTTTCAACGTTGTAATTGTAATGAAACAAGTAACCGAGTTGATCGCCAGCAGCTGCAAACCAACACTTTCCGAACTCCACAACCATTGAGGAAACAATTTCCATGGCTTTGGTTTTTTTTTTTAATTGGGTATAAGGAGAAAATTATGTTGAGTGTTTGAAGGTGGAAGAAGAAAAATATATAGGACTTTAGGCAGGGTTTTAGGAGAATATTTTTGGCACAGTTTGTAACAAAGAGATGAATGTGAAGGAAACAAGTATTGTTTGTTGTGAAATGATAAGAAAAAAGGAGGAAAACATATGAAGCAAAGAAAAGTGAATGATTTGTAGAAGTAAAAAGTATATATATATATATGAAATTGATCTTGAAATAATGAATACTGATTCCATCCTTTGCCTTTGGTCTCAAGGCTGCTTGATTCCTTTCAATGCAAAATGAATTTTGTACATATTGTTGTTCAATTTACCAATCACTTAGAGATGCATGCTTAAGAAAGAAATCAAAGTATGAAAATTTCTGAATGATTCCATCCTTTGCCTTCAGTTTCAAGGCTGCAGCTTGGTTCCATCCTTATTACAAGCTCATTCTTCTCTCTTATAATTGTTTCTGAGTTAGAATCTCTAATTTTGTATATATTCTTGTCTTTGGAAAGAGGAAATCATAAAGAAAAGTGATCATATGATAAGAGGAGAGGAAGCAAGGTATGCAATTCATCTTAACTTTGCTCTCATGGCTTCTTTTCTTTTATGAACTTTTTCTGATTTAGGATCTCCAGAGAATTGAAAACCAAATGTAGAATTATTCTTGTCTTCTAAAAGAGAAACTTAATTGAGAAAATGATACCATTATTTGACCTCTTAAATCAAAATTCTGCAAAAAGAATCCTTCAATCTAACAGAGTTACAGAGCAAGGGAAGGGATTTGCATGAACACCAAGAACTAAAGTTCTTTCCTCATAAGTAGTGTTATAAATTTTCAAGTTTTATTCTTACATATATATGTTTAATTATTTTGTCTTTGCAGCGTATATAAGAAATCCTTTAGAAAATAATAATATAAATTTAATCTTTGGTTACCCAAATTTGTATTGATTTATAAGGTTTAATTAGCTTCAAGGCTGTTTGATTTACTTTCACCAATTTTATGTTCTCTCACTTATGTACCAATTAATGGCTTAAATTTTGCATTAAAATTACCAACTTATTCCTTTTTTCTAAGTAATATTAATATTCCTTAAGGCATATTAATTCCAAAGTAATGGAGTAAGATTGCAGTTACTAAATCCTGAAGGAATTGTATAACCAAGAAAGTCGATTGTCGAATTCATCACATCAATACTAATTACTTCAAAAGTGAAAAAGAATTTATATGCAGAAGGGAAGTATACGTAATTGATGTTGAAATGAATACTTTTGCTTGCTCTCAACTCAAGGCTGCTTGGTTCCATTCTTAAACAATTTTTTATTGTGTAGCATAAGAATATAATATTCTTGTCTTCTAAAAGAAATCTAGGAACATTCTTGTCTTGTGAAAGACAAAATGTAAAGCAAGTTAATGTTGTTTAGATCATCCTTCTTCTTCCTCTGCTAAAAAATATATAACAAACTTTAGATTGTACAGAAACATAAGAAGAATACTTAAATGTTGTTTAGAATTAGTTCATGAATGTAAACACAGGGCGTCTACCATTTAATGCACTCCACTCATTTTAAAAGGAGTTTTCCCTCTAGAAATATCAATATATATTTACATGTTATATACTAAATTGTTTTCAACAACTAAGGCCTCTATGTTTTGTTGATTTAGCACTTGTAGGCGAAGACTTTTAGAATCATCAATTTCATCGGCAAAGTGATATCATAGAAGTTAAAATCTAAGTTACCCGATATTACTACCTCCTATTAGCGTCAATTGGAAAATTTTCAACTACTACTCCAATTTTTCGACTCTAAGTTCATTGTTATTGGGTGAGAATGTCAGCACAAGACCATGGTAGCAGTATAATAGCAACAATTATTCAATTAAATTCAAAAGATATCCCAACTGTAAAATAAACTAAAATACCTTTACTCTGAGCAGCAGTAATTTGGTCTCTGATCAATTAACAGCCTTCTTGTTAGATCTATCTATGAGATTTCTAACCTGAAATAAAATGAAGTTATAACAATATATGCTATTAATGCATAGGCGCATATTACACTAGCTCCAAGAATTACAATCACAAGAAAGTCAAAATAACGCTTCCCACTTTGTCCAAATGTTCAAGAACTGAATTTTGATTATTGGGATTCATGTAAGATTCATCCTTCAATCCAATTTGTGTCATGAAAAGTGAGTAAGCCGTGTAAGGATCTTCAAAAGATGAAAAGAAGAAAATAAATTATCTTTGTATATTTATCTTCATGAAATAAATTATCTTTGATTATGAGCACATTCTCTGATCGTACACCAAATTTCCCATCTTCGTAGAAACAGAGTTCTAAGAAGAAAATTCAAATTAATTATAAAACCTCAACGATATTGATTTTCTTCATCCTAAAATCTTTGAAAATACTGGAAAAGAAGATAAGATGAGGTGCAGTATCAAATTAAAGCTCAATTGAACACTGTTAAAAGCAGAAAAAGAAAAAAAGCAGAAATATGTTTCTGTTCATTTTGAACAAATACTACAGAGTATATATAATTTCTTAAAAAATATTTAAATTTACTTTTGCCAATTCCAAAACCACTTTTAACTAAAGGTTTAAAAGTACAAACAGAATTCAAATTGAAAATATATTATATTACACTTTAATTTGATTGATTTATTATGTAAATCTATTTTAATAATTATAATAAAAATTACTAAATAAAATGGTATTTTTTGTTATTTTACATGCAACATACGTAGCTTATTATAGAGAATGCAGAGCTTACCCTGTATACAATTCAAGCAAGGAACTAGAAATTAGTCTAGAAATTGCATTCTTTGGATTCAATTATGACTTCTTGCATTAAGACCACAGCAAGATCAGCACTGGCAGCAGAATCTGAAATTCAAAGAACAATGAACAGATTTACAGTCAGAGATAAACAACCCTTTAGTAACACAAACTCAACACATGTTCGTATAATCAAATGAATCATTAGAGAACAGAGAAACAATGTAATTATGTCAATTTCTTGGACTCAAAACACAATTACAGTATATATTAAAGGCGACAATAGCTCAAACCAACAAAAGATTTCTTCTACATATACATTTAAGTATTGGAAAAATTAATCATAAAATTTCAAAAGAATCATCATCAAGGTACACCAGAAAATTAAATAAAACGTTGAAGACCATTTTCTGTCCAACCAAATTCTGTGAATGTAACTTTATTCCCCTGTATTATAGTAGTGATGAGTTTCAAATGTTTCCTTTAAAGAATTTCTAAAGGAAAAGAGGAGCTCACTGTTAACTTCTTCTGCTCTGGTAATTATTTTTTATCTAGTAATCTCGAAAAAGAAGAAAAGATAAGGTGCATTCACAAATTAAAGCACAATAGAGCATTTTTGAAAGAAAACAAAATTGTTTGCTTTTGTGAACAGATGGTATGAAAATTTTTGGATATATGTTTGGATATAGCATAAAAAAGAAGCCTCAATTAATTCAGCATTTCTGTAATCACAAAATATTTATCCGCATATTTTGAACATATGCTACAAAAAATATATATAATTTTTTAAAATATATAAGTAAAGTTTAAAATACAAAAGGAATTAAAAATTTAAGAATATTTTGAGAAACAAGAAGATGGGAAGTTGAACCATTGCCACAAACTGTCTTTTAATAAAATAAAACTAAAATTTAGGCACCTATATGGACCAAATAAGATTTTATCTTTTACTACCCCCTTTTTTCCAAGAAGTGTTTTAAGTGTCTATTTCAGCCATGAAAAGTTCTGCTTTTTTCATGCAATACAAATTCAAAGTCTTATGCGACAAAAGAACAAACTAAAGAAAGCCAAAAGCACAAAGTTAATTGAAGCATGAATACCGATGATGACAAAATATAGAGCATATTATTATTTTGCATAGAAAGATTGGGAGGAATCAGTGGAAATAGATTATCAACTTACCCATGTTATATGCTCAAATGTCAAGTAACCCTGTCACCGAAATTGAATTTTCTATCCACCTCTTTGATTATGAGCACATTATCTAATCTTAAACCAACTTTCCCATCTTCATAGAAACAGATTTCTGAGAAGCAAATTCAAAATAATTATATAACTAAATATAAACTCCGACGATTCAGATTAACTAATTATTTTGGAAAGACTTAAGACAACTATATGAGCAGAAATTCATTCAGAGTTCAGCGCAAACATAAGATTGCATTATGTAACTGGCAAGGGTAAAATCTACACTAAAACCCTTATAAGCACCAGCTCTTTAACAAATAAAAACTAAACTTTTCAGACAAATTTCTTCTACAACTGCAGCTACAGCAAAAATACTATGATACTAATCAGGCTTCTCAATCCAGTTAAGTACATACAAGTAAATAGAAGTTATTAGAATTCACCAGTTACCTTCTTGAATGTTTAGGTAAGACCCAATTCCATGACCAATACTCTGTCGATATTCAAGAACATATTTCCACAGAGACATCCTAGCAAGAATACCAAGGGTGCATGCCCGTAGAAGGTGATTTATTCAATCAGTTCGTGCAATCTACTTATGCAGACCAGTGTTACCAAATAATTTTGAATTTGTTGCAATTGCACTCACTTATAACAATTAAAAAAACATTAAAATCTTAATCAAGTATGTCAACGGACTAAAGTATGCAGCAAGGCATATGTTAATTATGTAACATATGCTTACCATCATGAACGTTTACATATAATGCAATTCAATGACCAGTAGTAATCAACACCATCTTTGCATAGAGGCTTGCTGATTGCTACAAGAAGGCCAGGGGCAATACCTGTAAAAAGTGATTAAAATCAATGTAGAATCTACATATGCAGATTCAATGTTTGGAATCTTCAAGAGAGTTGGAAGATTCATAAACCATACCAGATGCCTTGAGTCAAGTATTAAAGAGTAAAAAGGGATTAGAAAAGTGAACCAGGTGTCCACAAAGGCAAGACTAAATAACTTAACAATAAAATTAATAGTTAAATATGACATTTCTTCTTTACACATATTAGGCACAGCAAGCAGAAGAAAGCAATGGAGCTCACCTTTGTTAAACCGAAAAAGCATCACTTTGCTTTCTCAGAAAGGGTTGGATCTCATGTGTGAACTGTTCCAGACAACCTTCAGAAAGTTCTACCTGAAAAGTTTCTAAAAGCATAACAAAATTTAAAGCTAGAACACAATGAATATTTCATACAGTTTAATCCATGCTTACAAATAATTGATGATTCAGACAACTAGACAAGTGTGAAGTCAGAAGAAATTGTAGCATTTTTAACCATAAAAAGTTGAATGAGTTTTTTAAAATCGTTAAATCTTCAAATCGTTCTTCGTCAGTCGTGAACAAAAGAGTTAAAGAGTATATCTTGCACAATAGATATATATTCAACCCAACCTTTTCTCTTGCAGTTCTTCATGTCCTGGCAAAGTCATATTCTTCATATTCATTAAATAAACCGCAATCAAACAATTAATTGAGACAATTTATCAAGCACTTTAAAAGCATAATTAATTTGAGACAACCAATACTGAAAGAGAGATGCACCACAACAACAGTAGATCATGAGGGCCACGAGAGTACATTGCTTCGGCTACACAAGCTGCTCTTGGCGGAGGCAAAGTGCAAGCCAAGCCTTATTGCTGAAGATAAGTAAATTGCCGAAGTAAATCTATACTAAAATCCTTATGTGCATAAGTATTACAGTATACATCTGGTTATACACACAGAATATATATTAAAATTTTATGAAAAAATTTTACTACAACTTCAATTGAAAGCAAAAACGGCAGTCCGATACTAACCATCTGTTGCCATCATGGAAGCTTGTAAAGGCACAAGTTGTGCCTGGGTTCAAAAACTAATTGACCTGCTTAGGCATTGCAACACTAGAAAGATAAACTAATTAGGCTTCTCAAACCAATTAAGAACATCTATATAAATGCAAGTAGTAGGAAATTACCTCACGCGAGGCTGTAATTCTGGTTCATTTGCAAGGAAACCAATCAGTTCCAAGTAGTGGTTCAATTATGCTTCATTGAACGATTTGACAACAAACTCACCAAATCCCAAGGAACCATTCTCACAAACATTTCATCAAACATGTTGTATGAAATGCCTTTAATAAACCCAGAATGTATTACAACATAAAAGCTACACAATTCTAACATGTAATCAACACAAAAATAAAAAATTCTTTACCAGTTTACTAAGCCGGTTACGTTGTCCGGGATTAATGCACCACTCATTTAGACACCTCTTGTTTGCTTTGACCTCATCCTCCAAAAAACTTTCAGCTTCTGCAGTGATTTTGTCAACTTCTGACATCCAGCTTTGAACATCAGTTTCTATAATTTCTAATGAAACAATTTCCATGGATGAAAACAAGGAAGAGTAGTGTAGAGAAGAACAAAAGAGCTAGAAATGTTGAAGTGGTGGCAGAGTTTCAGTTTTTGAAGGACCAACAAAACACAGATTTTGAATGAGTTTTGGTTCCCAAATTCAGATCATAAAATACAATAAAATGTTTTATAACATTTTTATTATGCAGGCTATCAAAAGCAATCACAATTCGCAAAGACACAAACTCTTCAAGCAAGCTGACGAGGTATATATCTTTTGATTACTTCTTGTATGACATTTACATCATTAAGAATATAATATTAGTGGAATTAACTTTAGGAAAGCTTATAGTAGTGTTTGATTCTTCTACTAGAATTGTCAAAAAGAAATCACGATTAAAGCAATTACATAATAAGATTACACTGAAAGATGACATCTATTTATATTCTTATACGAACACTTGTAACCTAAAGCTAACACTAATTACAATTGTGATAACTAATTGATATTAAAATATGACATATAATCAAATCTTATTATTTATTAGAAAATATATTAAGTTTTGTTTCTTCTTTTCTACTAGCTAGCATCACATAGTATTGTAAATGTAAGCCAGAAACAAATAAGTACATGCATAAATCACAACAAGTTCAAGAAATATAAGCATTAGAGAAATAACTCACAAGAGAAGTAAATGGTCATGGTAAAATCAATACTCAAACCTTCATGAGCATGAGCATGCATCTGGCAACAAAGAATATGATCCCTGAGACTCAGTAAACAACAGAGATAATAGTTTAAAAAGAAAAAAAGCTCATGTAGCTCTTAACAAATTTAGAACCTTATGAAAGCTTTCATCTAAAACTGCAATTAAGGCAAAAAAAAACAAAGATCTACTTGTTAGGAGTTAGGATATATGTACTTTTTCTATAACTCCTAACTCCTAACAAGAATTTCAAATTTAAAACCTTATGAAAGCTTTCGTAGAGGCATCCTAGCAAGAATTTCAAAGGTATTACCAATAAAATGTGATTAATCAATCAATCAGTTGAATGTACCTATGTAAACTCACTTAAAAAAATTATATAAAAATAATTAAAAACCTTGTTCAAGTATGACAATAGATTAAACTATGCAGCAAAACCTAAAATTAACACGATATCCACAATCTAGAAGGAAATTACCTCACACCAGGCTGCAGTTCTCATTTGTTCGCGAGCTAAGTAATGGGCTCCAAGTAGTGGCTTCCATAAACTATTTGACAAAACACTCAATACCACAAGCAACGAACCATTCCTCACAAGCATTTCATCAAAAGGAAATTTGTTTCTGCCTTCTCCAAGGAAGACAACAAAGACAAAAGATATTTAAAAATTTGTTCCAATTTTGATTTTATATTACACTTTAATTTACCAAAAAGTCCCTTTGCTTGGCAATTATAAAAGCAATCTACTGAAGGATAGTTTTGGCATAAAATTTTAAATTTAAAAAGTGCTTAAAATCTATTTATTTTATAATTTTTAACTAAACTAATATTGTTTCTTGAAAACTTATGGAAATCTATTTATTTTATCTTAATTATAAATGATTTAATTTAATTTATTTTATGTTATTCAATTATTAGGATGTCTTATTTTAAGAGGAAATTTTATGGTTTATGTTATGCTAAAAATATACACTGATGTCAGCACTTTTAATTAGAATTTAACAAACATTTAAAGACAAGGTGATATTAGCTGTCAAAAACCTAAACCACCTCCAAAAGATATTTCATATCAAGTCTATCCCATTTTAAGATAAGGATTAAGGAGTGATCCTTACGTGTTAAGACAACTTGCAAAAATGCTCATTACATTGACCTCAAAGGTATAAATAGACATCTTTCTTCGCAAAAGAGGAGGCTGAACCTATGAGAAATAGTCATAGATTTGAGTTTCATCATTTTTCTCTGTAAACAAAGTATTTCTCTATCTTTGTGCGCCTTACAGGCAATATCATAGAAATAATAAGAGAATAATAAAATAACAGTGGATATAGGATTCGCTTTAAGCATCCGAACCACTATAAAAATCTCTCTTGCTAATCTTTTATTTATGTTTCTGCAAACATATATAATCTAAACACCATAAACACTTCTCATGAATCATTCACATGTAATTTCTAAGAACAACTTAGCACTTTACATTTGCGAGTAGTTGATGTCAAGATCACGCTTCAAAAGTTTATTTGCTACAAATTAAAGACAAGCACAATATATCACATAAACACAATAATGAAATACTTCTACTTTGTATATATCTTAAAACAATTAATGACAAAAAAAAAAAAAAAAGGCATAAAAACAACAGAGAATAAAGTAAAGAATACATAAAATAAATTAAAGTGAATGACATGAGGAAGCAATTAAGGTATGTAATTCATCTTTAAATTATGAATGAATGAATGATTCCATTCTTAATTTGCCTTTGCTCTCAAGTTGGAATCTGTAAAGTATCAAAATCAAATATTTTTGTCTTCAACAAGAGAAGATCAATGTGTACTTTTTTAAACCTGACATAAGGATTGCAATCAAGGTGTATATATATATATTAAAAAAAATCCTGAAAAAACCAATCATGCAATTGACAAAAGCAGTTATAAGTACTCTTTGCCTAAACAGGCCAGCAGTGCAAGAGCAACGATTGTTGCAGCATACTAGGCTAGAATCAATTGCAACATAAGTTGATTCTAAAAGAGTTTATATATCCTACCTTGATTAAATACGTTTAACTCTTTCTTGAATTTAGGACAGTAGAAACACTTGAGACTTAGACCGTGAAACTGATTTGCTAGAATCTCAAATGTAGAATAACCTAAAATCGTGGTATCAATCATAAGTGTAGATAAAATTATTGTAATTCTGAGTAACGGTAAATGATCTTTGCTCTGTCAACAACCTACTTGTTAGATCTCTCTAACAGGTTTCCGACTTAAAATAAAATGAAGTTATAACAATAGAGTTAACGTATAGGCACATATTATGCTGCCTCTAGGAACTACAACAACAAATAGCTATTACAAGACATGAGAAACCTAGAAAGTCAAAACAACGGTTACCTTTTTCTGAAGGTTCCAGAATTGAATTTCGATAATTGGGATCTCAAGTCATATTCATTTCTCATACAATTTGTATCATGAAAATTAAGTAAGCAGTATAAAGATCTTTAAAAACATGATAAATAAATAAATAAATTACCTCTGTATATTTAAAGCGGCTCACTAAAGCCAAAGGTATGTTGGCTGGACAATATTGATTCTATAATGGGGATGCATGTCATATTCATCTATCATACAATTCATATCATATAGTATTTAAAAAAAAAAAAAAAAAATCATGATTTTGTAGTTATTTTCAAAAGATAAAGAATTCATCTATGAGGAAATGAATAAAATAATCAGAAGGATTAAAGAGAAAGCAGAGTACCTTGAATACAATTCAGTAGCAAGGAACTTGAAATTAGAATACAATTCATGTTTGATAGTTACTGGAGGAAAATTTTAAGAGAGATACACATCCCTTCTATGAATAAGTAAGATGTGAGCCAATCCTTCTTGCATCAAACAACAAAAAAGATAAGCACCGGCAGCAAGATCTGAAATTCAAAATACAAAGAGCAGATATGAATCGACGCATGTTCTACCAATCAAATGAATCATTTGGGAAAGAAAAAACAATTTAACTTTGCGAATTTCTTGGATTAAAACACAGTTACAATATATACGTAAGGTGAGACTGGCCAAAACCAACAAAGGATTTCTTGAAAAGAGCAATCATCCAGGTCTTGCTTGGAAAATCAACATAAAAGATAGATAACTAATTTGTAATGCCTATAGTTTGAATTTACGTATAAAACCAAATTTAAGTATAAAATTATATAAAAATCAATCAACAATGTTTGAAGTTTATTCGATGCTGTCAATCAATATATACTCTATTTTCAACCTGAACATGAAGAATACAAAATCAATTTTATATTCTTCTTCAATCTGATCAATCACTTAGAGATTCTTATACAAATGAAATATACAAGTATGGCATATATATATAATCTACTTCATGTTAACTCCTGTGTTAAACTACTTTGATGATATATTATTTGCGTTATGAAATGATAACAGTAAAGAAGTAATATTTGTTTAACTCTTCTATTATCTACTCTACCATACCAGAATGAGAGGATGACCACAGAAAACAATCGATTATGCGATCAAGTTTAATTAGGCTAATCAATATTTTAGGGTCTCAATTTGAACTATCGATAGGACACCATCTCAATTTGGTTGAATATACAATGATATGAATGATCAAGAAAATCAAATTCCTCCTACCTCATTACAGTCTCTTGTAATGAAATCCTAAACTATTTCACAAGAAGCAGTTCATTTTTCTCCATCTACAGAGCAATATTAACACACTCAAGCTGTAAATAAACATTATATGAAAAATGAAAAAATTAAGCTCAATGATATGATATTGTGCTAGTTTTAGGTGACTTAGACCTAGTAAAACATAATTCATGCCACTTTCAACTGATCCTACAGGCCTCTAGGGAAGAAATTAACCTGAAATATTGAACAAAATGCTGAGCAATACATGAAGCATGCATGGACACCAAGATCTAATTTTCTTTTTCTCTTCTCACAATCATTATTCTCAATCTAATCAAGGAAAACTCTACATCCTATATATGTATACCCTTGATAACAACTTGTAATTATACTATACCAACACCATAGAATGACCCCATCAAAATAACCCTGTACATGATCACATTTATGCTAACCAACATTTAAGAGTTTTATTTTGAAATTTCAACGAAAGAAGTAATCACTAATTTACAAAGATTAGTCCATTGAAAGTATGTTATAGACTTTAATAATTGGACTTGGATACCATGCATTATGTACCATTATATTAATGATCTAGCAAATCTGATTATTACAATCTCTTGTATTTATGTTCCAATCTCTTTCACAGCAAGCACTTCACTGCGTCTTCCTCTACAAAGCATAAACACAAACTCTGGTTGTAAATAAACATGTTAAAGAATATGAAATAAGTGGAAGAATATGATCGTATTATGAAAACAAGAGTCATATGTAACGCCCGCTTGAGGTACGCAATTCATATGTGCTCATTTTGCCCTTAAAGTTGTTTAAGTGTGTATGTGTTGAAATTGCTTGAATGCCCTGCAATTGGTGAAGTCTTGTTGAAAGTTGTGAAAGGTAGACTTCACCGCGGCGAAGAGTAGATCGTGGAATTTTTCCCCGAGGCGAAAATTCCTCTTCGCCATGGCGAAGACTCGGCTGAAAAGTTTTATGAGGTTCTAAAGAATTCTTCCTTTGGGGCACAATGACCATTCTACCCCTAATTAGCAAGAAAAGTGGGGAGTGAAATGCAAGGACATTGCATGGAGAATAGTTTAAATGTGGGTGCATTTGCAGAGAATTAAAGGGCAAGGTTGGAATTCCTAAGAAATAGTAAGGGTAAAATAGGAAAGAGTGGAGAAAATATGAGATATTAAGGGTTTAGCTTTAGAAACCCTTTCATTCTTTCCTCTCCACCGCCTCTTCCATCCTTCAATTCTCTCAAGCTTTCATTCAATTTTCCAAGGATTTTTGGAGGGCTTTTGACTAGAAGTTGATACAAGTTAATCCTAAGCACTTAAAGGTAAAAATCCTCACTCTAAATGTGAATTTTTATTGGTGTAAGAGTAGAATCCTTACCAAGTTTGTGTTTAAGATTTAAGAGAAAATATCAAGCCATCAAGAGTAGAGAGCTTAAGTGGATTCTACTTGAGTATAAGGTAAGTAAATCCACCTAAGTTGTGATTTGCATGATTGAATGATGTATAGAGATTTGTATATGATTAATGCTTGAATTTTTATGTTTGGAATGAGTTGATGGATTTATGAATGAGTTCAATGTTGATTTATGGAGAGATTCCCACCATGAGAAGGGTGGATTGTGTTGATAAACTTTGATAGAAGTATGGAGAGATTTAGAAGAATTTGAAAGGAATATTTGAAGTGTGTTTTCTTTGTAGGATGTGTGATGATTTAAAGGAGTTGAACTCCAATTTTGGATGGTTAAGAAAGAAGTAGAATTATAGTTAGAGAAGAGTTTATGTATGCACACATATTGTTTGATGAAATGCCTAAAAGAAGCATGAGTAGAAGTAGAGAACCTTACTTTATGCAACATAGCATATTTGCATTTCATGAGTGCATATAAGAAAGATTCTAGGCATAAGCCATCCATATGCATATGTTTATATGTGTAATCATCAAAGAAAGAAATATGAGTAAAAAGAACTAATTCTCTTAGAATAAAGGGAAAGAAAGAATTAGCACTAGAGAATAACATGACTAAGAAGTGCTAAAGAAGAGAAAAGAGAATAGGTTGTGCGATGGGGAACCCGTGAGTGTAGAATTACCCGCATGTAAACCGCCGTGAGAAAGCGGTCGCCGCCATGAGAGAGCGGAGTGAGAATGAGAAAAAGAATTCGTATAGTCCGTGAAATACATGCGGATGAGGGCTATACACGAGAGAGAGTACACTCACATGGCCAAGGGTTCCGAATCCATGCATCAACCACGACCGATCGGCAAAGAATAAGAATGAGAATGAGAATGAGAATGAATAAGAATGAGAAAACATGAGAAAACATGAGAAAAGAATAAGAAAAGATTAGAAAGAAAAGAAAAGAGAGAAAATGCATTGCTTTGCCTTAGTGCATATGCATCTCATCCATGCATGTTATCATGCATGTTATCATGATATCCCTCATGGGTGATGAGAATAGAGAGAAAGAAAGAATAGAAAGAAAGAAAAGAATAGTAGAAACAGAGAAAGAATAAGAGTGATTGAATAAGAGAAAGTGAAAAGAGTAAGGAAAGAATTGAAGAGTAATACACTAGGATAGTGGAGTAGAGGATTTACTTACTGAGCATCTTTGTGCTCAACCTGTTGTTTTCTATGTTTTTGCAAGACATAGGTGAGGTCGTGGTCGGATACAGCAGCAAGCGAGGAGACTTGGCTACACTGTCCACTGTTTTGAGAGTCTTTTTGTACACATGATATTGTACTATGTAAAGAATGTATATATCAAGTAAAGAAAATTTTTTGGCCCAACTATTTTGATAAGTATACTTGTATTTTTATTAATAACTTGTATGAATATAATAGTAGAAAGAAGTCATTACATCATACCACTTTCACTTGATCATCACATACCTGTTCATTGAAGAAATGTTGCATTGAGGTTTTAAGGTTACCATTCCAACGTTCTTGATATTGGTTATAAATATAGATAAGATCATATGGAATGATCAAGTAAATCAAACTATTACTGTTTCTTATTACAATTTCTTGTATTGACATCCAAATCCTTTTCACAGCAAGCACTTCATCCTCCTTCCCCTTAAGAGCACTAACAAACTGTGGTTGTCAAGAAACATGTACTCTGATGTTTAAACAAAAATCCCAAAACCTTTTCATTCATTAATAATGTTACGTACACAACATAGTTTATGAGTATAATTCTTTTCTCAAAAATTTTCACACACCAATAAGGATCTTCCAAGTTTTCACACGATACACTATTAAAAATTTTCTATGATTTTTTTGCAAGTATGTAGAAATCAAAGAAGTTCAGTTCACAAATTCCTATCTTTCACAATCAAATACTTAGAAATCATGGATGATAGCACAAATTATTTGTAGATTAAGAAAATTCCAAAAGTACAAAGATGATCGAAGCATAAATATTGGAGATAAATTAAATGTAGAACATATGTTTTACATAGAAAGATTAGGAGGAACCAATATGATTAACTTCGCCATGTTATATGCTCAAATTTCAAGTAACCCTTTTAACCAAATTTGAATTTTGTCTCCACCTTTTTAACCATAAGCATATTCTCCAATATAACCTGATAATTATATAAATGAATAAAAAATGAAACGGCAATAAGGAGGGGACTCCCCTCCAAGCTACACACCTTGGACAGGCCCAAGATTATAACCAAAAAAGAAGGCCGAGAAGAGACAAGGATTTACAATTCTGTACAAAGAAGCCTGAACAACCAAACCCAGCCTTAGCAAAAAAAACAAGGCTCAAGAGATCAAATGACAAAATAAAACAGCAGCCCAACAACCCAGTCCTGCCCAGCCAGCAAAGAGGCCCATACAAAAGTCATGGGTCATGGCTTCCATAAGAAAGCAGCCAGCCCGCTCAGCTGCAGAGAAGCTCAAGCCGAAACACATGAACCCTCACAATAAACACATCCAAGGAGAAACTACACACATGCTGCCAAATGCCAATAACCAGAAGAAGCCATGGAGCCAACAACCGTCACCCTTCCAACATCACAGAGAAGACTACCAGCAAAGGACTCAGGCTGCTTCAACGGCCCATCCAACAGAGCAAAGCGATGATTATGGCCCCCAAGGCCGAGGTGGCCGTGACCCACCTGACTAAACTACCAGCAAATCATTCAGCCCAAACAGCTTGGTCCACGAGAAACCATAAGTAAAAGTCCCACTAAAAGGCAAAAGCTTGAACTGATCCATAATGTCGAGAGCAGCTAAATGGGAGCCATAAGAGAATTCAAAAAATTTCCTAGTCCACTTCTGGAGGAGGTCCAAAGGCGAAGAAACGGAGAGCAGAAGGGAAAACTGTTGAGAGCTGACAAGGGGAACCCAAGGGAAGCCAGGGAAAATGAAGCCATTTCTCCTTTTAGAGGTACTGGAGTCCAACACCACCAACAGCAGCTCCCAAGAGTCACTTTAGGAAAACCAGTTCTAGTCAACCAGTCCTCTGAGGATATTTGGCTTACTGTGACTCTCCTTCCTTGTCGTCCAAATGCCAACATCAAAAGCTGCCTTAACCACCCATAACAAACCACCTAAGGCCAAGAGTGATTCCAAAGAAGCAAATTAAAGTTAATTAAATGTAAAATTTCAATAATTCTTACGATGCCACAACCTTCATATTTGGAAAGACTAAAAGAACTAAATGGGCAGGAACTCATTCAAGGCAAACATAAGATTGCATTATGTAAATGTAAGCGAGAAACAAATAAGTATATGCATAAATGGAAACAACTTCAACAAATGTAAGAACTAGGGCAATAATTTTAAGGATAAGTAAACAGCCAAGGTATCAAACATGATGCATGAATTGCGTTGCAACAAACCCAGAATGTATTAAAACACAAAAGCTACAAAATTTTAACATGTAATCAACACAACATAAACTGTCTTCTTTACCTGTTTACTGAGTCAGTTACATTGTTTGAGATTAATGCACCACTCATTCAGACACCTTTTGTTTGCTTTTGACTTCATCCTCCAAACATTTTTCATCTTCTGCAATGATTTTATCAACCTCCAACATACAGAACATCAATTTCTATAATATCTAGATTCCTTTCAGCAGCTTTACTTTGGGCTTCTAACCATCTCCTATACCAGCAAGTTTCTTAATTTGCTTCTTTAAGGTTCCAATGTGTCCTCGTAGTGAAGCAAGTAACCAAACTGACAGCCTGCTGCACCAAACAAATAGTCTAAAAGGCGCTTCCAACAGCTACCAAAACAATTTCCATGGATGAAAACAAGGAAGAGTGGTTAATTAGTTTGAATGACTTAGCCCTGTTTTGTAATCAAATGTCAAGTAATTAATCCTTGTCCCCAAGATCACTTTCTTCAATCTTACAACAAATTTCACATCCTCATAGTAACAGGGCTCTGAGAAGAAAATTCAAATTAATAACAAATATAAAATCCCAATGATTCTAGGATAACACAACCCCAGTCACAGATTAAAGTATCCAACAGATTAAAGTGATCCAAAAAGTATATGTTAACAACATACCTAAGATAACACCACGGCCATTATCCAAAAGGAAATTAATTAAATATAAAACCTCAATGATTCTGGAAATACCATTAATTTTGGAAAGAGTGAGACAACTTATTGGGAAGAAATTTGTTCAGGGCAAACATAAGACTGCATTATGTGTATTTGCATGAATGACAATAAGTTCAAGAAATGTAAGCATCACAGAAATAGTTCTAAAGATAAGTAAATGGCCAGGGCAAAATCTATACTAAAGCATTATAAGCATGAGCTCTTGACAAATAAAAATTAAAATTTAGAGAAAAATTTCTTCTACAACTGTAGCTAAAGCAAAAATACTATGATACTAATTATGCTTCTCAATACAGTTAAGTACATATAAGTAAATACAAGTACTTAGAACTTAGAATTCATGACTTACCTTTATAAGTGTTGAGGTAAGACCCAATTCCATGACTAGTACCTTGTCGGTATTTGATATAACACGTGAAATGAGGGTTTATAATAAGAGGCATGGGAAGAAGCACCAGGGAATCAATTGTGATAAAGGGAGCAGCTAAAGTGTGAAGAGAAGCAAAAAGGTAGAATAAACAGGTGGCAACAGATAAGTGGCTGAGAACGGAATCTGTTAGGGAAGGAAGTGAATAAAAGGGAGCAGCAGACGTTGAAAAGGGCATCAAGAGAGAATAGAGTAAATGGGAGGTAGCTGGCCCTCGAAGTCCAGCGTAGCAGTTCCATTTATTTTCCTTGTTGTTTGTTAATTGAATTCTGGTGTTGAGAAGTGTCCATACATGAATGTAAATCTGACTTTACCAGGAAATATATACTTGAAGTTCTGAATGTTTAGATTGTTTATACTTAATGGTTGAATATTTGATGATGTGGGTGATTGAACTAGTACAATAGAGTAGGTTCGCAACAGTATTCAGGAGAAGATTTCCACATAGGCATCTTAGCAAGAATACCAACAGCTCATGCCTGTAAAAGGCAATTAAGGAATCCACCAGTGCAATCTACTTATGCAAATTCAATGTTCTCTTATAATTTCGAATTTGCTGCAGTTGCAATCACTTATGACAATTAAAATCAACTATGATCAGTAGCCAAGCCAGCAGATCATGAAGGCCACAGGAGTACATTGCTTCGGCTACCCCAGCTGCTCAAGGCGGCGGCAAAGTGCAAGCCTCAGTGCTACACATGCAGCTTCTATTGATTTATTGATGAAGACAAAGTCTCATCATGTTAGATTAGAGCTCTTTTGTTTACTGAGTTGGTGTTTCACAAACAATACCTGTCCAGTAAAAATAAAAACAACTGGAATGACTATTGCCCACACGGTAACCTCCATCGATTATCAGTTTTAAGATAAGCAAACAGCCAAGGTAAAACCCATATTAAAACCCTTATGCTCATGAGCATGCACTGGCTACACAAACAGAGGATATAAATTAAAATTTTTTGAGTTTATTTATTTATTTTTTGGTTCAGCTAATTTTAAAGCAAAAACAGTTATATGATACTAACCATCTGTTGCAGTCATGGAAGCTTGTATAGTAAGTTGAGCCTGGGTTCTAAAACTAATTAAATGGGGTCTGCTCAGGCACTGCAACACCAGAAAGATAAATTAATCAAGTCTCTCAATCCAATTAAATACGTATAAGCAAATGCAAGTAGTTGGAAATTACCTCACGTCAGACCGTAATTCTCGTTTGTTTGCAAGCAAGCAAGCAAACCAATCAGTACCAAGTAGTGGCTTCAATTATGCTTCTTTGAACCATTTGACAACAAACTCACCACGTGTAAGAAACCATTCCTCACAAGCATTTCATCAACCATGTTGCATAAAATGCCTTTAACAAACCTAGAATGTATAAAAACACAAAATACAAGATTGCATTATGTAAATGTAAGCAATAAACAAATAAGTATTTGCATGAATGACAAAAAGTTAAGCAAATGTAAGAATTAGAGCAATAATTTTAAGGATAAGTAAATGGTCAAGGTAATACCTATACTACAACCCTTATGAGAATAAGGATGCATCTGGCTACACAAACAGAAACTAATTAAATGGGGTCTTGCTCAGGCAGTGCACACCAGAAAGATAAACTAATTAGGCTTATCAATCCAATTAAGTACATATGAGTAAATTCAAGTAGTTGGAAATCACTTCATGCCAGGTTGTAACTGTCATTTGTTTGCGAGGAAACCAATCAGGTCCACGTAGTACTTGTTTTATGCTTCTTTGAACTATTTGTCAACAAACACACCACATGTAAGAAACCATTTCTCACAAGCATTTCATCGAACATGTTGCATGAGGAAACCATTCCTCAAAAGTATTTCATCAAACATGTTCTATGAAATGCCTTAGACAAACCTAGAAATTATAAAAACACAAAAACTACACAATTTTAACATATAATCAACACAACGTAAATTTTATTCTTTACCTGTTTATTGAGTTAGCTACGTTGTCAGGGATTCACTGAGACACCTCTTGTTTGCTTTGATTTCATCCTCCAAAGAATTTTCAGCTTCTGCAGTGATTTTATCGATCTCTGACATCCAGTTCTGAGCATCAGTTTCTCTAATTTCTAGATTCTTTTCAGCGGCTTCATTTTCTCCTACACCAGCAAGTTTTGGGTTTTCAAATTGAGATCATAAAATACAATATAATATTGTATTATCATAATTACTTACTATGTAGGGTATCAAAAGCAATCACAATTCACAAACTCCTTGTAAAAGCTGATGTGATAAGTACTTTTACACATGCTGTAGAGATTTTTGAGACTGTATTGGGACCCTTCTTCTTCTTCTTCTTCCTCTATAGAGCATTAATAAACATGTATATAATTTAACAATATGGATGAGCCCGCTAATTCTAGAGGAATTCACCCTCCTTGTTGAATAACCTTTCAATTCAAAATTTTGTTTAATTTTTATATTATATATTGCACTTTAATTTAAATGATTTATTATTTAAAAATATTTTATTAATTTATCAATTTTTAAAAATGTCTATTTCTCCAACCACGTTATGGCTGATACTTCTTAAATTAATAATTTTATCAAAAATTTGATACTAATTTCTTTTGAACAAATCTTTAACCCATTGATTTATAACTGAAATAAGATTAAAAGTCTCATGCACCCAATATATAATAAACAAATTTCAACTACATCATAAATAAAATCTTATATCATTAATTTTTTTTAAGCAAACCTCGACGGTACGAGGGAGATTTTATTAATTGAAAAAAAAAATGACACCTAGACAGAGGGGGACGTAATGAGCCTTACCTCTCAAATAAGACTAAATACAATAAAAAAAAATAAAAAGAGAAAAATGATTATGCATGAATTACAAATAATAAGCATAAAAGCTTTTACATACCATTAATGTTTGTAAAATATATACACACACAAACGAATAGAATAAATCAAATTATTAAAATCTCTTGTATCGACATCTCAATATCTTTCACCAGAACTTCTTCTTTTTCTTCTTCTTCTTCTTCTTCTTCCTACAAAAACAATAAGTATTTAAAAGATTTTATTTAGACTCAATTTTGACAATAAACAATCAGCATTTAACAAATTAAAAGTGCTTATCAAAATATTTTGAAAGGTGATTATGTACTTTAGAAACGATTTTCGAATAAAAAATTAATTATGTAAACAATAATGACTAAAATACTCTAAAAATCAGTATAAGGTATAAACTAATTTGTTATGTGAAAAATTATTTAATTTAATTGATAATTAAATATTAGCTTAATTTTTAAAAATAAAAAAATAATAAACATTATCCAACAAGATTGAAATTTTCTCTATCTTCCATAGCAAAACACCACTTTCACTATTTGTTATGCCAACATCATTGAATACATTACCTTTTGACTATCATAGAGACAATGGTACCATTGAAGTCGGTGGATGAGTTGCTAAAGACGACGAACAATCACCAAAGTCAGTGTTAGTAATGAATATATACATAATCATATGAACAATCAAACAAATTAAATTATCACAATTTCTTGTATTGTTGATAATACTAAATAAATAATATGATAAAACATGATTCATACCATTTTCACTCTTTACTTTAAGCTGATCCTCCTGCCTGTTTCGCCTACAAAAACAATAAGCTTATTAATAATAGACACCCTTTGAACTTTTTTATTTAAAATGTATAATTTCAAAAATAGAATGTGAAAAATTATCACACACTTAATATAATGGGATTTATTATTTAAAATGTATAATTTATTTTGAAAAAGAAGAGAAATGAACACAACATTCACATAATAAATTGAACTTATTATAATTTTATTAAGAAAAGAAACAAAATTATCTTTTAGGATTAAGAGATTTAAAAAATAATAATAATGAAAACAACTTATCTGAAAAATTAATTATAATTATAATTGTAAAATTATACAATTTATTTTTTTTGCTGTAGCACCCCCTGGCTCCACCTTGTTTTTGTGGATTATTAACAACTCATCTGATTTTGACTTTATTATATTATGGTTGTGGCATGTTAAATTATGCCAAAGTTTTGCATAAATAAAAGATTTCATATAAAAAAGACGATTTAATAAATGCTAAATAAATGGGAATGAATAATTAATCTAAAAAGAAAAAAAGTAAAACAAATGAATTTGTATGAATATTTGATCATTAAGTACATACCTCTTCTTTGAACAACTCTTGCACTGTGGCATTCAAGTTGTCATTCCAACGTTCTTCATCCTCTTTTAGAAGCAATTTCTTAAGCTTGGGTGTCACTTGCTCTCCATAACCGAAGGTCTTCATTTTTCGACATCTCGTTATCTCTAACCTCTCCAATGCTGGGAATTCAATAGTATATGATCCAGAGCTAAAACAAGTGAGATTGTTTAGACCTCGAAGTTCCAAGAGGTACAAACTAGGAAACCCTATCTTCTCTATTGATGCTTCTTTTTCCCCTTCCTCATTTGTGACTATTTCCTGTATTTTTGGGCAAAAGCTTACTTGAAGATATTTGAGCTTCACTAGGCATTTGACAATGGAAGGGGTGAAGAGGTTTTTTAATTCACGACAAACAAATATGTAAATAGAAGCCAGGTTTCCCAAACTTGGGGAGGTTATGGTGTGGCCTAACTCCTCATATAAAACTTCTTTCTTCTCAAAGATCTCTTCTAAATCATTGCAAAACTTTATATGTATTTCTTCCAAACAAATAAGGGTTTCAAGCAGAGATGGCGAAAATAATTTTATTAACTTATTGCATGACCAAAGTAGTACTTTCTTCAAGTTATGAAGGCTTATGGATTGATGGTCTCCCTTCCATATATGTGACAACTCTGGCAAAGATTCCAATCTTAGATTCTCAAACGATGAGAGTAACTTGGTTTCTCCCTCTGCAATCTTAATATCTTTACAATCAAATATATACACCAATGATCCACAATCTCTTACTGTGAAAGTTTGAAGATTTTGAAAGCTTTGTAACAAATGACTTGGTACAACATTTAACATCATGTGGCACCTTCTCACTCTTAAAACTTTTAATTTACTGAAAGACTGGTGGAGGTTGTCCATGACATAGTTCAACCAAGTTGTAATTGTCATAGATACCCAATTCCTCTAAATTGTGGAAAGTTAAGCTTGGTGTCCATTCGAAAGTACTTAGGAGATACTTTATCTCATCACATGATGTAATATCAAGATACTTCAATTCATTGAACCCTTCTTCAACTAGGTTATGGTTAATGCTCTCTAAATTAGCAATTTTCTCTAAAACTAGAAACTCAGTTCTTTTGAGCAAACCTTTAACCCAATCATGAATTTTTGAAATGTTGGTTTGTGAGAGCTTCATATTTCTTGAGTATCTACTCTCATCCCAAAAATAATCACTATATTTACTATAACCTATTTTTAATTTAAAGTTGGATAGGTTATTTTCGAATACCAACAATTTTGGTGTGAGGTCAAGGTTTGAAATATAAATCTCTAAATGAGTCAATCGAGACAAGGCTTGTAACTCAACAAGTTTGGCATTGCTTTTCAAATTTTCACTTTCAGATTCCCATTGCCTAAAACTATTAATATACAACTCCTCTAACTTTGTAAGAGAGGCTATAACACCAAAAGGTATTAGTGTTAACTTTGAACAACCTTTCAGATCTAACAACTTAAGATTACTTAATTGACTAAAGGATACGGGGATCTCCTTCATAGAAGATGTGGAAAGGCTAAGAATCTCTAGTTTACTTAGATTTCCAATCACTGATAGGTCCCCCAATTTGCAACTTCTAAGATTTAGTGTTCTAATAGTTGAGACAAATGAAAGTGATTCAGGCAATGGCAAGAGTTTAGTTTGACTCAAATCTAAAACTTTGAGATCTTTCATACCTTGAAAGAAATTACTAGGGACAACCAAATCAAAATTATTCTGCAGTAACAAAGCCTGCAGTTTTGGACATTCCAACCCATTAGGTAGCTCCCTAATATTATTTGCCATCAATGAGATACATGTGAGATTTTCAAATGTATCTCCATTTGACCACTCTTGTAATCCAAGGCCAGCTTTTACCATGAATCTATGGTTGTGTTTCGGAGCTATCATTAATGCAAAATCACGGATAACATCATGCATTTTAACAAATTTTTCACCATCATCAATTAAGAGAAAAGAAGAGGTGATGGTACTTACAATACCAAAGATTCTATCTCTGATATCTTCTATCTTCTCATCGACGTTTTTGAACCACCATAAACCGATCCCGTATCTAACCAAATCTTCAATTGGAATTCTGCAATCGTCTGGAAATAAGCTACAAAATAAGAAAAGTGTTTTTTTCTCCACACTTTCCAAATAATTGAAGCTCAATTCTAGAGATGAAATAATGTTTCTCTCCATTCCTGGGATGTTTGATGGGGTAGACCTTTTAAGTTGTTGCAAAGCGTCCCTCCAAACACTAGTGTTCTTGTCCTTTAATGCTCTTGCTACTATCACAATAGCAATCGGCAAGCCATCACATTTAGCAGCTACATCTCTTGCAATTGGGCTTATCTCAGTTGTTTCGACATTCGAGCCAGCAATTTCTCTGAAAAGCACCCAAGATTCTTGTTTTGATAAACTTTCAACTGTAAATATCTTTTGACAAGACATTTGATTACACACAATTTCGCTTCGAGAGGTGATAGCAATTTTACAACCGCGATGATCATTCCCAAAAGGAATACCAATGTCATTCAATTCAATTCTTTCCCAAACATCATCTAGTATTACCAAGATGTGCTTTTTCTCCTTGATTTTGTCCCACAAGAAATGTGCTCTTGCTAATTCAAAATTAGGCGGCAAGGACTTTGTTACACCTAACATGCCAGCAATGTCGCCTTGAATCTTCATAATACTCGGGGTTTGAGAGATAACCACCATCACTACTTCATCATATATTTTTTCTTCTTTTGCTTGTTGGCTGATTTCTTTCACTAGCGTGGTCTTACCCACGCCCCCCATCCCACATATTCCAATTATGCTGACATTATGATCATCAATTAACACCTTCAGGATTTGCTTCTTAATTGAATTTCTAGATTCAAAAGTGCCTGAAGAAAATAACTTCGATGACGATATAATTCCAGATGGAGGAGCAGGACAAGACACACTCTCAAACATTCCCACTTCCTGGAGTAGATCAGAAATCACCAAAGTATGCTTCTTTGCCTCCTTACTGAACCGATAGCGTTGTCCGAGAATGCACCACCCTTTGAGACGCCTCTTGTTTGCTTTGTTTTCATCTTCCAAAAAGCTCTCAGCTTTTGCGAAAATATCATCAGCTTTAGCTATCCAACTTTGGACATCAACCAAGATTATTTCTCCATTACTTTCAGCAAATTTGATTTTCTTTTGCACCGTGTATCTGCTATCTGCCAACTTCTTAGCTTGCTTTTTCAGGATTTCAATGTTGTCGTTGTAATGAAACAGGTAACCAACTTGATCGCGAGCGGCAGCAATTGAAGAACCAATTTCCATTGCTTTTGTTTTTGGTTTTTGGTTTTTTTTCTTTTTTTTTTTTTGTGGGGTATAAGGAGAGAATTCTATTGAGTGCTCTTTGAAGGTGAGAGAAAAATAAAAGAAAGGATTTCAAGGAAAGGTTTAGGAGAAATTTTGTGGCTTAGCAACAAAGAGGAGGACACAAACACAATCAGATGAAGAAAGAATGAATGATTGAGTTTTGTGAAATGATAAGAAGAAAGAAAAGCACAAAAGTGAAAGAAGTAAATATATATGATTTCAAGCAAGGTGAAAGAGAGAATTCTATTCGAATGATTGAAGGTGAAAGAAGGATAAAATATATGATTTCAAATGCAATTTGAGAAATGATAAGAATAAGAAAAGCACAAAAAGAAAAGTGATTTATATGAAGAAGGAAAGTATGTAATTCATCTTTGAAATTTTCGAATGATTCCATCCTCTGCCTTTGCTGTCAAGGCTGCTTGGTTCCATCCTTGTTTCAACATCATTCTTTACTTTTATAACATGTTAATGTGTTAGAATCTATAATTAATGTAGATATATGCTATAAGAAATGTCTTCGGAAAGAAAAATTCAATATCTATATTGAGCATAAAGAATACAATCAGCTAGGTATAAAATCAAATTTACTACACAATCAAATTTACGTATAAAATCATATAAAAATCGATCGACAATGTTTCAAGTTTATTTGATGCTGTCAATCAATATGTATTTTGTTTTTAGCCTAAACATGAATACAAAATCAGTTTTATATACATTCCTCTTCCATCTCATCAATCACTTAGAGATGCTTAGGCAAATTTATTCTTCTTTAAAATTACAATTTAGACCAATACCCTTAGTATAACTTTGATGTGATCACAGGATTGGTTTACAATTAATGTGTTTTGCAAATTTATAATTGATGTTACTAAGTTGCGTTTTACCCTGTCGAATCTATATATAAGTTTGATTATGATACAAAAGTATTAATTCCAAAGTACACAATTAGTACAAAAATTTCAATCTACTTAATCCTGAAGGAATTGTATAATTAAGGACAATTTTATTACAACAAATGAAATATATAAGTAATTTCATATAAGTATAGCAAGATATATATTTAAAATCTACTTCATGTTAACTCTTGTATTAAACTACTCTAATAATATATTATTTGCATAATGAAATGATAGAAGTAAAAAAAGAAAAGCATAAAAAGAAGAAGGAATATTTATATGAAATAAGAAAAGAGAAAGGTTGCAGCATAAAGCAAAGAAAAGTAAATGGTATGAAGAAGAAATGTATGTAATGCGTCTTGGAAATGAATGATTCCATCCTTCGCCTTCGCTTCCAAGGCTACTTTTCTTTTATAACATGCTTTTGTGTTAGATGAATCTTTAATGTATTCAAAATCAAATGTAGATATATTATATAGTTAAATTATGCAGAAATAATCTTGTCCTTAAGAAGAGGAAATCAATATTTATAAAAGCAAATCTACTACACAAACAATTTTATTATATTTTTTGACAGTTATATGACAATTTTCGAACAATAAAATGATAATGTTCATTCCAAAAATGGCAAAATCCAAAAGAGAAAAAAAAACTAAGTCAATATGTGTAAGCATCATATATTTGACAGTTATATGACAATTTTGAGCCATAATCTGAGACTGGTAACAATTTCGTGTAAATTATACAATTTGATGTCTAAAATCATTAAACAATCTTTCAATATATTAATTAAACATTTAAGACAATAAGACCAATATGAACAACAACTTGAGTGTTTTTGGCTAGACCAAATCATCCAATTTAAAATATGTGGATTTTGCATAGCCATTTTCTGATACATGCCTTTTTTTTTAGAAAAAATTGTTTTTCTAAACTGTTGGCCAGCTTGATGTTTTCATATTTGGCAATATTCAATAAAGAACTTCCTAAGAAAGGTTATTGACCATATCATCATAAATATATTAAGAAAAAAAGTAATCTGTCCAACTCATCCTCAATCATTTTTTTGGCAATAAAAACATAATCATTAAATCTTTGCCATGATTGACCTTTGTTGTAATATCTATGTTTTAAACTGAATTTAAAATAAAAACTTTAAAATTTACAAATAATTGTGTTTATTTCTTTTAAATTGTCGGCCGTAAAGATGTCAAGTGAGATTGTAAGGACATTTCGTAAAATTCTTATTCTTATAAGATGTCAATTGGCAAAGTTTGAAACGACAAAGGAGGTTACACATTAAGCAATCCTAAATACTAAGTAATCATATTAATCACTCTATTTGAATAGTCTAATGGAAAGATTAATTTAAATTCTTGAATAATAACAAAACATTTATTAATCATCTTTTTAATGTCCTTAACATGTGAATTTGAGACGTAAATTCAGAAAACCCATATAAGAGACCCAATTAGATATCAGAAATTAGACGTAAATAATGCACTTGTATATTTTACCTTCTCACATTAATAATCAAGTAAGGAACCTTTTATGTCATTTGATGAAATTAGATATATGTTTAAAAAATTAACGTTTTATGTTAACTCAAGTGTTTACTATACTAACATCAAAGAATGACTTATAAAATTATCGTGTGTTGTATAACCAAGAATGTCAAAATTTTCAAAATTGTCCGCATCAATAATAATGAAGAAAAAGAAGTTGGAATTTTATGTATGAAGTCACAAATTAAATGGAAGGCTATGAAGAAGAAAGGTTTGTAATTGATCTTGAAATGAATGATATTTCATCCTTTGCCTTTGCTCTCTTCTCAAGGCTGCTTGGTTCCATTCTTATTACAAGTTAAAGCATCTTGTCTTCAGAAAGAACGTTGTCTTCTAAAAGAAATATATTCAAATTAATGAAACGTAGATATATTCTATAACAAGGAAATCCAGAAATATTCTTGTCTAAAGCATAGAAAGTTAAAGTGTGACACCAACTAATTTAATTTTGTCCATCTGAATATCACAATTTCTCACTTTAAATAAAAAAATTACTACTGTGTATCTTAAAAAGCATAAAACAAGAAGGATATCTATGAATGATTGCAGTCTTCTTACATAAAAGAAAGTAAAAAAAATAATTAAGGATAATTATGATGGATATGGAACAAGAAATAAGAAAAGTTCAAGCATAAAGCAAAGAAAACATTAAAAAAATAATAATAAAAAAAAAAAAATTAAAGTGTGTGATATGAGGAATCAAGGTATTTAATTTAGCTCATTCTTTTCTTTTATAAAATGCTCAACTTAATTGTTGTCTTTCCTCATGATTAGGTTGGTATAACCTTGATCAAGTTGTTTCCTCATGATAATGAAATCCTAAATAATTGAATTTTTTTCTAGTTGAAAAATTATTGTTCAAAGTAACAAATCTTTTGACAAAATGAAAGTAATATAATCTCAGAAAAAAATTCAAAAGGGAATTTGTCTACACTAATCTATAGCCATGACAACTACAAGGTATAAAAGATTTAATAATGCTGTTGGAGAATTGGTTTCAGATAAATATATATATACTCGTCATACTCAAGCAAAATGAGCATACTGCATCTCTTCCATAGCTCAATGCACACTCTCTATGAGGTTGGCGTAAACATGATTACACGTCCAATTGATCCATCCTGCTCACAAAACTATTGTATAGTACGAGGAAAATCAATCAAAGTTTCCTTCACTAACAGTTTATTGTAAGGCATGCTCTGCTTCCCTCAAGAATTAGCAAGTGAGTTCCTTTTGTCCTCGCCGATATACTATACTCGACCACTTGCTTCTACTCATCTTGTATTGGGTCAAGCCACAAGTCTCCTTGCTGCAGCAATGCAAAAATAAAGTCATCTTAGTTAAAAATGACCATATAGACCAACTTATTTCTTGAAAGAACCCTATTGAACAGCAATGATTACCTCTTCCCTCTATAAGATTAACTAGTTCAGAGTTAAAACAAACTAATAGGTACAGGTTGATGTAAGATATTTTATCTGTAATCTAGACGGAAATACAAAGAATATAATATTCTTAAACTATAAACCAAGAATCAAGAATTACCTCCAGCCATTGAAACAAACTCACGAGCAGTATTTTGGATCTTCTAAGCTCTCAAGACACTCTATTGATGGTGTATTTTTCTGTATATTCGTGTTCTTGAGCTTAGGGACCAAAATAATATATTCATAACCAAGCTTCCATCAAGCTTTAATGGCTGCTTAATGGCTGCCATAAATCCCAAACGTTTGAAAACTGAAGCGTTTGAAAACTGAACAAAGGATGTGGACCATCAACTTTAAACTGATGAAAATCACGTTATTTACGTTACTCATGTAACGTAAGTTTTACATTCTCCCACTTGGTCCACATTTTTAACCATTATTTCATTAAGAAACAAATACACGAATCATGGCGACAAGTCCTCAAAATAAAACGAGTATTATCTTCCATGTATTACAATGCATTTGATTTCTCAAGTTTACTTTATATATGACAACCTTACTTAATGAATAAACCCTATGTTTATTCTTGGTCCCTACAGATGAATTTTCTCAAATGAAATTAAGGTGCACATGAATATGAGAAAACATCACAGTAAATAAGAGTTTTATTCAAACATTATATATACAACTACATAGTGGAATGAAGTCCCATTTCCTCTACATGATCCTTGAATTTCAATGGTGGCATGCCTTTGGTCAAAGGATCGGTGATCATCAATTCAAGACTTATGTGCTCAATGACCACTTTCTTTTCCTTAATACGCTCTCTTATGGCTAAGTACTTAATGTCAATGTGTTTACTTGACTTCGACTTTTATTGTTCTTAGCCATAAAGACAAGAATTGAATTATCGCAATATATTCTCAATGGTTTAGAAATGGAATACATAATTTTAAGTCCAGCTATGAAACTCTTTAACCATACACCATGTGAAGTAGCCTCAAAACAAGAAACGAACTCAGCTTCCATAGTGGAAGTAGCAAGACAGCGCTTTACACTTCTCCAAGATACACTCCACCACCATTATGAAAACATATCCCGATGTTGATTTGCGTGAATCAACACAACAAGAAAGTCGAATCAATAACCGATTACTTCCAGATTGTCCGTCCGTCTATACATAAGCATGTAGTTTTTGGTTCCTTGAAGGTACCTCATCACTTTCTTTGCAGCTCTCCAGTGGTCTAAACCTGGATTACTTTGATATCGTCCCAACATTCCAACAATAAATGCAATGTCAGGCCTTGTACAGACCTGAGCATACATCAGGCTTCCACGAGAAGCATATAGAATGTTCTTCATTTGTTCCCTTTCAAAATCGTTCTTTGGGCATTGGTTCAAATTGAACTTATCGCCCTTCACAATGGGAGCCACACTTGGTGAACAATCTTTCATTCGAAATCTCTATAAAACCTTATTGATATAGGTTTCTTGAGACAGATCCAAAATACCTCGAAATCTGTCTCTATGGATCTTAATGCCAATGACATAAGATGCATCACCCATATCCTTCATATCAAAATTCTTAGAAATGAATTGTTTCACCTCATGTAGCAAACCCTTATCATTGGTTGCAAGCAAAATATCATCTACATATAAAATAAGAAAGCATATCTTACTCCCACTAACCTTCTGGTATATACATTGATCCATGGGGTTTTCAACAAAACCGAATGAAGTAATTACCCCATGGAATTTAAAATACCATTGGCGGGATGCTTGTTTTAGACCGTATATAGATTTCTTGAGCTTACAAACCAAGTGCTCACCATCACTAGAGGAAAATCCTTCAGGTTGTTTCATATAAACCTCCTCCTCTAGGTCTCCATTGAGAAATGCCGTTTTCACATCCATTTGTTGCAACCATAGTCAAAATGGGCTACTAATGCCAAAATCACACGCAAAGAATCTTTCTTAGATACAGGAGAGAAAGTCTCCGTGTAATCGATTCCTTCTTTCTGAGTGAATCCCTTAGCAACGAGTCTTGCCTTGTATCTCTCAATGTTGCCCAATGAGTCCTTCTTTGTCTTAAAGACCTATTTACATCCAATGGCTTTTACACCATTAGGCAACTCAACAAGATCCCAGACTTCGTTACTCTTCATAGAATTCATCTCTTCCTTCATGGCATTGTACCATAATTCTGATTCTTTGCAACTCATGGCTTGTGAAAAGAACTCGGGATCATTTTCGGCTCCAATGTTATAGTCAGATTCTTGCAGATACACAATATAATCATTAGGAATTGCTGATCTCCTTGGTCTAGTAGATCTTCTTAATGTTGTACCATCATATTCCGGAGAAGTATGTGGTTCAACTCGTTGTTCAAAAGTTCTTGGCAACTCTTGAACTAATTGATCTACTGGAATGTTGTCAGCAGCTTGTGGAACTTCAATGATTGGTTGTTCAACACCAGTTTGTACTTGAGGGGTGCTATAAACAATGACCAATTTATCACTTGAGGTGGAAGGTTGAGATTCTGAATGATCATTCTCAGAAACTATGTTCCTGGTTTGATCGCTCCCACTGATCAAGTCATTTTCAAGAAACTTTGCATTTCTTGATTCCACAATCCTAGTGCTATGAGATGGACAATAAAATCTGTAACCTTTAGACCTTTCAGCATATCCAATGAAATACCCAGTAATGGTCCTTGGGTCCAGCTTCTTCTCTTGTGGATTATAAATTCTCACCTCAGACGGGCATCCCCAAACGCGCATATATCGCAAACTCGGTTTCCAACCTTTCTATAATTCAAATGGTGTTTTAGGAACAGCCTTGGTTGGAACTCGATTCAATATATACACTACCGTCTTAAGTGCTTCCGCCCACAAGGATTTAGGAAGATTGGAGCTGCTAAGCATACTCCGCACCATGTCCAACAATGTTCGGTTTCTTCTCTCTGCTACACCATTCTGGTCTGGTGAACCAGGCATGGTGTATTGGGCAACAATCCCATGATCTTGAAGAAACTTTGCAAATGGTCCAGGTGCTTGTCCATCCTCTGTGTATCTACCATAATATTCTCCACCTCTATCTGATCTTACGATCTTAATTTGCTTACCACATTGTTTCTCTACTTCAGCCTTAAAGATTTTAAAGGCCTCTAATGCTTCGTACTTGTTATGAAGCATGTAGAGATACATATATCGTGAGTAATCATCTATAAAAGAGATGAAGTATTTCTGACCATGTGAGTCCATGTCTGGACTACATATATCAGTATGTATGATCTCTAATATGTCCGAACTTCTATTGGCACCTTTCTTTGACTTGTTGGTCTGCTTTCCCTTTATGCAGTCCACACAAGTCTCAAAATCAGTAAAATCCAGAGTATTAAGTACTCCTTCATTTACTAATCTTTTAATTTTATCTATGGAGATATGTCCTAATCTCCGGTGCCATAATTTAGAGGAGTCCTCATTAATAACACATCTTTCAGTGCCAATGTGAACATGCATTGAATCATAAGTGGCATTGTTTTGTAAATTAATGCAAGAAAGACCATCGACAAAGTACCATTCCCAACACAATCAGATTTATAAAATAAGTTGAAAGATGAATCTGAAAAATTAAAGGAATATCCAAAGGGTACAAACCTTGAAACTGAAATCAAGTTTCTAGAAAAACTTGGAACATAAAAGGTCTTTTCTAACATTAAAACAAAGCCACTACTTAAAATTAAATAGCAAGTTCCTACAGCTTCCACATGCGAGCCCATCTTGTTTCCTGATAAGATGCTTTGCTCACTTCCCACTGGCTTCCTTAGGTTTTGCAAACCCTGCAAGGAATTTGAAATGTGGATTGTTGATCCAGAATCAATCCACCATGTGTTAATATTGACATTAACCATATTAGATTCATAACAAACAAATGAGGTTGGATCACCTTTGTCCGCAAGCCATTTCTGAAATTTGGCACATTCCTTCTTCATGTGTCCCTTCTTTTTACAGAAGAAACACTTGGAATCTTTCTTGATAACACTTTGGGGAGGCATTTTACCTTTCCCTTTCTTATTGGCTTGATATTAGCATTGCACTTTCTCCATTTTCCATCACCAGTCTCCCTTCCTCTTGAACACACATGGTCATAAGTTCATTAATTGACCATTTATCCTTATGTGTGTTGTATGAGATTTTGAAGGGTCCATATTGATGCAGAAGGGTGTTCAAGATGTAGTGCACCAGGAAGGAATCCGACATTTCAACCTCGAGATTCTTCAATTGAGCCACAATATCCCTCATTTGCATGATGTGCTCGCGCACACCTCTCACATCGGTGAGCCTTAGGGATGAGAGCTTCATGATCAGGGTGCTTGCTAGTGCCTTGTCTGAAGTGACAAATTGATCATCAATGGCTTTTAGCAAGTCTTTGACCTTTTCATGCTGATCAACAGAACCACGGATACTAGCAGAGATTCTAGTCTTAATGAACATCACGCTAAGACGATTAGATCGCTCCCATCGTTCATAAAGCGTGATGTCTGCTGCAGTACTAGTATCAGTGAGTGCTGGTGGTTCGTCTTTCCTAATAGCATAGTCTATGTCCATCCACCCCCAAATTAAGAAGAACTCTCTCCTCCTTCCAAACCTTATAGTTATCTCCCTTAAGTTCGGGGGATATCAAAACGAATATCAGAGAAATTTGCAGGTTGTACGACTGCATACAATTATAGATTACATGCTTATGTTAAAAACGAGGCCTAAACAAAATATCATACTTTACCAATGTAAATTATGCTTAAAAAATTGAATCTAATGACATAAAAATTGCACGTGGGCTAAATTTCTAATTCAAGCGATTCATTTATTCCTTATGATTAAACTTTATGATAAAACTATCAAATTATTTACTAAATTCATAATTCCTGTGGGTAAATTATGAATAACTTGATATTTTATCCTAATTAATAATATAATAAAAATTCCTGTGGGAAAAAAATTATTATATTAAGTATAATTAATTACAATTAATGTCTAATATTCTTTATGTGATCCTAATTAATCATAATATATAATTTTATTTAATTAAAGATCTTTGTGGCTATTCTCTAATTAATTAAAATTATATGGATCACTAGACATTAAATCTCATAAAGACTAGCTTAATATTACGAATTACATAATCAAATACTAATATGTTATATTATGCACAAAATATTCTCATAAGCATAAAAAATATTGCATAATGAAAACTATAATATTATGCATAACATTTAATATTATGCCTTTATCCATATATACTCATTCAAAAATTGCAAATAGAAAGATATAATCAATTCATGAAAGATAAATATGAGCATAATTAATTTAGGATTCTGCACAATTTAACTTATCCAAAAATGCATATAATTAAACCAAAATTAATATAATAGGCATAATTAAAAAGAGCAGAATTAGAAATAATATAAATATTATTTTACTAATTACATGACAGAAACGTAAAGTGGCTTGTTTGGCCCAAAGAGTGAGATCTCTTTCCATCGATCACGGGTTCAATTCACGCCGATCTTAATTTTTTTTTTTAATTGACAAGAAAACGATATGTCGTTTTCAAAACTGAAGGAAAAACGACATGTCATCTATAGTCATCTTCAACCTTTGATCGGATCTAAATTGGATACACGACCCGAAAACGACCCAATAGCCAAACCCGGATGGAAATCCACTATTTATACTCCAAAATAATTGTTTCAAAGCCCAGAAATGATAGAAATCCAATTTCCTAATGATTTATAACATTTATTTTCATTAAAAAACAACTAAAAGACAAACTTTGATTTAAAAAAATTTCAAACGGCCATGAACAGAGAGCTTCAAAAAATTCTTTTGCAAAACATCAAGGCAGAGGTATTATATGGCTCTGATACCAACTGTAAGATATTTTATCTGTAATCTAGACGGAAATACAAAGAATATAATATTCTTAAACTATAAACCAGGAATCAAGAATTACCTCCAGCCATTGAAACAAACTTACGAGCAGTATTTTAGATCTTCTAAGCTCTCAAGACACTCTATTGATGGTGTATTTTTCTGTATATTCGTGTTCTTGAGCTTAGGGACCAAAATAATATATTCATAACCAAGCTTCCATCAAGCTTTAATGGTCGCTTAATGGCTGCCATAAATCCCAAACGCTTGAAAAGAAGCGTTTGAAAACGAACAAAGGATGTGGACCATCAACTTTAAACTGATGAAAATCACGTTATTTACGTTACTCATGTAATGTAAGTTTTACAGTTGATACCTTGAGTTAATCCTCATAATTTGCATGTAGTCCTAGGCTAGTCAATCACTCCAACTTATGATTATTTTGATTTAGGCTAATTGCCTAATGAAACAAGAACGAACATTTTCTACCAAATCGTCGATCAATTAATAGTCATGAAAAATTCGATGGAACGAAAAGTCTGCATTATACTTGTGACCATATTCAATAGCGTACTATATCAACACCATAGAGTAACATCTGCTGCATTAACGACATATGCTAAAAGACTCAATATCCTATATAAAAGAAATCAAATGAATTGCAAGTAAATGTTGTTTAGAATTACTGCATTAACGGAAATTGTGTTGCCACTCACCAAACAAAGGGGCTTCTACCACTTAATGCAGTCCACTCACTTTATAAAATCCAATGCGTGCCATCAAAAGTGTTGGCACTGCAAATTTCAATGGAGATCCTCATAATTTTAGAGCGTCTATTAGCAGGAGTTTTCCCTGTAGAGATTTCAATAAAATATAAAGTAGCAGTCGGTGTCATATATGTGATTTTTGACACATTGGATATATAGAAAATGATAGTTAAGTACCAAATTGTTTTCAACAACTAAGGCCTCCACGTTTTGTTGATTTAGCAATTGTAGGCGAAGCCTTTCAGCATCATCAATTTCAGCGGCAATCCATTATCAAAGTAATATCATTGAAGTTAGGATCTAAGTTACCCAATATTACTACCTCCTATTTCCCTAAACAAGAAACTTTTCAACACTTACTCCAAATTTTAGGTTCATTGATATTTGGTGAGGGTGTCAATCCAATCCCAGAGAATGCTAGCAGTGTGATAGCAACAATTGTTCAATTAAATTAAAAAGATATCCTAGATTATGCAAGGGTAAAAGTCGCAAGATATACAAGAATTCCTTGAGTTTAGGTGACACGACCCGCCTCAACCCTCCTTACCCCATAAGCTCCGGGCGCACCTATGAGACTCGGGTGGCCGAGACGTGCCGTGTGGGAATCTAAAAACCTGTATTCTAAATACGATTTTCATAAAAACATTCGTTTGGATTCGTTTTGAAAGCATAAACACATAAGATATATATATGTATACATTTGAAAATCTGAAAGCTAACTTGTACGTTCATAAAATCCAAAAACGGATGGTATCAGATATTCATATATTTTATAATCAACACAGGGGATAAACATAAGGATAAAACATAATTCGGTAGCGATAACAAGCATGATATTTTTACACACATGATGAGTCGATGACGTAAGGGCCCAACCTCGAAAGGAATCACTCCTCAGCACGACTCTTCCTGTGAACCTGGGGAAAAGGGTCTAAAAGGAGGTGAGCTAAAATACTCAGTGAGTGGGGGATTGGGGAGAGTTTGCAAAACATTCTTCAACAATAGTCATGGCATGCAATAGTTCTTATGAAATTCAGAAAACAACATGATTCTATGAACGTGTTATGGAAGTAACTAAATCATTCCTGTATGCATGTATAACTCGTTTTCTAAAATTGTTCTAAGTACTGTAATCTCATCATTCAAGCTGAAAACAAATTCTGAATTATAGCTCATCATTGAATGCTTAAAATTCTTTTTCTGGAAACTTAAAACATAACTATAAGTGCTTATGCTTCTGGGAACAATATTTCCTGCAAGGCATGCTGCAACCATCTATGTCATCCCTCAAGAATGCATATGATCATGAAAATAATAACTCTACTAATCATGCTGCAAACATCCAAACCATCATTCAATGAACACTCATGGTTCACAAAACAAAATCTGGTAACTAAATTTATAACTGCTGTGATGATATAAAATTGAAAACTGATTTTTCTGAAACTATGCACTGATAATTGATTTTGGGAATACTGTAAACTTTATGCTGATGACTGAACTTTAAATTGGATACTGTAGCTTTTACTGATACTGAAAATTATAAGTTGATATCTTATTTCGAAACTGTTGCTAATACTCAAAGCTCTCTTAATAAATATTCTGAAAACCCATATTGAGACTATCACTCATATGATACTAAAAACTGAATGTGATTTTGAACATTCTAAAAGCGATTATGATGTTAATAACGAGAAAACTCTCACCATGAACTAGTACCCTCAGGGAAATCTGTCTTACAGGTGGGCTTCCCACGCTAAGCAAAACAAGGGATGTACTGTCATACCCGCAAGATCTATCATCGCGCGGCGAGCTATCAAAGCTGTCATACCCGGCGGACCACTCAACGCCTGCGAGCCAATAAAATCTGTCATACACGGCGGACCACTCAACGCCAGCGAGCCAATGAAATCTGTCATACCCGGCGGACCACTCAACGCCTGTGAGCCAATGAAATCTGTCATACAGGCGGACCACTCAAGCCTGCGACGAGCCAATGTAAATCTGTCATCACCTGGCGGACCACTCAGCGCCAGCGAGCCAATGAAATCTGTCATACACCGGCGGACCACTCAACGCCGTGCGAGCCAATGAAATCTGTCATACAGGCGGACCACTCAACGCCTGCGAGCAGAATGCAATGTCATACAGCGGACCACTCAACGTCGAGCGAGCCAATGAAATCTGTCATAGCGGACCACTCAAGCCGCGCAGAGCCAATAAAATCTGGTCATACAGGCGGACCACTCAACGCCTGCGAGCCAATAAAATCTGTCATACCCGGCGGACCACTCAAGCGCCAGCGAGCAATAAAATCTGTCATACGAGCGGACCACTCAACGCCTGCAGAGCCAATAAAATCTGTCATACCCAAGAAGATCTATCATCGCGTGGGCAGAGCCAAAAATCTGTATCTCTGGGGATGGGTACTTTGTAGGGTGGTTTTAGCACCATAACAATCTCATGCATAATCTCAAGTAACATGTAAGTCAAGAGCATATTTCAACAATCTCATGCATAATCTCAAGTAACATATATAAGTCAAGAACATACCACATATGTGCTTATAAATCATGCATATATGACAAAATATTCAAAAATTATATCCAGGGGTGAAACTGAAAATTTCCAAACATGTTTTAAAACTGACAGTTTAACCCAGATTAAAAATTACTTTTATCTCTATACTAATCTTAATCATTTTCTCATAAAACTTATGCTTTTCTTCTTTATAAAAGATATCCTTAAAATCAAAATATTTTATGCAATGTAAATGGGTAAGCATGTAATCTTATAAAACTTATGCTCTTTCTCTTAAACATATATCTTCACATGCATGCATCGCTTAACATCCAAACGAACAAAGTTGTGACCAATCCAATATATCAACCCAACTACCACTTCCCATTACCAAAGTCTGGACCCATTTTTAATCATTCTCCCTCCTTTACTCTTCCATTGGCTGAGCTCAAACAACACCCCATAATGAAGTTGTTCCCAAATCTAGCAACCCACATTTCATATAAAATATAAAGCCATTTTCTTTTATATATAATTGTACCATGCAAAGGAGATGAAACTTATTATTTTAGAGTCAAACAAAAGCTTTTCGCCTTACCATCTCACCAACAAAATTATTTCACAAAACCCATCATGCATAGCACATATAATCATCATATAACATGCATGAAAATGAAGTATTAACCAAAAAATTAAAAGAAAAAACCACATGATCGCCGACACTACAATGAAGAAAATCAATTTCACCACTCAACAATTTGGTTTCCCTATTCAAGCAAAAAGGATTCTACACATACATCAATACACTCATACAAATTACCCAATATATATACACCCTTATTTGGCCGAAAATCAAAGCCTTCATATCACTCATTTGCATGTTAAATAATTATGTAAAGAAAATAGATAATATTCCTCATAAACTAAAATATCATCAAATAAGTCAACCAAGCACAATTCATAATCAAACCATTTCACATGAATTTTTATGCAATACTATTCCACTCACCATTTCGGTGCTCCACCCAAAAGCCCAAAGACTTCCTCACGGATTTCCTCTTTCCTTTTCACCAAATCTTACAAAAATTGAGTGATCTCCTTTTCTTCTTCGCTTAGTCGGCGCCTATTTCTCTCTCTCTCTTCCATATTTTGTTTTTTTTTTTTTCTTTTCTTCACTCTTTCACTCTTCTTCTTGGTGAAACCCGTTTCTCCTTCTCTTCTCCTTTTTCCTTTCTTCTTTCGGGTTTTCCTCTCTCATCTTTCTTCTTCTTCATATTTTATATTTTTTAGTCTTTCTAAATTTATGCTTCGCCCCTAGATTACAGGTAATCCCGCTAAACCCCTACCACGTCGCATTTCTTTCAAATAAACCCCCAGATTTTGCCCCTTGTTACATGCAAACCCAACAGCCTTACTTATCTTGCAATTTCATTCCCAATAAAACTTTTAAAAAAAACTAACGTAAATCCCCTTCCATAAAAAATAAAATCACACGAATATGTAATATGTATTAGGATTAAAAACGGGGTTTCACAACTTTCCCCCCTTAATGGAAATTTCGTCCTCGAAATTTACTTGCCAAACTAAAAAAAAAAGTATGGATAATGAGTCCTCTTATAATTCTCACATTTGCATATTACTCTTCAATTGCATGCTCATTCCATGGCACTCTAATACAAGGATATTTCTTATACTGGCCACTTATGGTCTATGATCTAAAACCTTAATCGACCACCCTTATACATCAAACCCTCTCTTAACTTTGAATTTCAAGCTCTCTCTCATACTTGTTGTTCCATTATTACCCTTATTATCGTCTCTATCTTCAATTACCTTCAATTTCCCTTCGATAAATTCTTTCACTAAAAACCGTCTCTCATGCAATGCTTATTATCTTAGAAACTTTTCATTCAGTTCTTCTTCATCAACACTCAACATGAGCATGTATTCTTTATAAGGGTTATGGGCCCACTACGCTTCTACCGAGCCACTCTGATCGACTCATCCAAAACATAGCTCATCCATAATTAAAACTTATGCCTGAAACCCATGAATTGGGGTGATGTAATAGGTCTTTCTATCATCTCATTTCATCTGTATGCTCATTTTTCTTTCCTTATACTTCAGGAGCTACGAATTCTGTCACAGGACTCATGTGAGGTTGGCCACGTCGACTCATGCAGATGCAATTAAAATCTCTTTCTTAAAAATAACAACATTCCATGCAAATAAATTTTCCGTCTTTCCAAAAATGCAAACACCTTTATGCATGCATCATGAAAACGTCCGAGAATCTAAAACCTTTGCTCTGATACCAAGTTGACACGACCCGCCTCAACCCTCCTTACCCCATAAGCTCCGGGCGCACCTATGAGACTCGGGTGGCCAAGACGTGCCGTGTGGGAATCTAAAAACCTGTATTCTAAATACGATTTTCATAAAAACATTCGTTTGGATTCGTTTTGAAAGCATAAACACATAAGATATATATATGTATACATTTGAAAATCTGAAAGCTAACTTGTACGTTCATAAAATCCAAAAACGGATGGTATCAGATATTCATATATTTTATAATCAACACAGGGGATAAACATAAGGATAAAACATAATTCGGTAGCGATAACAAGCATGATATTTTTACACACATGATGAGTCGATGACGTAAGGGCCCAACCTCGAAAGGAATCACTCCTCAGCACGACTCTTCCTGTGAACCTGGGGAAAAGGGTCTAAAAGGGGGTGAGCTAAAATACTCAGTGAGTGGGGGATTGGGGAGAGTTTGCAAAACATTCTTCAACAATAGTCATGGCATGCAATAGTTCTTATGAAATTCAGAAAACAACATGATTCTATGAACGTGTTATGGAAGTAACTAAATCATTCCTGTATGCATGTATAACTCGTTTTCTAAAATTGTTCTAAGTACTGTAATCTCATCATTCAAGCTGAAAACAAATTCTGAATTATAGCTCATCATTGAATGCTTAAAATTCTTTTTCTGGAAACTTAAAACATAACTATAAGTGCTTATGCTTCTGGGAACAATATTTCCTGCAAGGCATGCTGCAACCATCTATGTCATCCCTCAAGAATGCATATGATCATGAAAATAATAACTCTACTAATCATGCTGCAAACATCCAAACCATCATTCAATGAACACTCATGGTTCACAAAACAAAATCTGGTAACTAAATTTATAACTGATGTGATGATATAAAATTGAAAACTGATTTTTCTGAAACTATGCATTGATAATTGATTTTGGGAATACTGTAAACTTTATGCTGATGACTGAACTTTAAATTGGATACTGTAGCTTTTACTGATACTGAAAATTATAAGTTGATATCTTATTTCGAAACTGTTGCTAATACTCAAAGCTCTCTTAATAAATATTCTGAAAACCCATATTGAGACTATCACTCATAGCTGATACTAAAAACTGAATGTGATTTTGAACATTCTAAAACTGATTATGATGTTAATAACAGAAAACTCTCACCGCAACTAGTACCCTCGGGGAAATCTGTCTTACCTGG
Organism: Pistacia integerrima; assembly: GCA_026225825.1. Classification (NCBI taxonomy): domain Eukaryota; kingdom Viridiplantae; phylum Streptophyta; class Magnoliopsida; order Sapindales; family Anacardiaceae; genus Pistacia; species Pistacia integerrima. The sequence continues at coordinate 22,628,941 of CM047748.1, forward strand.
TGGGCTTCCCGCACGCAAGCAAAACAAGGGATGTACCTGTCATACCCTGCAAGATCTATCATCGCGCGGGCAGAGCTACTGAAACTGTCATACCTGGCGGACCACTCAACGCCCAGGCAGAGCCAATAAAATGCATACAGCGGACCACTCAACGCCTGTGCAGAGCCAATGAAACTGTCATACCTGGCGGACCACTCAACGCCCAGGCAGAGCCAATGAAATCTGTCATACCTGGCGGACCACTCAACGCCCAGGCAGAGCCAAATGAAATCTGTCATACCTGGCGGACCACTCAACGCCCGGGCAGAGCCAATGAAATCTGTCATACCTGGCGGACCACTCAACGCCCAGGCAGAGCCAATGAAATCTGTCATACCTGGCGGACCACTCAACGTCCATGCAGAGCCAATGAAATCTGTCATACTTGGCGGACCACTCAACGCCCAAGCAGAGCCAATAAAATCTGTCATACCTGGCGGACCACTCAACGCCCAGGCAGAGCCAATAAAATCGTCATACAGGCGGACCACTCAACGCCTGCGCAGCCAATAAAATGCTGTCATACTCCGGCGGACCACTCAACGCCCAGGCAGAGCCAATAAAATCTGTCATACCTGACGGACCACTCAACGCCCATGCAGAGCCAATAAAATCTGTCATACCCAGCAAGATCTATCATCGCGTGGGCAGAGCCAAAAATCTGTATCTCTGGGGGATGGGTACTTTGTAGGGTGGTTTTAGCACCATAACAATCTCATGCATAATCTCAAGTAACATGTAAGTCAAGAGCATATTTCAACAATCTCATGCATAATCTCAAGTAACATATATAAGTCAAGAACATACCACATATGTGCTTATAAATCATGCATATATGACAAAATATTCAAAAATTATATCCAGGGGTGAAACTGAAAATTTCCAAACATGTTTTAAAACTGACAGTTTAACCCAGATTAAAAATTACTTTTATCTCTATACTAATCTTAATCATTTTCTCATAAAACTTATGCTTTTCTTCTTTATAAAAGATATCCTTAAAATCAAAATATTTTATGCAATGTAAATGGGTAAGCATGTAATCTTATAAAACTTATGCTCTTTCTCTTAAACATATATCTTCACATGCATGCATCAGTTAACATCCAAACGAACAAAGTTGTGACCAATCCAATATATCAACCCAACTACCACTTCCCATTACCAAAGTCTGGACCCATTTTTAATCATTCTCCCTCCTTTACTCTTCCATTGGCCGAGCTCAAACAACACCCCATAATGAAGTTGTTCCCAAATCTAGCAACCCACATTTCATATAAAATATAAAGCCATTTTCTTTTATATATAATTGTACCATGCAAAGGAGATGAAACTTATTATTTTAGAGTCAAACAAAAGCTTTTCGCCTTACCATCTCACCAACAAAATTATTTCACAAAACCCATCATGCATAGCACATATAATCATCATATAACATGCATGAAAATGAAGTATTAACCAAAAATTAAAAGAAAAACCACATGACTGCCGACACTACAACTGAAGAAAATCAATTTCACCACTCAACAATTTGGTTTCCCTATTCAAGCAAAAGGATTCTACACATACATCAATACACTCATACAAATTACCCAATATATATACACCCTTATTTGGCCGAAAATCAAAGCCTTCATATCACTCATTTGCATGTTAAATAATTATGTAAAGAAAATAGATAATATTCCTCATAAACTAAAATATCATCAAATAAGTCAACCAAGCACAATTCATAATCAAACCATTTCACATGAATTTTTATGCAATACTATTCCACTCACCATTTCGGTGCTCCACCCAAAAGCCCAGCACTTCCTCACGGATTTCCTCTTTCCTTTTCACCAAATCTTACAAAAATTGAGTGATCTCCTTTTCTTCTTCGCTTAGTCGGCGCCTATTTCTCTCTCTCTTCCATATTTTGTTTTTTTTTTTCTTTTCTTCACTCTTTCACTCTTCTTCTTGGCTGAAACCCGTTTCTCCTTCTCTTCTCCTTTTTCCTTTCTTCTTTCGGGTTTTCCTCTCTCATCTTTCTTCTTCTTCATATTTTATATTTTTAGTCTTTCTAAATTTATGCTTCTGCCCCTAGATTACAGGTAATCCCGCTAAACCCCTACCACGTCAGCATTTCTTTCAAATAAACCCCCAGATTTTGCCCCTTGTTACATGCAAACCCAACAGCTTACTTATCTTGCAATTTCATTCCCAATAAAACTTTTAAAAAAACTAACAGAAATCCCCTTCCATAAAAATAAAATCACACAGAATATGTAATATGTATTAGGATTAAAAACGGGGTTTCACATTAGGACTGTAGAAACACTTGAGACTGAGGCTATGAAAAAGATATGCAAGAATCCCAAATGTAATAGGAAAATAATACAGTTACCGAAAGGAGCATACCGAATTTATGCACCGAATGACGTGACATAATCCTAACCGTCGATTAATTATGAATTAATATTAATCGACAGTCAGGATTATACCATGTCATTTGATACATGAATTCGATGTGCTCCTTTCAGTAACTATAGCATTACTCAATGTAAAATGCCTAAACTCTGAGCAATCTTCTTATAGATGAGATTTCTAACCTGAAATGGGTCATTAAACTCCCCTCAGTGTTTTCCAATGGCCCAGCTAACAAACTACATTTTCAGAAGGAAAATGATAGAGTTACCGGAAAGTTTACACCGAATTTGTGCGCAATTCATTGCAAAATGGCAGACCGTTATTAATATTAAGCGATAATAAATAAGCGGTGATTATGCAGTGATTCGTCACGTCATTGATGCTATATTCGTGCACACCCGTCGGTAACTATAGCATTACTCTTTTCAGAAATGCCCCAAAGACCCCAAATGGATTCTTGCCCATTCGTGGCTTCGTATGGTAGCCAATATCAACTTTGACACTTTTGGGTTGTTATTTAAAACATATATATATATATATAAATAATTTTTTTAATATAGTCAATAAAGTAAATTAAATTAATGTGGAACAATTTTTTGTTAAAAATTACCAATTTTTCTAATCAATTTTATTTTCATCTATTTTATAGTTAGGATTTTGTTATCATAACGGTTCTCTCTCAAACCCTATTTTTAATTTATTTGTTTAGTTTTTATATTATAACCATTGTAGTCTTACCAGACCCACTCACCCAAATTGTAGGCTCTCCATTTGAATAAAAATATTTTGTAATAGAACACAAATTGATATTTAATTCAACGAGAAAAGTTAATTGTTTGGGGATCATAAAATTAAACAAAATAAATGAAATACAAAATATATATTAAAATAAATAAATTATTTCTTTTTAATATTCTTTACACACACCCTTAAAATACAAGATAAGATAACTCATAAATAAATTATCCATAAACGTGGTCCCCTTTGAAAAAAAAAAAAAAAAAAACTATTTGAAAAAACATTTTCCTACCCATCGTTAAAATTCAAACACATAACAATACATTTACAAAATATGTTTTCCACAGCCCTTAAATTATAAACACATGACGATTACCTTCACCAACTTGGGAATTAGGCATTCAAACCCCTATCTTCAATTTCAAAAAAACCTGTGAAGAATAAAAACTAGCCAACATGTACATCGGTCAACCACTGTCGGTGGGATCTATTTATAATTGCAACATATTTATTTGTGGGAATAACACTACAGAACATAGGGTAGAGGTTATAATGTTAATTCTCATATATATGATAAAATTTAAACTTGTTAATTTATGATTCAATGGTCTATAATCTTCTAAAATATTTCAAGTCATTTATGCCAATGCCAAAACCACTTTTAAATAAAAGGTAAATATTCAAAAAAGAATTAAAATTTAAATTATTTCAGGAGACAAGAATAAAATAAAAATTAAAGTTTATGCACCTACATTGATCAAATAAGATTTTATCTTTTTTTTCCAAGTTTTTTATGGTTGACAAAAGAACAAACAAATTAAAGAATAGCAAAAGCAGGAAGATACAAACCATCTGTTGCAGTCATGGAAGCTTGTATAGCAGAGGCTGAGCCTGGGTTCAAAAACAAATTAAATAAGGTCCTGATCAGGAATTGCAACACCAGAATGATAAACTAATTAAACTTCTGAATCCAATTAAGTAAAAGTCGTGACTTTTTTTTGTGCTTCCTTGAACTATTTGACAACAAACACCACACGTAAGGAACCATTCCTCACAAGCATTTCATCAAACATGTTGCATGAAGAAACAATTCCTCAAAAGCATTTCATCAAACATGTTCTATAAAATGCCTTTAACAAACCCAGAAAGTATAAAAACACAAAACACTACACAATTTTAACATATAATCAACACAGCATATACTTTATTCTTTATCTGTTCATTGAGTAGATTACGTTGTCTGGGATTAATTTACAACTCCATTAACTTTTTAAAAGAGGGTAGAACACCACGGGGTATTAATGGTTGCTTCCAACAAGAATTCAAATGTAACAACCTAAGAATAGTTAATTGACTCAAGGATATGGGGATTTCCTCGATAAGATCAGAATTGGAAAGGTCGAGTATCTCAAGTTTACTTAGCTTTCCAGAGCTTCATATTCTGCCAGAGTAGGTAGACGTCGACATAGGAAACGGTTATGCCAACGCCCATTATGTGTCGGGATAGTCCATGTTTCTAGTGGTGAACAAAAGACTAAATATATAGAACTCAATGCAACTTGAATTGAATTGAAATTTCCCAAATTTTATAAGCATATAATTGGTGAACATATATGTGTGTAGATGAATCAAAATGCAAAGGAAATGGGTGGAAAGGTGGGTGAAACAGCATAGGATGTTTCTGAGAAGGCAAAACAAACAGTGGAAGGAGCATGGGGCTCAACTAAGGATACAACTCAGAAAGCTAAAGAATCATTGATGGGCAATAATGAAGCTTCCAAGGAAACCGTCAAACAACATGCTGAGGAAGTGAAGAAAAACATGAACATGAAGAACTGATTACTGTTTTTGTTCTATCTCATATTAAGTTTTACTCTTATGTATCTATATATAGTTATTTTGTAGTAGTGCAGATGTCTCAGCACCATAAGAAAGTGATGAATTACAAAGAATAAATATAAAAGCTTTTACACACACCATTAATATTTGTAAAAAATATATATACAAAATAATCATATGAATGATAGAGCAAATCAAATTATTACAATCTCTTGCATCAACATCTTAATATCTTTCAAAAGAAGTTCTTCATCTTCTTTTTCTTTGTCTTCTTCTTCCTACAAAAACAATCAGCATTTAGGCGATTTTATTTAGACTTAATTTTGGATTGTTATAGTTTATAAAATAATTAATTACTTCTAAATTAGTGCTAACACAATCAAACCCTGGATGACCTTCCATTGACATTCTCTGAATACTGGTAAAACCTAACATAAAACATGGGACCTGAAGAATTGAACAAAACACAACAAAAAACTAAGTAATAAAATTTATTCAACCAAACTAGATACTAGGCTACTGTTGCTTAAAGTTTCCGCCTAAAGGACAGAACACAAACAGATCAAAATGCTAAAAGAATAAAAAGCAAAGAAAACAATAATAGTACAGAAATAACTGGCTAACATCTATCTATATTTTTCATTTAGGAGATGTGTATTTCTTTCGAGGTCTGTGTGTCTGTGTTTGAGATGGAAGAAGAAAGGTAAAGTTATTTACACAATATATGTAGCTGTATCACCTGGATGGACAAGGAGGCAAGGAACCACATAAATGAGGGACACCCGATTGTTTTTGTTTCCCTCCGAAAAAGTGAATTTTGATCAATGAAACTCCTTCCTGACTGGGGTGGTGGAAATGGCAGAGGCACCATGAGAAATGCATACAAGAGTCGAACAAAAATTCATTGCAAATTAAATATATGAACAACAATGAAAGGGGGAGGGAGAATGACCCTGCAAGAATTCCAGAAGAATGATCTAATATCCAACTGTTAATGAGGACGATGACTAGAATTACATACGACTCTCAACCTCCGAGGCAAGTCTGAATTTCATAATTCTATGTAGGAAAAGAAGAATAAATATCTCCACATATCAAACAATTGATAATAAGTACTGCAGCCTCACTTGGAATGTCTTGCAAAAAAACACATGCACAACAGAAACAGAAGCTTGTACTGGTACACAGACCATTGTGTGGATAAATGCCCTTATCAATGTTGATGGCATCAAAGACAATGATACAACATTGAGCATCAGATAGACGAATTTTTTGGAAGAAACCTTCAATTCAAGGAAGAAATCATTCCTCCCTTCTCTCTTAACGTATTGACCCCCAAAACCTACTTCTACTCCTACTCCTACTCCTACTCCTTTGAAAAAAAATCATGGACAGGAGTCTATACATCAGATAAAGGCTTTAAGGACACCACAACATACCCGTCAAGGTGAAGCAAAAACAAAAAAAATCAACAATATTCTACCACAATCTACACTCAAGTTGGTAAAAAATGCCAACTAAACTTAATTTGTTAATAGTTCATGTAGCTTGACAACCTCTCATTAATTATTAACAAGCCAGTAATCCTAGCATAACTTTAAAATTCCACAAATATATAAGGTTTTACAAATCCTAATCTAGATATACTCTTCGGTCCACCTTATCGCTATATGATATCACACCTCCAAGAAAGAAACTAGCATATAACAGAATTTACTCTACTGCATTTGTGTTTTCAAGTTTTACTCTCTAGCGAATGTGTATTGACGAGAACTCCAAAGAACAGAAGCAACTAGAGCTACAAACAAATTGCAAGTAAAACGAAAAAGCAGACTTACATTTAAGAGATAACTCTCCTATCTTTCGCAGCTTAAGAAGCTGTAAAATAACAACAGGAAGCAACGAAAGTCTGAATGCCCAAGTCGAAGTAGCAATAATTACCCACCTGAAAAAGTTCTTATACACCAACTAATTAAAACAGAACATCTCAAGAGTGAATTTCATTAACCATGAAAAGGAAGATATAAAAGAATTTAAAAGAAGAATACCAATGTTTACAATTTTATAGCGCTTTGTGACAATTTTCCACTTCATGAAACACATTTACACACAAAATAAGCTAGAGAGAGCAAGCTTTACCAAGGGAAGCCGGAGAGATTATGACAAGCATACAGCACCGAAATCAGAGTTTGAACAGGAAGAATCGACTCTTCACCACTGCCAATCACTCCGTCACAGAAGTTAACATTCTCCAGCGGGATCGGCACGGAGTAAGCGCCGGAGTCAGTGAGCAAGTCGTCATCTAGTGAACCGGAGTGGAAGAAACAAGAACTCACCGGCGATTGCTTGAAGAGGGCTACTCTGACGATTCTGTTGGTGATAGTGTCGCGTGGAAGAGGTGATAGATCGGCGGCGCGTGAAGTGGGAGTAATAAAATTTATTCTATCTGTTTTTGAATAAGTAATAAAAATTTATTCCATCAGTTTTTTAATTTTATTTTTCTCTTTTTGAAAATAAAAACTTTCACTCTAAATTATGTTTATAATACAATATTGCAAACAAAAATCAATAAAATTAACATATTTGAGACATATTTTCAAGACAAACAAAATAAATGATATTTTAAAGTAATTTTATCGATTGTGTTAGCATTAAATGTTATATTTTTTGTTGTTCTAGTTTAGACAAACATGGAGAAGATGATTTTCATTTTTCACGTTTTCAAGTACTTTATATATAATTTTCGTATTTTAAGTTTAAACCTAAAGAAATTAAACTTATATGGGTTCCTTAGTATTATTATTATTATTTTTTTTAGTCCTATCAATTTTAAAGTGCTATTTTTTATATATTTTGAGAAAGAAATTAATGATTTAGATTTTATGGAGTGTCCAATAAATGTCAATCTATCACTTAGAAATTTAAAAAAATGAAAAAAAAATTGTTTTTTAATTTAAGAAATTCTAATTTCAATTCCTAGAATTTTACAGGATTAACTTGTCTTAGTAAAAATATTTTGAAAAGTGATTATGTAATTTAGGAAGGATTTGTAAATAAAAAATTAATTACATAAATGATAATTACTAAAATACCCTAAAATCTAATATAAGGTGTAAACTAATTTTGTGTGTGAATATTTTAATTGATAATTAAATAGTAACTTTGTTTTAAAAAAATAAAAAATAAAAACAGTATCCATGCAAGATTGAATATATATACAATCATACGAACAATAAAGCAAAGTAAATTATCACAATTTCTTGTTTTGATCAATAATACTGAATAACTAATATATGATAAACTATGATTCATACCATTTTCAATCTCTACTTTAAGTTGATCCTCCAGCCCGATTCGTCTACAAAAACAATAAACTTATTAATAATAGTCACCCTTATAAATTTATCATTTAAAATGTATAATCTAAAATATAGAATATGAAAAATTATCACACAGTTAATATAATGAGATTTATTATTTAAAATGTATAATTTTTTTTAAAAGAAATAAAACCAATATCCACATAATAAATTGAACTTATTATAATTTTATTAAGAAAAGAAACAAAATTATTTATTGGTTTTGTTTGCATATTGAATTTGTATGAGGCAAATGTTTGTTAAATTGGTTGTGTAAACTAGCAGCTATAAGTATTGTGTTTAAAAACAATCACAAACTAGAAAGAAAAAGAAAGCTGAGAACAAACAATCACATCCCCTGTTCCGCCCCTGTTTTTGTGGATTATAATTATATGTTAAAAATAATAATTAGATTTTATATAGAATATCAATAACAGATTGCATATAAAAAGTCAAAAACATTACCAACGGGCCAATGTTAGCTTTTAATATGCTAGACACGAATGTTGATAAGCTTATTCATTATATCTCAAATCTTAAAATAATAGGATAGGGTTACTCTATTGAATTGAATGTCATATTTATATACATTTAATTGAAATAAAGTGCATCAATGAGAAGATCATTAATGCAAAATGGTAAAACTTTACTAAATTAATTAAAAGATGTAATGTAGCTCTTTCATCATTAACTACATACCTGTTCATTGAAGTACTCTTGCATTATAGCATTCAAGTTGTCCTTCCAACGTTCTAAACCACTGGTTCCCATATGCACTTTGTTAAGTTTGGGTGTCAATTGCTCTCCGTAACCAAAGGTCTTCATTTTTCCACATTCCTCTATCCACAAGCTCTCCAATGCCGAGAATTCAATAGCATAGGATCCAGAGCTAAAACAAGTGAGGTTGTCTAGATATCCAAGTTCCAAGTTGTACAAACTAGGAAACACTATCTTCTCTATTGAAGCTTCTTTCTCTCCTTTCTCATTTGTGACTATTTCTTGTATTGTTGAGCAAGAATCTATTTCAAGGCTTTTGAGCTTCACCAAGCATTTGACAATGGAAGGGGTGAAGAGGTTTTTTAATCTAGGGCATTCACTTATGGCCATAGAAGTCAGGTTTCCCAAACTTGGGGAGGTTATGGTGTGATCTAACTCTTCATCCAAAGCTTCTTTCTTCTCAAAGATCTCCTCTAAATTATTGCAATCCCTTATATATATTTCTTCCAAACAAATAAGGCTTTGGAGTAGAGTTGGTGAAAATAGTTTTATCAACTTATTGCATGACCAAAGTTTTACTGTCTTTAAGCTACAAAGGCTTATGGATTGATGGTCACCATTCCATATATGTGACAACTCAGGCAATCCTTCCAATTCTAGAAGCTCTAACGATGATAGTAACTTGGTTTCTCCCTCTGCAATCTTAATATCTTTACAATCAAATATATACACCAGTGATCTACAGTCACTTGCTTTAAAAGTTAGAAGATTTTGTAAGCTCTGTAACAAATGACTTGGTACAACATTTACCATTCTGCGGCACCCTGCCATTCGTAAAAGTTTTAATTTACTGAAAGATTGGGCTGGAGGTTGTCCATGACATAGTTCAACCAAGTTGGGATTATAATCGATAACCAATTCCTCTAAATAGTGGAAAATTGAGTTTGGTGTCCATTCCAATGTATTTAGGAGGTACTTTATCTCATCACATGATGAGATATCAAGATACTTCAATTCATTGAACCCTTCTTCAACTAGGTTATGGCTAATACTCTCTAAATTAGCAATTTTCTCTAAAAATAGCCACTCGGTTCTTTTGAGCAAACCTTTAACCCAACCACAGTCATGTATTTCTGAAATGTTGGTTTGCGAGACACGCATATTTCTTGAGCATACACTCTCATCCAAATAATTATCTCTACATAAACTATAACCTATTCTTAATTTAAAGTTGGACAGATTATTTTGGAATACCAACAATTTTGGTGAGAGGTCAAGGTTTGAAATAGAAATCTCTAAATGAGTCAATCGGGACAAGACTTCTAACTCAACAAGATTGGCATTGCTTTTCAAATTTTCACTTTCATATTCCCATTGCCTGAATCTATTAATGTACAACTCTTCTAACTTTGTAAGAGAGTTTATAACACCATGAGGTATTAGTATTAACTCCTCACAATCATTCAAATCTAGTAATTTGAGATTACTTAATTGGCTAAAGGATACAGTGATCTCTTTAATAGAAGATTTGGAAAGGCTAAGAATCTCTAGTTTTCTTAGCTTTCCAATTACTCCTATGTCGCCCAACTTGCAATCACTAATATGTAATGTTCTAAGATTTGAAAGAAATGAAAGTGAATCAGGCAATGACAAGAGTTTAGTTTTGCTCAAATCTAAAACTTTGAGATCTTTCATTTCTTGAAAGAAACAACTAGGGACAACCAAATTTCTATTTTCTTGTAGTAACAAAGCTTGTAATTTTGGACATTCCAACCCTTTAGGCAGCTCCCTAATGTTATTTGCCATCAATGAGATATATGTGAAATTTTCAAATGTATCTCTATTTGGCCACTCTTGTAAACCAAGGCCAACTTTCACCATGTATTTATGGTTGTATTTAGGAGCTATCGTTAATGCAAAATCACGGATAACATCATGCATTTTAACAAAATTTTCACCTTCATCAATTAAGAGAAAAGAAGAGGTGATGGTACTTACAATACCAAATATTCTATCTCTGACATCTTCTATCTTCTCAGCAAAGTCTTCAGACCACCTTAAACCGATCCCGTATGTAACCAAATCTTCAATTGGAATTTTGTGATCCTCTGGAAATAAGCTACAAAATAAGAAAAGTGATTTTGCCTCCACAGTTTCGAGATAATTGAAGCTCAATTCCAGAGATGGAATAATGTTGCTCTCCATTCCTGGGATATTTGATGGGGTGAACTTCTTAAGTTGTCGTGCTGCGTCACTCCAGACATGCTTGTTCTTTCCCTTCAATGCTCTTGCTACAGTCACGATTGCAATTGGCAAGCCACCACATTTAGCAGCTACATCTCTTGCAATTAAGTCTATATCAGACTTTTCCACAATCTCGCCGACAATCTCCTTGAAAAGAACCCAACTTTCTTGTTTCGATAACGTTTCAATTGTGAATACCTTTTGACAATCATGTTGATTACATACAAGTTTGCTTCGGGAAGTGATCACAATTTTGCAACCTTTATGGTCATTACCGAAAGGAATACCAATCTCATCCAATTCGATTCTTCTCCAAATATCATCCAACACCACAAGAATCCGCTTCTCTTCCTTGATTCTCTCCCACAAGGATCGTGCTCTTCCTGACTCGATTTCAGTCGACAGTTTCAAACCCAGCATGTTTGCAATTTCCTCTTGAATCTTCGCAATATTAGGAGTTTGAGACACAACCGCCATCACTACTGCATCATAGATCTTTTCTTCTTTTGCTTGTTTGCTGATCTCTTTGACCAGTGTGGTCTTACCCACACCCCCCATCCCACATACTCCAATTATGCTGACATTATCATCATCAATTAGCGCCTTCACGATTTGCTTCTTAATTGAATTTCTAGATTCAAAAGTGCCTGAAGAAAATAACTTCGATGACGATATAATTCCAGGCGGAGGAGCAGGACAAGACACACTCTCAAACTTTTCCACTTCCTGGATCCGATCAGAAATCTCCAGAGTATGCTTCTTTGCCGCCTTACTGAACCAGTAGCGTTGTCCGAGATTATTGCACCACCCTTTGAGACACCTCTTGTTTGCTTTGACTTCATCTTCAAAAAACTCTTCAGTTTCTGCAGAAATCTTATCAACTTTTTCCATCCAGTTATGAACATCAGTGAAGACACTTTCTCCATTTCTTTTAGCAGTATCAATTTTCACTTGTACCCTCTCTGTGCGACCAGCAAGTTCCTCTACTTTCTCTTTCAAGTCTTTAATGTTGTCATTGTAATGAAAGAAATAACCAAGTTGACCGCCAGCAGCTACAAACAGATAGTCCGCGACCTTCCCAGCAATTGAAGAAACAAATTCCATGGCTTGCTTTATTTTTTTGGGTATAAGGAGAGAATTCTATTGAGTGGTTGAAGGATAAAATGTAGGATTTGAAGCAAGGATTTGAGAGAAATATTTGGGTTTAGTTTTAAAAAGAGAGGAGGAAAACACAATCAGATGAAAGGGTTAATGAGAGAATGAATGGTTGCGTTGTGAAATGATAACAGCATAAAAAGCAAAGAAAATTTGAATGAGAAGAAGAAGCAAGGTATGTAATTGATTCCATCCTTAATTTGCCTTTGCTCTCAAGGTTGCTTGGTTCCATCCTTGTTACAAGATCATTCTCTTCTTTAAATAAATGTTATGTGTTAGAATCTGTGAGAAAGAGATTTATGGAAATATTCTTGTTCTGAAAGACTGGTTTGTCTCCCTTAAAGAAAAGTATAAAAACAAGAAGGAATATATAAAGCATTGAAAAGTGAATGATATGAAGAAGTAAGGTATGAAATTGATATTGAAAATAATGTTCATTCTTTTCTTTCAACAAATTAATGTTCTTGGTATGAATTGATTTATTCTGTATAAGAAAATAAATTTTTTAATATTCATTTAGGCAAGAAGATAACGGTGAAGCATCAAAAGCAATCCTTTCATTTTTAATTTGTCTTTGCTCTCAAGCCTGCTTCATTCTTTTATTTTATAACATGTTCAGTATTGGAATCTGTAAAATATTCAAAATCAAATATTTTTGTCTTCGACAAGAGAACATCAATGTACGCTTTTTTAAACCTGAACATGAGGATTGCGATCAAGGTACGTTAATTTTAACATATTAAAATAAGATCCTTTAAAAAAAACAATCACGTAATCCACGAAAGCAGTTATAAATGCCCTTAATATCAATTTTGACTTTGAATTGAATTGTTCCAAATTTGTATTGATTAAGGTTTAATTAGCTTCAAGGCTGTTTGATTGACCTTCACCAAATTTATGTTCTCTAACTTACGTACCAATTAATGGCTGAATTTTACATTTAAATTACCAACTTATTTCTTATTTCTAAATAATGTTAATATTCCTTAAGGCATATTAATCCCAAAGTAATAAGGAGTAAGATTGCAGTTACTGAATCCCGAAGGAATTGTATAACCAAGAGAGTCGATTGTTGAATTCGTCACATCAATATTAATTACTGAAAAAGTGAAAAGGAAGGAAGGAATTTACATATGCAGAAGGGAGGTATACGTAATTGATGTTCAAATGATTATACTTTTGCTTGCTCTCAAGCCTGCTTGGTTCCATCCTTACAACAATTTTTTATTCTATAAGAATACAATATTCTTGTCTCCTAAAAGAAATCTAGGAACATTCGTGTCTTGTGAAAGACAAAATGCAAAGCAAGTTTATGTTGTTTAGATCATCCTTCTTCTTCCTCTGCAAAAAATATTTAACAAACTTTAGATTGTATAGAAACATAAGAAGAATACTTAATGTTGTTTAGAATTAGTCCATGAATGGAAAAACAGGGCTTCTACCATTTGATGCAGTCCACTCATTTTATAAGGAGTTTTCCCTCTAGAAATTTCAACATATATTTAGTAGTACTCGGTGTCATATACATACCAAATTGTTTTAAACAACTAAGGCCTCTATGTTTTGTTGATTTAGCACTTGTAGGTGAAGCCTTTCAGAATTATCAATTTCAGCTGCCATCCAATGTCGAAGTGATACCATTGCAGTTAGAATCTAAGTTACCCAATATTACTACCACCTATTTGCCTAAACGAGAAACTATTCAACACTTGCTCCAATTTTCAGACTCCAGGTTCATTGATATTTGATGAGCGTCGGCCCCAGACCATGCTAGCATTGCAATAGCAACAATTGTTCAATTAAATTCAAAAGATATCCTAGATTACTTAAGGATAAAAGTTACATGATACCAGACTAATTAAGATTAACAATTCCTTAGGTTTAGGACTGTAGAAACACTTGAGACCGGGCTATGAAACAGATATGCAAGAATCCTAAGTGTAAAAATAAACTAAAATACCTTAACTCTGAGCAATGGTAATTTGATCTCTGATCTGTCAACAATCTTCTTGTAGATATCTCTATGCGATTTCTAACCTGAAATAAAATGAAGTTATAACAATATATACTATTAATGTATAGGCACATATTACACTAGCTCCTGGAATTACAATCACAAGAAAAGTCAAAATAATCCTTAAACACTTTTTATAAATGTTCAAGAACTGAATTTTGATCATTGGGATTGTAAGATTCATCCTTCAATACAATTTGTGTCATAAAATTGAGTTAGCCGTATAAAGATCTTCAAAAGATGAATAAATAAATAAATTACGTCTGCATATTCGAAGGGCCTCAGGAAGTTAAAGGTATCTTGGTTGGACGATATTGATTAACCTATACCACAATGCATGAATTTCAACTCAGTGAAAACAAATAAAACAATGATATTGCCTGTTAAAAAGACAAATTAATGTTGTTTTTCCCAATAAAAAACCTTTTTGTCAAAGAAAAGCACATGCTTTGGCTTTGATTCTCCACCAATCAATGATGTTCCAACTGAAGAATTTCTCTAATAGGAAAATGAAGAGAAAACAATTAGAAGAATTAAAGAGGAAGCAGAACTTACCCTCCATACAATTCAAGCAAGGAACTGGAAATTAGTCTCGAAATTTCAGTTTCTGGATTCAATAATGAAATTTCATCACTTGGCCTCAGATTTCGTTACCAATAAGCAAGCTGTGATTTAATCCTTCCTGCATAAAACCACAGCAAGGTCGAATATGACCACCCCCAGACTGTTAAGCAACATGGAAAATAATACTCTTTTTTAAGTTTCAAAATTATAAAAGATTCCAACTTTTTCTTCTATGGGCTTCATGGGATTGGGATGACATTAATTAAGGAATCCAATTTATAAACATGATTTCTCTTAAACTTGTAAAGCAACTCTCATCTGAATAACAAAAGTTTTAGGATAATGTATATTCCACAACTGAAATAAATGTAAATATCAAATTACATAGCAACGCATCGAAGCTGAGCATAATGGAACCGGCTTGCCAGTTGCCAGATGCTCTCATAATCTATTTCACAATTCTGTTGTCCTACACCCACCAAAAAACAAAAAAGACATCAGTTTTAAATCCCTCCAGTAAACATGGAATTCGATAAATTTAAAGATAAAACGCCTTAAGAGAGAGTTCTCAGCTGGATTTTACGTTCAACCGATTTGGAGATTAAGACTGCAGAGGTTGATGCCATGTTGTTGTATCAACCTGCATATCAGATCAAATTTAAGTTGCATGTGTATCCTTCTCGGCCTGTCAAGCTGTCAAAATTTGATTGAGAGTCTGAAACAAAGCTGCCGTCTGATGATATGTTTACACACCATCAAATAAGTCCAGTTCCATAAGAGTTCTTGAAGTTTATCAGTCAGTTGAAACTGGATAAAAGTAACCATCTGGAAATTAAGCCACATTGCTCCACTGGTTAACAAGCCACTTCATCCATCTAGCCAAGCAATGCTTTGACAGGTGCTCCGATAAATCCGCCTACAAAACAATGCAATAATCAGATAAAGGTTTATAGACTAAAAGAACTTTTGTCACTATCTGCAGTAGAGTCAAACAGATTAACAGCCATAATAAAAATCACAAATAAAAAGATGATCACAAAAAATAGGGTAATATGTCAAGATTACTGGTAAACATTTCACAGATTTGATAGAGAAAAGATTGAAGTTTGTTACTAGCAAAAGGTTTAGGGGAAAAAAAAACATTCTAGTCTTGACTCAAATAAGCTGTGAGTGGGGCAATGGCTGGTTACACCTTTGAATGACCACTTCCGGTTGCTCAACAGGTGGTGTATAGGTTGCTGGTGTAGGTGGAATGAGCTGATTGGCAGTTGAGGTTAAAGCATTATCAAGCCTGATATGTTGCATAAATTCGAGACTCTAATTAGTAAGTTTGTACATGGACAAACAAATTAAAATACAAAAACATAGAAGAATGAAACTTACAAATCCTGTCTTACTTCTTTTCAACGAAGCTAATAATATGAAATTTCATAAATAAACAATGGTTCAAAGGCGCAAGAAAGGTTTGAAGGATGATTATATAAAGCTCAAAAGCACAGCTTGCTCAAGGATGATTCACACCATTGATGAGTTGGGGGAAGAAAAGGAAAGAGAAAACTGTAAATCTACCAGCATATAATTGTGATTCTACCTGAGGGCAAGAAGCAACTTTAAAGATGAAAAGTGACAAAAAAGACTATAGTGCCTGAGCCGCACATGAACCTCATTTTGACAATAGACCCAAATATTAATTTGGTGACGGTTTCATAGAAAGTGGATTTGCAGAAAGTTGCTCTGCATAGGATACTTTAAAGCATTTTTTGAACAGTACCTGTAGATATTTCAATAATGTAAACATTATGTGATAGGATACTTTAAAGCATTTTTGAGCAGTACTGTAGATATTTCAAAGATGTAAACATTATATGCTTCTTCAATCAATGAAAATAACAGCTACTGACCAAAAGTAAATAAATAAAAAGCAAAAATATTAACTGCGACAAAGTTGGAGTCTCATATCTTAGTAATCATGAATTATAAAAGAAAGTTTAAACATGAAAGCAATATCCATTCAAAAATGCATGAATTATTAAACCTCTTCAGATGTTTCTTCAAACATGTAGCCTATAGCACACCATAACCAAATCTAAGCAACCACAATAACATTGACACATTATTAAAAATGAGTGAGAAAATATGTCAACGGATCCTCAGAGTTCACAACAAAATGCTATAGAGTAGGAAACAATCAAAAAAAGAGATCATAATACATCACCTCAAGCGCAACACAGAAAGGCAATTTTGCTTCTCTATCCATCTTATCAGTTGATGAATCTTTATTGTCCAAGCATACTGGTAATCAAAACATCCATACTTGAAATCCTTAAGAGTACAACCCTCTTTTGAAGCTTCCAACTTAGTTTCTCCCACAACATACCTGGGGACTGGTCATACACCTTAAAATCAGGGCATATTTTTCAGAGTTTCAATAAATAAAACCCTTAATCAGAATGAAACAGACAGTCAGCTTTAAAACATAATTCTTAAAGATTAGAAAGGAACAAGACACCAGTATGTGCATGCACAAACACAAATATGAGTATAAAAACAAAAAATCAAAAGAAGCCAAGAAGTTAAACAGCATTAGCATCATATGGACATAAGTCTAAACATTAGGCAGTAATTCATAGTAACAATTACAAACACTTGAAGCACCAATACAGCAAACAGAGCTACAGTTAGTAACCAATAAAGTAGATTGATTAGCACAGTTAACCAAACTCACAGCTTAAACACTCCCCAGCCTTCTCCACTATCACAACTTCAACACAATCTTCCCCACAACTATCCTGAACACACTAATAATGAACACCCAGTTTAATCTTTACACTTTATTATGTTATATATCACCACAGAGACTAACAATAAAAAAAATACCATAGTTGCATTGTTGGTGTTGTTCTGGTTGTGGTTGTGGTTATCTTCACTGCCCTTATCTTCTTCAAAACCAAGTTTTTCATCCCATTTTCGAGTCATTTGAGACTTTTTTATCAACTATTGCAGAGAGAAATAGAACTCAAATAAATACACAGAAATATAACATTAGACAGACAGTCAAGTCTTAATTGTAAAGAGGAAGAATGTATGGTCCAGAAATATATGTCTGAATCAACAGATTTGCGGACAGAATCTGGTATTTTGACTGGCTTCTCCCTCCTCGGTGGATCTTTTGTTCTGAATGTGCATGTAGACCACTCACTGTACATTCCTTTGCAAGTATATCTTTTACCATCAAATTCCAATTTACTATTGGCATCTCCCTAATGGTCCATAAAACAACATGTCTTGGCTGTTTCAATAACATACGTGGTTTATATATAGATGAAAAATATGTAAATTAGTGGATGTTCTAATTGAACTTACCATTTAGTGACAACAACAGGATTTGTGCCAGAGGAGTCTTGGTCTTTGACTTCAAGAATCTCAACCATTTGTTCAATAGAAAGATTAGCCTCAATAGCTTTACAGAATTCTTCAAACTCCACATCTATAACATCAGATTCTCTAGCTTTTCCATGGTCTTGCTTGGCCTTCTTTGGAGATTGCTCAAAAGAAATCCTAAAAGCTTGCACTGTCACATTGGAACGTCATTAAGTGATATATAAATGAGTCATTCAAAATGGTATAAGAAATTTATTCAGCTACCTCATAGATTCAAAATTTCAGAGAGATGAGTTGACATATGGTATAAATAGATAAACAAATAGTGACACAGAAAAGATTACCCTAATTCAAAATTATAATAATACCTACAACTATGGTTCAAACAGTTGACATTAAAGAATTATTCAAAAGTTTAACAATCCACAAATAAAAATCTGAATTTGATTAAATGAACATCACAACATTAAAATATAAATAAAATATACAGCTAACCTCAAGATGCTAAGCTGCTTCAGAAGTCAACCCAACCGTGGTGGCAGCTAATCCTATCTCCCTACATAGCACAACAAACGTACTAAATAAAATGAAAAATAAAACCTTAATATATACAGCACCGTAAACAATGAGTAATAACAGGACTTGTACCAAAATTCCACATCTATATGTCATTCCAGTTACTGAATGTCATAACTCATATTTTCATACAAATTTCAAACTTCTTACCTCTAGCATAATGATTCTATATTTTCCACTATAAATTACAAATTTTAAGTTAAATCTGGCATGCATAATCTTGTAATTAATAAGCATATAATATTGTACTTTACTAAAACCCCCACATAGCAATTAAAATTAAAATTAAATGCATGAGAGTGCGACCTTCCAATCCCCAGTGAAAATATCACACTTTTCTTCTCCGCTATCTGGTAACAACCACCAATCACATCAAAAAACTCACAACACGCTTATAAGTCTCAGAAGACCAAACAAAAATATAAGATTCTAGTACCGAGCAGAAGGGCCACTAAAGAAGATAAATGGTAATGGATCAATACAAAATGCCATATCACAAAAATTTGCACAACCACTAACCTTCATTAGTATCGCGTTTAAAACAAAAAACAAATAATCAGTGAAACCCATCACAATTATCAGGATTACAATCACGAAATAATTATTGGTTTGGAGATATCATAATAGTAGTACACTCCCAGTTGAGTTAATGACCTGGAGCATTGCAATACTAAAAAATGCAAAACATAAAAATGTAAAAGTATAAAAAACCAAACCCCAACAAAACAAATTTGGTTAATTCATTACCTTTTTGAGGCGTATCATTCTCATCATCCGGCTCTGAAACATTGAAACATCAACAAAAGAGACAGCTCATTAATTGTTATCATGCAAGCTATATTGAAATAAAAACAAAATCCCAATTCTGAGAAGCCAAAATAGTTACCTTTTTCAGGCCCCAGATTCTGATCTTCATACTCTGAAACGTCAATAGTAAAATTATCAGGTGGTGTTGCTTCTGCCCATTAAGTTTTAGCAACAACGGGTGTGGTCTCTAGATCAGGCGATGAAAAGTCTAGGGAGCTGAAAAATAAAAACCTAAAAGCTAGACCCATCAAGAAAATTCAATGATAAGAATCAGAACCCACTTTTGTGTTAAGAGTCTTCTCGTGGTAACAACTTTAACGGGCCAGGAGTTCCGGATGAATCTCCAGCTGGGAAGATGAAATTTTTCTGCAGCTTTGGTGGGAAAATGAGAGAGACTGCAAAACTGACTTAGAGCGGGCAAACCTGTTTTCCGGTGAATATGAAGGGACTAACACGTTTCGGGCGTTTGTATTTGAATGTGAATAGTCTGTGTTTATGTGAAAATTAATCTAAGTTTTTATTAGACCTTGAATGCCCCAATTACATGGTGTCCATTGTCTAATAATATTCCACCATGTCAAGACCTTTGGATGCCCGAAGCCACATGTCTAGTAATATTCCATCATGTCAAAATAAAAAAATTATGTGCTCCAAAATGGTATCATATAACCTTATACCTCAAGATTATATATATACAAAGAATAAAATAAAAGCTTATCAAACCATTCATATTCACATTATTATCTATACATTAAACCCTTTCAATTCACATAAATGTATTGTAAATGACATACAACATAGAAGATCTCTACATTCACATAAAATTATGTGCATGTAAATAACAATATTTATTGTCCATGTGAAACAAATAACAATCAATAACATTATTAATATATGCCATTAATAACAAATAATATTAAACAAAAATTACATTAAGCCACATATAGCATCAAATTCAACTCATCAATCTATTCTACATCATCACCAATAATATTCAGACAAATGTAAAGAATCCACATCATCACTAATAAAATGCAATCTATTAGTCAAACAATCTTTTTACATGTTAGAATGAAGAAATTCTACATTTTCAAAATGGCAATAATCTAGCTGCCTTAGAATTATATATATATATATATATGTGTAGATTCTTTGCCATCCGTTGTAACACATGACATTAGGGATTGTTATATATATATATATATAGATTCTTTGCCATCCATAGTAACACAAGACATTAGGGATTGTTATGTCATTAGAGCTAGTTAAATCACTTCTCGGCCATCGATTTCATCATCAATGTCATCGAAAACTCCAATGAAGACAACGGGAGATAAGAAATTTGGCTCATTTTTTACTTTTACAATATACTTTAATTTGATTGATTTATTATGTAAATCTATTTTAATAATTATAATAAAAATTACTTTCACAAGAAGTAGTTAATTAATTCATCAACATCCTTCTTCCTCTAGAGAGCATTAACAAAGTCTGGTTACTAATAAACGTGTAAAAGATGAACATATAACAATAATAAGTATGACTATGCTTACTCTATATCCAACAAAGTTTTAGTAAAACATAAAACATGATTCATACCATTTTCCTCGTAAACTTCTAATTCATCTTCCTACAAAAAACAACCAGCATTTAAGAGATATAATTTAGACTCAATTTTGGATTGTTATAGTTTATTTAGACTCAATTTTGAATGGTTATAGTTTATAAAACACTATCCAACAAGATTGAATTTTTCATGTCTTCCATAGCAAAACACTACTTTCACTATTCATTATGCCATCATCATTTGACTATCACACCAGTACCATTGAAATAAACTAAAATACCTTAACTCTGAGCAATGGTAATTTGATCTCTGATCTATCAACAATCTTCTTGTAGATCTCTCTATGCGATTTCTAACCTGATATAAAATGAAGTTATAACAACAATATATACTATTAATGTATTGGCGCATATTACAATAGCTCCTAGAATTACAATCACAAGAAAAGTCAAAATAACCTTAACAGTTTGTACAAATGTTCAAGAACTGAATTTTGATCATTGGGATTCATCCTTCATCCTTCAATACAATTTGTGTCATAAAATTGAATTAGCTGTATAAAGATCTTCAAAAGATGAAAAAAAGAAAAAGAAAAAAAAAAAAATTACCCCTGTAGATTCGAAGGGCCTCACAGAAGTAAAAGATATCTTGGTTGGATGATATCGATTATCCTATACCACAATGCATGAATTTCAACATAGTGAAAATAAATGAAACAATGATACCACCCGTTAAAAACAGATTAAGATTGTTTTTCCCAATAAAAAAACCTTTATGTCAAAGAGAAGCACATGCTTTGGATTTGATTCTCCATCAATCAATGATGTTGCTCTTAAGAATTTCTCTAATAGGAAATGAAGAAAACAATTAGAAGAACTAAAGAGGAAGCAGAGCTTATCCTGCATACAATTCAAGCAAGGAACTGGAAATTACTCCCGAAATTTTGATTTTTGGATTCAATAATGAAATTTCATGACTTAGCCTCCGATCTCATTACCAATAAGCAAGCTGTAATTTAATCCTTCCTGCATAAAACCACAGCAAGGTCAACACTGGCAACAGGATATGAAATTCAAAGAACAAAAAGCAGAGATAAACAACTGTTTAGTAACACGAACTTGACACATGTTACACATGTTTGTGTAATGAAATGAATAAATAAAGAAATGGACAGAGTTAAATTCCTAAAAAACAATGTAACTCTATCAATTTCCTGGACTCAAGTACACACTGAAGGTGAAACTGGTTCAAATCAACAAAGGATATTATTTACATATACATTAAAATATAAAGGCAAACTTAACCACAAAATATTCTTAAGAAAATTTTTATCAATTATGAATTGCTTATAAACTTGTTGACTATGTATTTTCTTATTCATGGTTTATTTGTGCAGAGAACACCAGGAAATGGTAATAGTGGATCTTCCTCCTCTATAAGGACACAGTGGAGTAACAGGAATGCCCAATATCAAATCAACATGCATGAGCCCTCTTCCTCTACGTTTGGGTATTTGCATATATTCACGTAGAACTTTTACGATCTGACATGAAAAAATAATTGTACATTGCATATTTATAATATGTATGCATGCATAGATGTATGTCTGAGTATTATTACATAAAAAAATCTGAGTATTTTAAATGACTTAATCATTGAACTTCAAGAACAAAAAGGATATGAGAATCCACCAATGTAAAGGTTTTCTCTCTTAAATTTGCTGACAAACGATATGTTGGATTGAATAAGTTCTTAACTCGTATCTGATTGCTATGTATGTACATTTTCACATCCGTGTAAGAAGTTTTTGTGAGAGTATAGCTTAAAACTGATTTAACCCCAGGGATGCTTACTGAGTTGAGCTACTATGTAAATTCATCAAGGTTGGGTAATCTCTGATTAGCTTATCTCAACTCACTTACAAAGCTGGAAAAACTATCAAGATCAACAGCGATAATGGCGATTAAAACAACAACTTATTACTAATCAGAATACATATAAATGATTTGATGTAATACTTTTTCATCCTAGCTTCACCTCTAATTTGCTTTTATACACCAAAAGTTCTAGGAAAACAAGAATTGCTCTATATTGACAAAGATTTCTATAAATTCTGCAAGTGACTATATCTAAGCGCATTGTTTATATAATCACTAAGAGCTATATAATTTTCATGATAATAATCACATGTCCAAGGCATGTTTATTGAGCTCACCCCAGATTGGATCCGAAGGCTTATTTGTTTTACTTTATTTTTTAATTTTCTGAGCACATAAATTGTTTAAGTTAGTTTATAAAATGTTGTAGATGAAAATGCCATGGCAAGACAACACTCCACCAACATCAAACTTTCATCCATTTAATTGGAGTCCACAAAAACAAGGCAGTCTAGGCCAAACCTATAGTCTTCTCAATGCTTCAAATTCAAGGTATAGACTGAATCAATCAATAAATTTTCTATTTATTTAAAGCAACCTTATATTTGTTTTTTTCTATCAGAATATATAGGACTGTAGTTTTCACATATTACCAGGAATTTGAAAAACTCATCATATGCAAGGAATGACAAGAAGTTGAAGAAATGTGAGCATTAGAACAATAAGATCAGTAAATGGCCAAAGGAATGCTCATAATAAAACCCATATGCACATTAGCATGTATCTGGCTACACCAGGCAAAGAATATAAACTGAAAATATTTAAGAAAGCATTCTTTTACAACAACAATTTAAGAAAAACCAGTAGGAAGATACTAACCATCTGTTGCAGTCATGGAAGCTTGTATAGGCAGGCACAAGCCGAGCTTGGGTTCAAAAACTAATTAAAAAAGGTCCTGCTCAGGCATTGCAACACCAGAATGATAAACTAATTAAGCTTCTCAATCCAATTAAGTACATATAACTAAATTCAGGTAGTGACTTTTTTTATGCTTCTTTGAACTATTTGACAACAAACTCACCATATGTAAGCAAATATTCCTCACAAGCATTTCATCAAACATGCTTCATGAGATGCCTTTAACTAAGACATACCATATTCAAACACAAAGCTGTTTCAAAATTTTAACATGTACTCAACACAACACAATCTTTTATTCTATCTCTTTTTTACTTTACTTTTCCATTTTTTTAAGTAAAATTTTCATAGTAAACTAAGATTTTTAACACAATATTACAAATGAAAATCAATAATTAACATATTTAAGACAAGTTCTTCGACACAAACAAAATAAGTAGTATTTTAAAGTAGTTTTATCGATTGTGTTAGTAGTAATAAATTTTCATATTTTTTATTTTATTTTTTGTGTTTTCAGACAATCATGGCGAATTTGTCTTCAATTTTTTGCATTTTCAAGTACTGTTTTTAGACAAACATACAGTTTAGCATTTTCGTTTTTTGCATTTTCTCATCATTTTCAACATTCTCAAAAAAATAAAAATTAAACAATAACACAAAATTCATAATAACGCACTTAATATAAGTGTCAGTACTTTAAGTTTAAACCTAAGGAGACTAAACTTATATATGTTCCTATCAATTTTAAAGTGCTATTTATTTATTTATTTATTTTTTTTTTTTTTGAAGAAAAAATTAATGATTCAAAATTTTATGGAGTGTTCAGTAAAATTGAATCTATTACTTAGAAATTTTAAGAAAATTAAAAACAATAAAATTATCCTTTTGGTTAGAAATTTGTCTAGAAATTACAATAGAGAAATGGGCAACCAAACTCTCTTCAGTGTTTTCCAATAGCCCAGCTAAAAACCTACATTTTTAGAAAGGCCCCAGAAGGGACTCCCACTCGTAACCGTATAACCCCTGTCAACTTTGACACTTTTAGGTTATTATTTAAAAATAAATCTGTAATTATTAATCTAATAATAAATAAAAATATTTTTTAAATATAGTTGATAAAGTATATTATATTAACCTGAATGCTTTTTTGTTAAAAATATTTATAAATAATTAGAAATAATAAAAAAGTTATTAGAAGAGATTCTTTGTATACAGAAAATCTGATCCATAACTTGTTCTTATCTATTTTTCTAATCAGTTATGTTTTATTTATTTTACAGTTTGGATTTTTTTATCTTAATGGATCTCTCTCAAACCTTTTTTTTTTTTTTTTTTTTAAATTTAGTTTTTATATTATAACCTTAAAGGCCATTATATTCTTACCGGACACCGACTTTCCATTTGAATACAAACAAATCCGTTATATTTATATCTTCCAAACAAATAAGGCTTTGGAGTTTGGAGTAGAGGTGGTGAAAATAGTTTTATTAACTTAATGCATGACCAAAGTCCTACTCTTTTGAAGTTAGAAGGATTAAGGATTGATGGTATCCCTTCCATATATATGACAACTCTGACAAATCATTCAATCTTAGACACTCTAACAATGAGAGTAATTTGGTTTCTCCATTTGCAATCTTAAATGAAATAAGAAAAGGGAAAAGTTTGAGCAAAGAATAGTGATTTATATGAAGGAAAGCATGTAATTCACCTTCTGCCTTTGCTGTCAAGGATGCTTGGTTCCATCCTTGTTACAACATCATTCTTTACTTTTATAACATCTTAATGTGTTATAATCTATAATTAATTTATTCAAACTCAAATGTAGATATATTCTATAAAAAATGTCTTTGGAAAGAGAAAATCAATATTTATACTGAGCATGAAGAATACAATCAACTGGGTATAAAAGCAAATTTACTACACAGTCAAATTTTACGTATAAAATCATGTGAGTATATTTTAAAATCTATTTCATTCCTAACTCTTGTGTTAAACTACTCTGATAATATATTATTTACGTCTTGAAATGATAAAAGTAAAGAAAAAAAAAGCACAAAAAGAAGAAGAAATATTATACGAAATAAAAAAGAGAAAGGTTGCAGCATAAAGCAAAGAAAACTAAATGGTGTGAAGAAGGAAGGTATGTAATGCATATTGGAAATGAATGATTCCATCCTTCGCCTTCGCTCCCAAGGTTGCTTTTCTTTTATAGCATGTTATTGTGTTAGATGAATCTTTAATTTATTCAAAATCAAATGCCGATATATTATCTAATTAAATTATACTGAAATATTCTTGTCCTCACGAGAGATAAAAGAAAATCTACTACACGCTATCTATTTTATTATATTTTTAGCCAAAGTTAGGAATGTCTCTCATTCCATTAATATTCTGTTAGGCCAGAAGATACTTTGCCTACCAAATTTTAGAGTAACCTACATGGATGCTTCTTAAACTATTTATGTATTGTGAGTGACATGAATTTGATTTAGGATTGTTAAATCAATTGCGATATATATATATATATATATATATATATATATATATATATATATATATATATATATATATATATATATATATATATATATATATTGTTAATTATTATTAATAAGATAAATGTAAACATTATTGAGAAATTTGTCTCTGAGTACACTCAACATGTGTGTGTACTCAACAAAACACACATATATATACACAGCAACCACATTGGAACTTGAAACTATGTAAAGACCCATATTGGCCAGAGAGCCTTGTAAATGTGCTTGATGTTCTTCAATCTAGACGGACTTATATTCACCATATTATGACAGTCTGAGAAGAAAATAAATTAATTATCTGAATTCACTTCAAGGGTGACACTTATGAAAAATGATCATAAACGTATTAAGATAACATCAATAGAAAGACTACGTTTTGGTACTAGGAGGTTTTCTAGCTTTCACATTCTAGTATTTAAGTTTCTAACAACATTTTTTTAATTATTAAAGTTTTCCTTCGTATTATAATTTTGAAAGTAGAATAAAGAAAACAAAGTGACCATTTTATCTCTGTTAACAATTCAAAACAATCTATTTTCTAACAATAAAATGACATATTTATTCCAAAAGGGGCAAAGTCCAAAAGATAAAAACAGCTAAGTCAATATGTGGAGGCTTACATCATATATTTGATGGTTATATCATATATGACAATTTTGAGCCATAACTTTGAGTCAATAAAATAACAATATATTTCATGTAGATTATACAATTTGAAGTCTAATGTCATTAAACAATCTTTCATCATATTAATTAAACATTTAAGACAATAAAGACAATATTAACAATAACTCGAGTGTTTTTTGCTAGACCTAAATCATCCAATTTAAAATCTGTACATTTCCAGAGCCATTTTCTGATACTTGCCTTTTTTCAGAATAAATTGTTTTTTTCTAAACTGTTCGCCAGGTTGATGTTTCATATTGGAAATTTACAATATTCAATAAAGAACTTTCTAAGAAATATAAAAATTGAATTTAAAATAAAAACTTTATGGTTAGTGAGAAGGTCAATACTTCACACACCCATAAGAATCTTCCAAGTTTTCTCATGACACACCATTAAAATTTTCTATGTTTTCTTTACAAGTATGTAGAAATCAAAGAAGTTCAATTCACATATTCCTCTCTTTAACGATCAAATACCTAGAAATCATACATGACAACACAAATCATTTGTAAATTAAGAAACTACCAAAAGTACAAAGATGATCGAAGCATGAATATTGGTGATACAAAAAATATGTTTTGCAAAGAAAGATTGGGAGGAACCAATGGAAAAATATGATTAACTTCGCCATGTTAAATGCTCAAATGTCAAGTAACCCTTTTCACCAAATTTGAATTTTGTCTCCACCTCTTTGACTATAAGCATATTCTCCAATCTTACAGACTTACACCAAATTTTCCATCCTCATAGAAGCAAATTCAAATTAATTAACATAAAATTTCAATAATTCTTGCAATACCACAACATTCATATTTGGAAAGACAAAAAGAACTAAATGGGCAGAACCTCATTCAAGGCAAACATAAGATTGCCTTATGTAAATCTAAGCGAGAAACAAATAAGTATATGCATGAATGGCAACAAGTTCAACAAATGTAAGAACTTGAGCAATAATTTAAGGATAAGTAAATGGCCAAGGTAATACCTATACAACAGCCCTTATGAGAATGAGCATGAATCTGGCTACACAAACAAAGAATCTAAATTAAAATTTTTGGAAGCTTGTATAGGCACAAGCTGAGCCTGGGTTCAAGAACTAATTAAGTAATGTCCTACTCAAGCATTGCAACACCAAAAAGATAAACTAATTACGCTTATCATCCAATTAAGTACATATAAGTAAATTCACATGGTTGGAAATCACCTCATGCCAGGTCATAATTCTCATTTGTTTGTGAGCAAACCAATCAGGTCCAAGTAGTGACATTTTTATGCTTCTTTGAACTATTTGACAACAAATTCACCACATGTAGGAAACCATTCCTCACAAACATTTCATCATACATGATGCATGAATTGCCTTTGAACAAACCCGGAATGTATTCAAACACAAAAGCTACAAAATTTTAAGATGTAATCAACACAACATAAACTGTCTTCCTTACCTATTTATTGAGTCGGTTACGTTGTTTGAGATTAATGCACCACTCATTGAGACGCCTCTTGTTTGCTTTGACTTCACCCTCCATAAGTTTTTCATCTTCAGCAGTGATTCAATCAACCTCCGACATCCAGAACATCAATTTCTATAATTTCTGGATTCCTTTCAGCAGCTTTAATTTGGGCTTCTAACCGTCTCCTATACCAGCAAGTTTCTTAATTTGCTTCTCTAAAGTTCCAATGTGTCCTCATAGTGAAGTAAGAAACCAAACTGACAGCCTGCTGCACCAAACAAACAGTCCAAGGTGCTTCCAACAACTGTTTCCATGGATAAAATCAAGGAAGAGTAGTTAATTAGTTTGAATGAGTTACCCCTGCTTTGTGCTCAAATGTCAAGTAATTAACCCTTGTCCTCAAAATCACTTTCTTTAATCTTACAACAAACTTCACATCCTCATAGTAACAGGGCTCTAAGAAGAAAATTCAAATTAATAATTCATATAAAATCCCAATGATTCTAGGATAACACAACCCCAGTCACAGATTAAAGTATCCAACATATTAAAGTGATAAAAAATGTATGTGTTAACAACATACCTAAGATAACTCCATAGCCATTAACCAAAAGGAAATTAATTAAATATAAAACCTTAAAAATTCTAGCAATAACACAAAACCATTAACTTTGGAAAGAGTGAGTCAACTAAATGGGCAGAAATTCATTCAGGGCAAACATAAGACTGCATTATGTGAATCTAAGCCAGAAAAAAAAATATGTATTTGCATGAATGACAATAAGTTTAAGAAATGAAAGCATTAGAGAAATGGTTCTAGAGATAAGTAAATGGCCAGGGTAAAATCTACACTATACCCTTATAAGCATGAGCTCTTAACAAATAAAAGTTTAAAATTTAGCGAAAACTGCAGCTAAAGCAAAAACACTATTATACTAATTAGGCTTCTCAATCTAGTTAAGTATATATAGTAAATACAAGTTGTTAGAATTCACCACTTACCTTCATGAGTGTTTAGCTAAGACCCAATTCCATGACCAGTACCCTGTTGGTATTCAAGACCAGATTTCCACATAGGCATCTTAGCAAGAATACCAACGGTGCATGCCTGTAAAAGGAAATCAAGCAATCAATCAATGCAATCTACTTATGAAGATTCAATGTTTTCTTATAATTTTGAATTTGCTCCAATCGCACTCACTTATAACAATTAAAATCAAGTCTGATGACAGATTAAAGTATGCAACAAAGCATATGTTAATAACGTAACATATGCTTACCGTCATGAACGTTTACATATGACCCAATTCAATGACCATTAGTAATCAACACCATCTTTGCATAGAGGCTTGCTGATTCCTACAAGAATGTCAGGGGCAATACTAGTAAAACGTGATTAAAATCAATGTAGAATCTACTTATGTAAATTCGATGTATGAAATCTTCAAGAAGGTTGAGAGGTACATAAAGCACACCAGATGCTTGGGGTCAAGTATTAATGAGTGAAAAGGAATTAGAAAAGTGAACCAGGTGTCCACAAAGGCAAGACTAAATAACTCAACAATGAAATTAATATTTAAATATGACTTTTCTTCTTTACACGTATTAGGCACAGCAAGCAGAAGAAAGCAATGAAGCTCACCTCTGTTAAACCAAACAAGCATCGCTCTGCTTTCTTGGAAAGGGCAGGATCTCATGTGTGAACTGTTCGAGACAACCTATAGAAAGTTTTAGCTGAAAATTTTTTAAAAGCATGCAAAAATTTAAGGCTAGAACATAATGAATATTTCATATGGTCTAATACATGCTTATAGATCACCGATGATCTAGACAATCAGAGCAAGTCTGAAGTCAGACGAAATTGTAGCATTTTTAACCATAAAAAGTGGAATAAGTATTATAAATCTTTGAATCTTCATATCACTCTTCTCAGTCGTGAACAAAAGAGTTAAAGAGCATATCTTGCACAATAAATATATATTCAACCCAACCTTTTCTCTTGTAATGCTTCCTGTCATGGCAAAGCCATATTCTTCATATTCATTAAATAAGCTGCAACCAAACAATTTATTGCGACAATATATCAAGCACCTTAAAAGCATAATTAAATTGAGATAACCAAGACTCAGAAAGAGATGCACCACAACAACAGTAGATCAGCAGCCAAGCCAACAGATCATGAGGGCCACAGGAGTAGATTGCTTCGGCTGCCCGAGCTGCTCAAGGCGGTGGCAAAGTGCAAGCCTCAGCGCTACACAGGCAGCTTCTATTGGTTTGCTGATGAAGACAAAGTCTCATCATGTTACATTAGAGCTCTTTTGTTTACTGAGTTGGCGTTTCACAAACAGTACCTGTCCAGTACAAATAAAAACAGCTGGAATGACTATTGCCCAAACGGAAATTAGCCTCCATCGATTGTCAGTTTTAAGATAAGTAAACGGCCAAGGTAAAATCCATATTAGAACCCTTATGTTCATAAGCATGCATCTGGCTACACAAACAGAGAATATAAATTAAATTTTTTTGAAAAATTGTTTTGTTCAACTAAATTTAAAGCAAAAACAGTTATATGATACTAACCATCTGTTGCAGTCATGGAAGCTTGTATAGTAAGTTGAGCCTGGGTTCTAAAACTAATTAAATGGGGTCTGCTCAGGCACTGCAACACCAGAAAGATAAATTAATTAGGCTTATCAATCTAATTAAATACGTAAAAGTAAATGCAAGTAGTTGGAAATTACCTCGTGTCAGATTGTAATTGTCGTGTGTTTGCAAGCAAGCAAACCAGTCAGTACCAAGTATTGGCTTCAATTATGCTGCAGATGTATAATTTGGCAACAAACTCACCACGTGTAAGAAACCATTCCTCACAAGCATTTCATCAAACATGTTGCATAAAATGCCTTTAACAAATCCAGCTTTGAAGTGGTGGCAGAGTTTCAGCTTTTGAAGGAACAAGAAAACACAAAGGTTTTGAGTGAGTTTTGGGTTCCCAAATTCAGATCCTTAAATACACCATTAATGTTATATACAATCACATGAAAGAATGATCAAGCAAATCAAATGATTACATCACAATCTCTTTCACAGCAGGCAGTTAATTCATCTTCCTCTACAGAGCATTAACAGGCTGAGTATAAATTAGTAATTACTAAAATATCCTTACAAATTAATAAATTATAAAATAATTATTTATATAAGTAATTACTTAAATTTAATTAATAATTAAATCTTAGTTCGTTCGTGTAGAGATGAAAAAGTCGGGAAAAGAGACACATGGGGCCCTCATATAATATAGTAAATAATTTTTTTTAAATAAAATAATCCTTCATTCTATCTCTTTTTCTATTAAAATTTTTTTTATTCCAAATTAAGATTTTTAACACAATATTACAAACAAAAATCAATAAAAATATTTCTTTATTTGTTTTTAAAGCATATATCGGTATTAAAAATAAAATTTACAAACCATTTGAATAAAATTATAATTTTTTTAATAATTTATTAAAAAAACTTATAATATGTCTTTATTTTAAATTTAAGAAGTATTTAATAACTATATATTTTATAATTTTTTGCTAAACTATTGTTTTTGTGAAAACTTATGCAAATCAATTTATCACACTCGAGACATATTCATTTATGTAAACAAATAACTATATAAAGTTATATGTTTTTCATGTGGGATCAAGTGTATTTGAAATATATTTTTATGTGGATCGAATATAACAATATATTTGAATTTAGGTATTTTTCACAACAATAAAGTTAAAAGTCCTATGCATCCAATTTATAATAAGTAAATTTCAATTACATCATAAATAAAATCTTATACTATTAATTTTTTTAAGCAAACCTCGACAGTACGAGGAAAATTTTTTTAATTAAAAAAAAAAAGATGACACCTAAAGAGAGGGAGACGTAATGAGTCTTACCTCTCAAAAACGAAATACAATAAAAAATAACAAGAGAAAAAATGATTATGCATGAATTACAAATAATAAACATAAAAGCTTTTACACACACCATTAATGTTTGTAATATACACACACACATGTGCGCGAATGATAGAACAAATCAAATTATTACAATCTCTTGCATCGACATCTCAATATCTTTCATCATAAATTCTTCTTCTTCTTCTTCTTCCTACAAAAACAATAAGCATTTAAGAGATTTTATTTCGACTCAATTTATAAAATAATCAATTACTTCTAATACTACAAATTAAAAATGTTTATCAAAATATTTTGAAAAGTGATTATATACTTTAGGAAGGATTTTCAAATAAAAAACTAATTATATAAATAATAAATACTAAAACACCCTACAAATCAATATAAGGTATAAACTAATTTTTTATGTGAATAATTATTTAATTTAATTGATAATTAAATATTAGCTTTATTTTTAAAAATAAAAGCTAACAAGATTGAATTTTTCCTTATCTCCCATAGCAAAATACCACTTTCACTACTCATTATGCCAACATCGTTTGACTATTACAACGGTATAACTACCATTGAAGTCGATGGATGAGCTGCCAAAGACAACCAGCAATCACCAAAGCTAGTGACCATCTATTGATCCATTAATTTAATCACTCAATTTATGTACAAAAGTTTTCTCATTCTTAATTACAGAAAAAAAAAAAAAAAATCCGTTCAGAAAATAATCAAGCAAAGAAGAAGAAATGGCAAGTTTAATCACAGCTGCCACAAAGGTTGGTCATGTTAGAGTTGCAATTTCCAGAAGAAGCACTTGGAATCCTAGGCTATTTGTCGCTGCAGCCCCAAGATTTATTAAGGTATTTAGTTTACTTTGTAGCAATGGTAGGTCTGTAGCAGAGGCGTAGCAAGAAAATTCGATGAGGGGGTCAGTATTGAGCTGGGGATAAATATTAGTCCCCAATCTCGAGTGCAATACACAAGACTCGACCCTACCTAATAGGGTAATGCTCGGTACTCACCTTGGCAGGATATTAAAGACCCCTAGTATATTAGTTACAATAAAGATAGACCGACAAACGAATTTAACAAACTTTCTCTCACAAACCATCCGTGATAGTTGATAATTGGTTTCTGATGAATTAATCAGGCAGGAAAATTCAATAGAAACCAATTATCAGTTGTTACGTTAGGTTTGCGAGAGAAAGTTTGTGAGATTCGTTTGTCAGTGTAATATTGTCCTAATAGTTATGTATTGCTGCGCTCAATGAAGGTTATTATTTATGTACTCTTGAGGAAAAAAATTATTTATCCCATATATGTAATACATAATAAGCAATTAATTAATTGTTTTGGTTATAGGCTAGTTCACATCAAGATGCTTAAGCTACAACGGATAAGACGGCACAGTGTCACGCACTTAACTTCTTTGCTAAGTTCGTGCGGCCTTAACTCGTCGGAAATGAGTCAAGCAGCCTAACGCTCACACAAACTCACAGGCTAAAAGTATATAAACGAGAGAGAAGTATAGAGAAAATATAAACTCTGTATTGCTGGAATTCCAGTTATGAACTTTACATGGTGGAGTTGCCTATTTATAGGCTCAAGCTCCTCAAAGTAAATGTATGACTAATCTATGTGCTTCAGCATTAAGAAACCCAAGGTGGCAAGCATTGGTGCAGCCTTGGAAACAAAGCTCGTGGGTGGCGAGCATTTATGCAACCTTGGAAACGAAGGTGTTTAGTTGCCGAACAAGGCTGCTGAGTCGTTAACTTAGCTCTTAAGTCTGCTTCACCCTGAAGTATACTTAATCAGTAAGCAACGTGAACGCAGGCATGCTTGAGTCGCAAGCGGTGAGGTCGTGACAACAGCGTTAAACAAGGGGACGATGAGGCAACGAAGACTGGTGGAAATATCCAACACAAGGCTGCCTCTACTGCTGAACAAGTATAATATTTTGTTAATTTCATTTTTATTAATTTATTTGTTAGTATATATATTTAAGGATACACGTTAAAAAAGACTACTCTTGAGGTCAATAGTTATAGTATTATAAAAACGATGAAAATTTTATTGAAATTGATTGATCAATGTAATAACTGTTCTTGGATACATTTTTTTTTTTTTTAAATAACAAATTAAAAAAAAAAATTAAGTATATTGAAGAACCTGGGGCTTGTCCTATGGTAAGGTGGCCATTTTAACGCTTCGTATTGTGTCAGATTAGGTAAACGTTGATGTAGGAAACGATTACGCCGGCGCCCATCGTATATCGGGATAGTCAATGTTTCTATTGGTGATCAAAAGACTAAATATATAAAACTCAATGCAACTTGAATTGAATTGAATTTTCCCAAATTCTATAAGCATATAATTGGTGAAAATATTTGTGTAGATGAATCAAAATGCAAAGAAATGGCTGGATAGGTGGGTGAAACAGCACAGGATGTTTCTGAGAAGGCAAAACAAACACTGGAAGGACCATGGGGTTCAGCTAAGGATACAGCTCAGAAAGCTAAAGAATCATTGATGGGCAATGCTGAAGCGTCCAAGAAACCGTCAAACAACATGCTGAGGAAGTGAAGAAAAACATGAACATGAAGAACTGATTACTGTTTTTATTCTATCTCATATTAAGTTTCACTTTTATATATCTATATATAGTTATTTTGTAGTAGTGCAGATGTCTCAGCACCGTAAGAAAGTGATGAACCATCTGTTTGAGTCAGCTAGAAAACATCGTTAACTAGCTCACTTTATATAACTGTTCGTATTTTAAGTTTAAACCTAAAGAAATTAAGCTTATCTTCTTTGGTATTGGTGGTGCTATTCTTTATGGAGTTCTGATTTGAGTTCCCAGAATTCTCTGGGGCTGACGACAAGTTTCTTCGATTGAATGCATATCTACTTCGTGTGTTTGTTATCACATTCAAGGCATATTCATTGAAAAATATTCTCATGTGAATTGGATATAATAACATATTTGACTTTAAATATCTTTTACGACAATAAGGTTAAAAGTGTCATACACCCAATTTATAATAAGTAAATTTCAATTATATTGTAAATAAAATATTATATTATTAATTTTTTTTAAGCAAACCTCGACGGTACGAGGAAAATTTTATTAATTGAAAAAAAAAATGACACCTAGACAGAGGGGGACGTAATGAGCCTTACCTCTCAAATAAGACTAAATACAATAAAAAAAATAAAAAGGAGAAAAATGATTATGCATGAATTACAAAGAATAAATATAAAAGCTTTTACACACACCATTAATATTTGTGAAAAATATATATACAAATCAAATTATTACAATCTCTTGCATCAACATCTTAATATCTTTCAAAAGAAGTTCTTCATCTTCTTTTTCTTCGTCTTCTTCTTCCTACAAAAACAATCAGCATTTAGGAGATTTTATTTAGACTTAATTTTAGATTGTTATAGTTTATACAATAATTAATTACTTCTAATACAATATTATAAATTATGTTTATAATACAATATTACAAACAAAAATCAATAAAA
The DNA here is from genome assembly GCA_026225825.1 of Pistacia integerrima. Classification (NCBI taxonomy): domain Eukaryota; kingdom Viridiplantae; phylum Streptophyta; class Magnoliopsida; order Sapindales; family Anacardiaceae; genus Pistacia; species Pistacia integerrima. The sequence goes on from CM047748.1 coordinate 22,665,289, forward strand.
TTAACATATTTGAGACATATTTTCAAGACAAACAAAATAAATGATATTTTAAAGTAACATATTTTCAAGACAAACAAAATAAATGATATTTTAAAGTAATTTTATCTATTGTATTAGTATTAAATATTATTTTGTTTTTCTATTTTAGACAAACATGGAGAAGACGGTTTTCATTTTTCGCTTTTTCAAGTACTTTATATATAATTTTCGTATTTTAAGTTTTAACGTAAAGAAATTAAACTTATATGGGTTCCTTAATATATATATATATTTTAGTCCTATCAATTTTAAGGTGCTATTTTTTAATTTTCGAGAAAGAAATTAATGATTTAGATTTTATGGAGTGTCCAATAAATGTCAATCTATCACTTAGAAATTTAAAAAAATGAAAAAAATAAAATTCATTTTTTAATTTAAGAGATTTTAATTTTAATTACTAGAATTTTACATGATTAACTTGTCTTAGTTTTGAAAAGTGATTATGTACTTTAGGAAGGATTTGCGAATAAAAAATTAATTACATAAATAGTAATTACTAAAATACCCTAAAATCTAATATAAGGTATAAACTAATTTTTCTGTGAATATTTTAATTGATAATTAAATATTAGCTTTGTTTTAAAAAATAAAAAATAAAAACAGTATCCATGCAAGATTGAATATATATACAATCATATCAACAATCAAGCAAAGTAAATTATCACAATTTCTTATTTTGATCAATAATACTTAATAAATAGTATATGATAAACTATGATTCATACCATTTTTACTCTCTATTTTAAGTTGATCTTCATGTCTGATTCATCTACAAAAATAATAAGCTTATTAATAATAAACACCCCTATAAATTTATTATTTAAAATGTATAATTTTAAATATAGAATATAAAAAATTATCACATAGTTAATATAATGAGATTTATTATTTAAAATGTATAATTTGTTTTTTTTTTTAAAGAAATAAAAACAATATTCGCATAATAAATTGAGCTTATTATGTGAATATTAACGAGATGAGCATATAATTTTAATTACTAAAATATCCTTAAAATTTAATAAAAAGTTGAAATGCAGGTGAAATCAAAATGAAAAAGTTGGGAAAGGAGACACGTGGGGCCCTCATATAATATAGTAAATAAAAAAACAAATCAATTTATCAGACAAGGCATATTCATTTATATAAATAAATAACTTTGTTACCTGATTTGGGCTTTATGTTAAAAATAATCATTAGATTTTATATACAATTTTCTGTATAATTGACATGATGATATACATAACAGATTGCATATAAAAAGTGTATTGGGTTGGGAAAGTCTTGGCAACTAGCTAAGCATGAATGTTGATAAAGTTATTCATTCAATCTCAAATCTTAAAACACTTTACCTTTGTTAGCACATCACTTTCTCAACTTGGTCACCATTATCCAAAGCTCATTCCTTCCTTTTAATCTAAACACAAATCAATTTGTATTAATATATACTGTTACTTTATTGAATTGAATGTCATATTTATATACATTTAATTCAAATAAAGTGCATCAATGAGAAGATCATCAATGCAAAATGGTAAAACTTTACAATATTAATTACAACATGTAATGTAGCTCTTTCATCATTAAGTACATACCTTTTCTCTGAAAATACTCTTGAACTGTGGCATTCAGGTTGCCATTCCAAAGTTCTCCACTTCCCAAGGGTCCCGCATTCACTTTGTTAAGCTTGGGTGTCACTTGCTCTCCACAACCAAAGGTCTTCATTTTTCTACATCCACATATATCTAGCCTCTCCAATGCTGGGTATTCAATAGTATATGATCCAGAGCTAAAACAAGTGAGGTTGTCCAAATAATAAAGGTCCAAGTAGTACAAACTAGGAAACACTATTCTCTCTGTTGATGCTTCTTTTTCTCCTTTCTCATTTGTGACTATTTCTTCTATTGTTGAGCATTCCCATATGTGAAGACTTTCGAGCTTCACCAAGCATTTGACAATGGAAGGGGTGAAGAGGTTTTTTAATTTACGACAACTAACTATCTTTATAGAAGTTAGGTTTCCCAAACTTGGGGAGGTTATGGTGTGGTCTAACTCCTCATCCAAAGCTTCTTTCTTCTCAAAGATCTCCTCTAAATTATTGCAACACCTTATATCTATTTCTTCCAAACAAATAAGGCTTTGGAGTAGACTTGGTACAACATTTAACATGTTGTGGCACCCAAACACTCTTAAAAGTTTTAATTTACTAAAAGATGAGGCTGGAGGTTGTCCATGACATAGTTCAACCAAGTTGGGGTTACAATACATATGCAATTCCTCTAAATTGTAGAAAGTTGAGTTTGATGTCCATTCCAATGTATCTAGGAGATACTTTATCTCATCACATGATGTGATATTAAGATACTTCAATTCATTGAACCCTTCTTCAACTAAGTTATGGCTAATACTCTCTAAATTAGCAATTTCCTCTAAAAATAGCCTCTCGGTTCTTTTGAGCAAACCTTTAACCCAATCATGTATTTTTGAAATGTTAGTTTTTAAGACATGCATATTTCTTGAGTATCTACTCTCACCCAAATAATCCTTATAGACATCACTATAACCTATTCTTAATTTAAATTTGGACAGGTTATTTTGGAATACCAACAATTTTGGTGAGAGGTCAAGGTTTGAAATAGAAATATCTAAATGAGTCAATCTAGACAAGACTTGTAACTCAACGAGATTGGCATTGCTTCTCAAATTTTCACTTTCAGATTCCCATCGCCTAAATGTATTAATATACAACTCCTCTAACTTTTTGAGTGAGGGTATAATACCACAAGGTATTAGTATTAACCCCCAACAATTATTCAAATCTAATAATCTGAGATTACTTAATTGATTAAAGGATACGGGGATCTCTTTAATATTAGAATCACAAAGGTTAAGAATCTCTAGTTTACTTAGACTTCCAATCACTGATAGGTCCCCCAAATTGCAACCACTAAGATTTAGTGTTCTAACAGTTGAAAGAAATGAAAGTGATTCAGGCAATGACAAGAGTTTAGTCCAACTCAAATCTAAAACTTTGAGATCTTTCATTTCTTGAAAGAAACAACCAGGGACAACCAAATTTCTATTTTCTTGTAGTAACAAAGCCTGTAGTTTTGGACATTCCAACCCTTTAGGCAGCTCCCTAATGTTATTTCCCATCAATGAGATATATGAGAAATTTTCAAATGTATCTCTATTTGGCCACTCTTGTAAACCAAGGCCAGCTTTCACCATGTATTTAGGAGCTATCTCTAATGCAAAATCACGGATAACATCATGCATTTTAACAAACTTTTCACCATCATCAATTAAGAGAAAAGAAGAGGTGACGGTACTTACAATACCAAATATTCTATCTCTGATATCTTCTATCTTCTCATCGATGTCTTCAAACCACCTTAAACCGATCCCGTATCTAACCAAATCTTCAATTGGAATTTTGTGATCCTCTGGAAATAAGCTACAAAACAAGAAAAGTGATTTTGCCTCCTCAGTTTCGAGATAATTGAAGCTCAATTCCAGAGATAAAATAATGTTGCTCTCCATTCCTGGGATATTTGATGGGGTGGACTTCTTAAGTTGTCGTGCTGCATCACTCCAGACATGCTTGTTCTTTCCCTTCAATGCTCTTGCTACAGTCACGATTGCAATTGGCAAGCCACCACATTTAGCAGCTACATCTCTTGCAATTAAGTCTATATCAGAATTTTCCACAATCTCGCCGACAATCTCCTTGAAAAGAACCCAACTTTCTTGTTTCGATAACGTTTCAATTGTGAATACCTTTTGACAATCCTGTTGATTACATACATGTTTGCTTCGAGAAGTGATCACAATTTTGCAACCTTTATGGTCATCACCGAAAGGAATACCAATCTCATCCAATTCGATTCTTCTCCAAATATCATCCAACACCACAAGAATCCGCTTCTCTTCCTTGATTCTCTCCCGTAGGAAAGTTGCTCTTGCTAATTCAGAATTAGTCGGCAAAGACTTTGTTACACCTAACATGTCAGCAATGTCGCCTTGAATCTTCATAATACTCGGGGTTTGAGAGACAACCACCATCACTACTGCATCATAGATCTTTTCTTCTTTTGCTTGTTGGCCGATTTCTTTCACTAGCGTGGTCTTACCCACGCCCCCCATCCCACATATTCCAATTATGCTGACATTATCATCATCAATTAGCGCCTTCACGATTTGCTTCTTAATTGAATTTCTAGATTCAAAAGTGCCTGAAGAAAATAACTTCGATGACGATATAATTCCAGGCGGAGGAGCAGGACAAGACACACTCTCAAACTTTTCCTCTTCTTGGAGCCGATCAGAAATCTCCAGAGTATGCTTCTCTGCCGCCTTACTGAACCAGTAGCGTTGTCCGAGATTAACGCACCACCCTTTGAGACACCCCTTGTTTGCTTTGACTTCATCTTCAAAAAACTTTTCAGTTTCTGCAGAAATCTTATCAACTTTTTCCATCCAGTTATGAACATCAGTGAAGATACTTTCTCCATTTCTTTTAGCAGTATCAATTTTCACTTGTACCCTCTCTCTGCGACCAGCAAGTGCCACTACTTTCTCTTTCAAGTCTTTAACGTTGTCATTGTAATGAATCAAATAACCAAGTTGATCCCTAGCAGCTTCAAACAAATAGCCCGCGACCTTCCCAGCAATTGAAGAAACAAATTCCATGGCTTGCTTTATTTTTTTGGGTATAAGGAGAGAATTCTATTGAGTGGTTGAAGGATAAAATGTAGGATTTGAAGCAAGGATTTGAGAGAAATATTTGGGTTTAGTTTTAAACAGAGAGGAGGAAAACACAATCAGATGGAGGGTTAATGAGAGAATGAATGGTTGTGTTGTGAAATGATAACAGCATAAAAAGCAAAGAAAATTTGAATGAGAAGAAGAAGCAAGGTATGTAAATGATTCCATCCTTAATTTGCCTTTGCTCTCAAGGTTGCTTGGTTCCATCCTTGTTACAAGATCATTCTTTTCTTTAAATAAATGTTATGAGTTAGAATCTGTAACAAAGAGATTTACGGAAATATTTTTGTTCTGAAAGACTGGTTTGTCTCCCTTAAAGAAAAGTATAAAAACAAGAAGGAATATATAAAGCAAAGAAAAGTGAATGATATGAAGAAGTAAGGTATGAATTTGATATTGAAAATAATGTTTATTCTTTTCTTTCAACAAATTAATGTTCTTGGTATGAATTGATTTATTATGTATAAGAAAATAAATCTTTTAATATTCATTTAGACAAGAAGATAATGGTGAAGCACCAAAAGCAATCCTTTCATTCTTAATTTGCCTTTGCTCTTAAGCTTGCTTCATTATTTTCTTTTATAACATGTTTAGTATTGGAATCTGTAAAGCATTCAAAATCAAATATTTTTGTCTTCAACAAGAGAAGATCAATATATGCTTTTTTAAGCCTAAACATGAGGATTGCAATCAAGGTACGCTAATTTTAACGTATTAAAATAAGATCCCTTTAAAAACAATCACGTAATCCACAAAAGCAGTTATAAATGCCCTTAATATCAATTTTGACTTTGAATTGAATTGTTCCAAATTTGTATTGATTAAGGTTTAATTAGCTTCAAGACCGTTTGATTTACCTTCACCAATTTTATGTTCTCTAACTTACGTACCAATTAATGGCTTGAATTTTACATTCAAATTACCAACTTATTTCTTAGTTCTAAATAATATTAATATTCCTTGAGGCATATAAATCCCAAATTAATAAGGAGTAAGATTGCAGTTACTGAATCCTGAAGGAATTGTATAACCAAGAGGGTCGATTATCGAATTCGTCACATCAATACTAATTACTGAAAAAGTGAGAAAGAAGGAAGGAATTTATATATGCAGAAGGGAGGTATACGTAATTGATGTTCAAATGAATATACTTTTGCTTGCTCTCAAGCCTGCTTGGTTCCATCCTTACAACAATTTTTTATTCTATAAGAATACAATATTCTTGTCTTCTAAAAGAAATCTAGGAACATTCGTGTCTTGTGAAAGACAAAATGCAAAGCAAGTTTATGTTGTTTAGATCATCCTTCTTCTTCCTCTGCAAAAAATATTTAACAAACTTTAGATTGTATAGAAACATAAGAAGAATACTTAATGTTGTTTAGAATTAGTCCATGAATGGAAAAACAGGGCTTCTACCATTTGATGCAGTCCACTCATTTTATAAGGAGTTTTCCCTCTAGAAATTTCAACATATATTTAGTAGTACTCGGTGTCATATACATACCAAATTGTTTTAAACAACTAAGGCCTCTATGTTTTGTTGATTTAGCACTTGTAGGTGAAGCCTTTCAGAATCATCAATTTCAGCTGCCATCCAATGTCGAAGTGATACCATTGCAGTTAGAATCTAAGTTACCCAATATTACTACCACCTATTTGCCTAAACGAGAAACTATTCAACACTTGCTCCAATTTTCAGACTCCAGGTTCATTGATATTTGATGAGCGTCGGCCCCAGACCATGCTAGCAGTGCAATAGCAACAATTGTTCAATTAAATTCAAAAGATATCCTAGATTACGTAAGGATAAAAGTTACATGATACCTGACTCATTAAGATTAACAATTCTTTAAGTTTAGGACTGTAGAAACACTTGAGACTGGGCTACGAAAAAGATATGCAAGAATCCTAAGTGTAAAATAAACTAAAATACCTTAACTCTGAGCAATGGTAATTTGATCTCTAATCTGTCAACAATCTTCTTGTAGATCTCCCTATGCGTTTCTAATCTGAAATAAAATGAAGTTATAACAATATATACTATTAATGTACAGGCACATATTACACTAGCTCCTGGAATTACAATCATAAGAAAAGCCAAAATAATCCTTAACACTTTTTATAAATGTTCAAGAACTGAATTTTGATCATTGGGATTGTCAGATTCATCCTTCAATACAATTTGTTTCATAAAATTGAGTTAGCCGTACAAAGATCTTCAAAAGATGAAAAAAAATAAATAAATAAATTACGTCTGCATATTCGAAGGGCCTCAGGAAGTTAAAGGTATCTTGGTTGGACGATATTGATTAACCTATACCACAATACATGAATTTCAACTCAGTGAAAACAAATGAAACAATGATACTGCCTGTTAAAAAGACAAATGAATGTTGTTTTTCCCAATAAAAAGCCTTTTTGTCAAAGAGAAGCACATGCTTTGGCTTTGATTCTCCATCAATCAATGATGTTCCAACTGAAGAATTTCTCTAATAGGAAAATGAAGAGAAAACAATTAGAAGAATTAAAGAGGAAGCAGAGCTTACCCTACATAAAATTCAAGCAAGGAACTGGAAATTAGTCTCGAAATTTCGGTTTCCGGATTCACTAATGAAATTTCATGACTTAGCCTCAGATTTCATTACCAATAAGCAAGCTGTGATTTAATCCTTCCTGCATAAAACCACAGCAAGGTTGAATATGACCACCCCCAGACTTGTTAAGCAACATGGAAAAGAATACTCTTTTTAAGTTTCAAAATTATAAAAGATTCCAACTTTTTCTTCTATGGGCTTCATGGGATTGGGATGACACTAATTAAGGAATCCAATTGATACACATGATTTCTCTTAAACTTGTAAAGCAACTCTCATCTGAATAACAAAAGTTTTAGGATAATGTATATTCCAGAACTGAAATGAATGTAAATATCAAATTACATAGCAACGCATTGAAGCTGAGCATAATGGAACCGGCTTGCCAGTTGCCAGATGCTCTCATAATCTATTTCACAATTTTGTTGTCCTACACCCACTAAAAAAAAAAAAAAAAAAGACATCAGTTTTAAATCCCTGCAGTAAACATGGAATTCGATAAATTTAAAGATAAAACACCTTAAGAGAGAGTTCTCAGCTGGATTTTATGTTCAACCGATTTGGAAATTAAGAAGACTGCGGAGGTTGATGCCATGTTGTTGTATCAACCTGCATATCAGATCAAATTTAAGTTGCATGTGTATCCTTCTCGGCCTGTCAAGCTGTCAAAATTTGATTGAGAGTTTGAAACGAAGTTGCCGTCTGATGATATGTTTACACACACATCAAATAAGTCCAGTTCCATAAGAGTTCTTGAAGTTTATCAGTCAGTTGAAACTGGATAAAAGTAACCATCTGGAAATTAAGCCACATTGCTCCACTGGTTAACAAGCCACTTCATCCATGTAGCCAAGCAATGCTTTGACAGGTGTTCCAATAAATCCGCCTACAAAACAATGCAATAATCAGATAAAGCCATAAAGGTTTATAGACTAAAAGAACTTATGTCACTATCTACAGTAGAGTCAAACAGATGAATAGCCATAATAAAAATCACAAATCAAAAGATAATCACAAAAAATAGGGTAATATGTCAAGATTACTGGTAACCATTTTACAGATTTGATAGAGAAAAGATTGAAGTTTGTTACTAGGAAAAGGTTTAGGGGAAAAAAAACACATTCTAGTCTTGACTCAAATAAGCTGTGAGTGGGGCAATGGCTGGTTACACCTTCGAATGACCACTTCCAGTTGCTCAACAGGTGATGTATAGGTTGCTGGTGTAGGTGGAATGAGCTGATTGGCAGTTGAGGTTAAAGCATTATCAAGCCTGATATGTTGCATAAATTCGAGACTCTAATTAGTAAGTTTGTACATGGACAAACAAATTAAAAAACAAAAACATAGAAGAATGAAACTTACAAATCCTGTCTTACTTCTTTTCAACGAAGCTAATAATATGAAATTTCATAAACGAACAATGGTTCAAAGGCGCAAGCAAGGTTTGAAGGATGATTATATAAAGCTCAAAAGCACAGCTTGCTCAAGGGATGATTCACACCATTGATGAGTTGGGGGAAGAAAAGGAAAGAGAAAACTGTAAATCTACCAGCATATAATTGTGATTCTACCTGAGGGCAAGAAGCAACTTTAAAGATGAAAAGTGACAAAAAAGACTATAGTGCCTGAGCCGCACATGAACCTCATTTTGACAATAGACCCAAATATTAATGTGGTGAAGGTTTTATAGAAAGTGGATTTGCAGAAAGTTGCTCTGCATAGGATACTTTAAAGCATTTTTTGAACAGTACCTGTAGATATTTCAATAATGTAAACATTATGTTGATAGGATACTTTAAAGCATTTTTTGAGCAGTACTGTAGATATTTCAATGATGCAAACATTATGTGCTTCTTCAATCAATGAAAATAACAGCTACTGACTAAACATTAATAAATAAAAAGCAAAATATTAACTGTGACAAAGTTTGAGTCTCATATCTTAGTAATCATGAATTATAAAAGAAATTTTAAACATGAAAGCAATATCCATTTAAAAATGCATGAATTATTAAGCCTCTTCAGATGTTTCTTCAAACATGTAGCCTATAGCACACCATAACCAAATCTCAGCAACCACAATAACATTGACATATTATTAAAAATGAGTGAGAAAATATGTCAGCGGATCCTCAGAGTTCACAACAAAATGCTATAGAGTAGGAAACAATAAAAAAAAAAAAGATCATAATACATCATATCAGGCCCAACACAGAAGGGCAATTCTGCTTCTTTATCCATCTTATCAGTTGATGAATCTTTATTGTCCAAGTATACTAGTGATCAAAACATCCATACTTGAAATCTTTAAGAGTACGACCCTCTTTTGAAGCTTCCAACTTAGTTTCTCCCACAACATACCTGGGGACTGGTCATACACCTTAAAATCAGGGCATATTTTTCAGAGTTCCAATAAATAAAACCCTTAATCAGAATGAAACCGACAGTAAACTTTAAAACATAATTCTTAAAGATTAGAAAGGAATAAGACACCAGTATGTGCATGCACAAACACAAATATGTGTATAGAAACAAAAAATCAAAAGAAGCCAAGAAGTTAAACAACATTAGCATCGTATGGACATCGAGTTTAAACATTAGGCAATAACTCATAGCAACAATTACAAACACTTGAAGCACCAATACAGCAAGCAGAGCTACAGTTAATAATCAATAAAGTAGATTAGTTAGCACAGTCAACCAAACTCACAGCTTAAACACTCCCCAGCCTTCTCCACTGTCACAGCTTCAACAAAATCTTCCCCACAACTATCCTGAACACATTAATAATGAACAACCCAGTTTAATCTTTACACTTTATTATGTTATATATCACCATAGAGACTCACAATAAAAATTTAAACAATAAAAAAAATACCATAGTTGCATTGTTGGTGTTGTTCTGGTTGTGGTTATCTTCACTGCCCTTATCTTCTTCAAAACCAAGTTTTTCATCCCATTTTCAAGTCATTTGATACTTTTTTATCAACTATTGCAGAGAGAAATAGAACTCAAATAAATACACAGAAATATAACATTAGACAGACAGTTAAGTCTTAATTGTAAAGAGGAAGAATGTATGGTCCAGAAATATATGTCTGCATCAACAGATTTAAGGACAGAATCTGGTATTTTAACTGGCTCCTCCCTCCTGGGTGGATCTTTTGTTCTGAATATGCATGTAGACCACTCACTGTACATTCCTTTGCAAGTATATCTTTTACCATCAAATTCCAATTTACTATTGCAAATTGGGCATCTCCCTGATGGTCCATAAAACAACATGTCTAGGCTGTTTCAATAACATACATTGTTTATATATAGATGAAAAATATGTAAATTAGTGGATGTTCTAATTGAACTTACCATTTGGTGACAACAACAGGATTTGGGCTAGAGGAGTCTTGGTCATTGACTTCAAGAATCTCAACCATTTGTTCAATAGAGAGATTAGCCTCAATAGCTTTACAAAATTCTTCAAACTCCACATCTATAACATCAGATTCTCTAGCTTTTCCATTAGTCTTGCCATTGACATGGTCTTGCTTGGCCTTCTTTGGAGATTGCTCAAAGGAAATCCTAAAAGTTTGCACTGTCACATTGGAACGTCATTAAGTGATAAATAAATGAGTCATTCAAAATGGTATAAGAAATTTATTCAGCTACCTCAGAGATTCAAAATTTCAGAGAGATGAGTTGACACATGTTATAAATAGATAAACAAATAGTGACAAAGAAGAGATGAGTCAAACAGATGAACAGCCATAATAAAAATCACAAATGAAAAGATAATCACAAAAAATAGGGTAATATGTCAAGATTACTGGTAAACATTTTACAGATTTGATAGAGAAGAGATTGAAGTTTGTTACTAGCAAAAGGTTTAGGGGGAAAAAAAAACATTCTAGTCTTGACTCAAATAAGCTGTGAGTAGCACAATGGCTGGTTACACTTTCGAATGACCACTTCCGGTTGCTCAACAGGTGGTGTATAGGTTGCTGTTGTAGGTGGAATGAGCTGATTGGCAGCTGAGGTTAAAGCATTATCAAGCCTGATATGTTGCATAAATTCGAGACTCTAATTAGTAAGTTTGTACACGGACAAACAAATTAAAAACAGAAACATAGAAGAATGAAACTTACAAATCCTGTCTTACTTCTTTTCAACGAAGCTAATAATATGAAATTTCATAAACGAAAAATGGTTCAAAGGCGCAAGCAAGGTTTGAAGGATGATTATATAAAGCTCAAAAGCACAGCTTGCTCAAGGGATGATTCACACCATTGAGGAGTTGGAGAAAGAAAAGGAAAGAGAAAACTGTAAATCTACCAGCATATAATTGTGATTATACCTGAGGGGAAGAAACAACTTTAAAGATGAAAAGTGACAAAAAAGACTATAGTGCCTGAGCCACACATGAACCTCATTTTGACAATAGACCCAAATATTAATTTGGCTACGGTTTTATAGAAAGTGGATTTGCAGAAAGTTTCCCTGCATAGGATACTTTAAAGCATTTTTTGAACAGTACCTGTAGATATTTCAATAATGTAAACATTATGTTATAGGATACTTTAAAGCATTTTTTGAACAGTACTGTAGATATTTCAATGATGTAAACATTATGTGCTTCTTCAATCAATGAAAATAACAGCTACTGACCAAAAGTAAATAAATAAAAAGAAAAAATATTAACTGTGACAAAGTTGGAGTCTCATATCTTAGTAATTATGAATTATAAAAGAAAGTTTAAACCTGAAAGCAATATCCATTTAAAAATGCATGAATTATTAAGCCTCTTCGGATGTTTCTTCAAACATGTAGCCTATAGCACACCATAACCAAATCTCAGCAACCACAATAACACTGACATATTATTAAAAACGAGTGAGAAAATATGTCAACGGATCCTCAGAGTTCACAACAAAATGCTATAGAGTAGGAAACAATAAAAAAAAAAGAGATCATAATACATCACCTCAAGCCCAACACAGAAGGGCAATTCTGCTTCTTTATCCATCTTATCGGTTGATGAATCTTTATTGTCCAAGTATACTGGTAATCAAAACATCCATACTTGAAATCCTTAAGAGTACGACCTCTTTTGAAGCTTCCAACTTAGTTTCTCCCACAACATACCTGGGAACTGGTCATACACCTTAAAATCTGGGCATATTTTTCAGAGTTTCAATAAATAAAACCCTTAATCAGAATGAAACAGACCGTAAACTTTAAAACATAATTCTTAAAGATTAGAAAGGAATAAGACAGCAGTATGTGCATCCACAAACACAAATATGTGTATAGAAACAAAAAATCAAAAGAAGCCAAGAAGTTAAGCAGCATTAGCATCATATGGACATCGAGTCTAAACATTAGGCAGTAATTCATAGCAACAATTACAAACACTTGAAGCACCAATACAGCAAACGGAGCAACAGTTAGTAACCAATAAAGTAGATTGATTAGCACAGTTAACCAAACTCACAGCTTAAACACTCCCCAGCCTTCTCCACCATCACAGCTTCAACACAATCTTGCCCACAACTATCCTGAACACTTTAATAAATAATAATGAACAACCCAGTTTAATCTTTACACATTATTATGTTATATATAACCACAGAGACTAACAATAAGAATTTAAAAAATAAAAAAATACCATGGTTGCATTGTTGGTGTTGTTCTGGTTGTGGTTATCTTCACTGCCCTTATCTTCTTCAAAACCAAGTTTTTCATCCCATTTTCGAGTCATTTGATACTTTTTTATCAGCTATTGCAGAGAGAAATAGAACTCAAATAAATACACAGTAATATAACATTAGACAGACAGTCAAGTCTTAATTGTAAAGAGGAATAATGCATGGTCCAGAAATATATGTTTGAATCAACAGATTTGAGGACAGAATCTGGTATTTTGACTGGCTTCTCCCTCCTCGGTGGATCTTTCGTTCTGAATGTGCATGTAGACCACTCACTGTACATTCCTTTGCAAGTATATCTTTTACCATCAAATTCCAATTTACTATTGCAAATTGGGCATCTACCTAATGGTCCCCTAATGGTCCATAAAACAACATGTCTTGGCTGTTTCAATAACATACATGGTTATTATATAGATGAAAAATATGTAAATTAGTGGATGTTCTAATTGAACTTACCATTTAGTGACAACAACAGGATTTGGGCAGAGGAGTCTTGGTCATTGACTTCAAGAATCTCAACCATTTGTTCAATAGAAAGATTAGCCTCAATAGCTTTACAGAATTCTTCAAACTCCACATCTATAACATCAGATTCTCTAGCTTTTCCATTACTCTTGCCATTGTCATGGTCTTGCTTCGCCTTGTTTGGAGATTGCTCAAAAGCAATCGTAAAAGCTTGCACTGTCACATTGGAACGTCATTAAGTGATAAATAAATGAGTCATTCAAAATGTATAAGAAATTTATTCAGCTACCCCAGAGATTCAAAATTTCAGAGAGATGAGTTGACACATGTTATAAATAGATAAACAAATGGTGACAAAGAAAAGATTACCCTAATTCAAACTTATAATAATACCTACAACTATGGTTCAAACAGTTGACATTAAACAAATATTCCAAAGTTTAACAATCCACAAATAAAAATCTGAATTTGATTAAATGAACATCACAACATTAAAATATAAATAAAATATACAGCTAACCTCAAGATGCTAAGCTGCTTCAGAAGTCAACCCAACCGTGGCGGCAGCTAATCCTATTTCCCTGCATAGCACAACAAACATCCTAAAGAAAATGAAAAATAAAACCTTAATATATACAGTACCGTAAACAGTGAGTAATAACAGGACTTGTACCAAAATTCCACATCTATATGTCATTCCAGTTACTCAATATCATAACTCATATTTTCATAAGAATTTCAAACTTCTTACTAGCATAATAATTCTGTATTTTCCACTATAAATTACAAATTTAAAGTTAAATCTGGCATGCATAATCTTGTAATTCATAAGCATATAATATTGAACTTTACTAAAACCTCCACATAGCAATTTAAATTAAAATTAAATACATGAGAGTGCGACCTTCCAATCCCCAGTGAAAATATCACACTTTTCTTCTCCGCTATCTGGTAACAACCATTAATCACTTCAATCACATAAAAAAACTCACAACACGCTTATAAGTCTCAGAAGACTAAACAAAGATATAAGATTCTATTACCAAGCAGAAGGGCCACTAAAGAAGAATAAATGGTAATGGATCAATACAAAATGCCATATCACAAAAATTTGCACAACCACTAACCTTCATTAGTATCGCGTTTAAAACAAAAAACAAATAATCAGTGAAACCCATCAAAATTATCAGAATTACAATCACGAAATAATTATTGGTTTGGAGATATCATAATGGTAGTACACTCCCAGTTGAGTTAATGACCTGGAGCATTGCAATACTAAAAAAAGCAAAACATAAAAATGTAAAAGTATAAAAAACCCAACCCCAACAAAACAAATTTGGTTAATTCGTTACCTTTTTGAGGCGTATCATTCTCATCATCCGGCTCTGAAACACTGAAACATCAACAAAAGAGACAGCTCATTAATTGTTATCATGCACGCTATATTGAAATAAAGACAAAATCCCAATTCTGAGAAGCCAAAATAGTTACCTTTTTCAGGCTCCAGATTCTGATCTTCATACTCTGAAACATCAATAGTAAAATTATCAGGTGGTGTTGCTTCTGCCAATTTAGTTTTAGCAACAACGGGCGTGGTCTCTAGATCAGGCGATGAAAAGTCTAGGGAGCTGAAAAATAAAAACCTAAAAGCTAGACCCATCAAGAAAATTAAATGATAAGAATCTCAACCCACTTTTGTGTTAAGAGTCTTCTCGTGGCAACAACTTTAATGGGCCAGGAGTTCCGGATGAATCTCCGACTGGGAAGATGAAATTTCTCTGCAGCTTTGGTGGGAAAATGAGAGAGACTGCGAAACTGACTTAGAGCGGGCAAATCTGTTTTCCGGTGAATGTGAAGGGATTAACACGTTTCAGGCTTTTGTATTTGAATGTGAATAGTCTCTGTTTATTTTATGTGAAAATAAATAAAGTTTTGATTAGAACTTTGGAGGGCCCCGTTACATGATGACTGATGAGGGCTGAGGAGTGTCTAATAATATTTTACCATGTCAAGACCTTTGGATGCCCCAATTATATAATACCACGTGTCTAATAATATTCTATTACGTCAAAATAAAGAAATTTTAGAGTTTCAAAATTGTATCTCATGATTATACATATACAAACAGCACGTACAATATAACAAAATAAAAGCTTATTATACCATTCATGTTCATGTTAATATATGTAAACACATACAACGTTAAACCCTTTCATTCACATAAATGTAGTCAAAGACATACAACGTATAAGACCATTGAAATAAACTAAAATACTTTTAAGTCTAAGCAATGGTAATTTGATCTCTGATTTGTCAATAATCTTCTTGTAGAACTCTCTATGCGATTTCTAACCTAAAATAAAATGAAGTTTTAACAACAATTACAATCACAAGTAAAGTCAAAATAACCCTTAACACTTTGTACAAATGTTCAAGAACTTAATTTTGATAATTGGGATTCATGCGAGCTGTGATTTAATCCTTCCTGCATTAAAACCACAGCAAGGTCAGCACTGGCAACAGGATCTGAAATTCAAAGAACAAAAAGCAGAGATACAGTCAAAGATAAACTATTTTTTAGTAACACAAACTCGATGATACATGTTTGCGTAATGAAATGAATAAACAAAAAAATGGATAGAGTTACATTCTTAAGAAACAATTTAACTTTGTCCATTTCTTGGACACAAGTATACACTAAAGGTGACACTGGCTCAAATCAATAAAGGATTTCTTTTATGTATATATTAAAAAATAACGGCAAACTTAACCACAAAATATCCTTAAGAAAATTTTTATCAATTATGAATTGCTTATAAACTTATTGACTCTATATTTTCTTATTCATGGTTTATTTGTAGACAGAACACCAGGAAATGGTAATAATGGATCTTCCTCTTCTATAAGGATACAGTGGAGTAACAGGAATGCCCAACATCAAATCAACATGCATGAGCCCTCTTCCTCTACATTTGGGTATTTGCATATGTTCACATAGAACTTATACGATCTGACATGAAAAAATAATTGTAAATTGCATATTTATAATATGTATGCATGCACATATGTATGTCTGAGTATTATTACATAAAAAAATCTGAGTATTTTAAATGACTTAATCATTGAACTTCAAGAACAAAAAGGATATGAGAATCCACCAATGTAAAGGTTTTCTATCTTAAATTTGCTGATAAACGATATGTTGGATTGAATACGTTCTTAACTTATATTTGATTCCTATGTATGTAGTCCACCACCATTTTCACATCCATGTATGAAGTTTTTTTGAGAGTATAGCTTAAAACTCGTTTAACTCTAGGGATGCTTACACTTACTGAGTTGAGCTACTATGTAAATTCAACAAGTCGAGGTTGGTTAGCTTATCTCAACTCGCTTACAGAGCTAAAAAGTTATCAACATCAACAAGAACAATGGCGATTAAAACAACAACTTACTTACCGATCGAATACATATAAGTGATTTGATGTTGTACTTTTTAATCCTAGCTTCACCTCTAATTTGCTTTTATACACCAAAAGTTCCAGGAAAACTATAGCTAATTGTATGTGGCAATGCTATAACAAGAATTGCTCTATATTGACAAAGATTTCTACAAATTCTCCAAGTGACTATATCTGAAGGCATTGTTTATTTAATCACTAATAGCTATATAATTTTCATGATAATAATCACATGTCCAAGGCATGTTTATTGAGCTCATCCCAGATTGGATCCAAAGGTTTATTTGTTTTACTTTATTTTTTAATTTTCTTAGCACATAAATTGTTTAAGTTAGTTTATAAAATATTGTAGATGAAAATGCCATGGCAAGACAACACTCCACCAACATCAAACTTTCATCCGTTTAATTGGAGTCCACAAAAACAAGGCAGTCTAGGCCAAACCTACAGTCTTCTCAATGCTTCAAATTCAAGGTATAGACTGAATCAAACAATAAATTTTCTATTTATTTAAAGCAACCTCATATTTGTTTTTTTCTATCAAAATAAATAGGACTGTAGTTTTCACATATTACCAGGTACTTCAAAAACTCACCTCATGCAAGGAATGACAAGAAGTTGAACAAATGTGAGCACTAGAACAATAGGATTAGTAAATGGCCAAAGGAATGCTCATAATAAAACCCATATGTGCATTAGCATGCATCTGGCTACACTAGACAAAGAATATAAACTGAAATTTTTAAGAAAACATTCTTTTACAACTACAATTTAAGAAAAAGCAGTAGAAAGATACTAACCATCTGTTGCAGTCATGGAAGCTTGTATAGGTAGGCACAAGCTGAGCTTGGGTTCAAAAACTAATTAAAAAAGGTCCTGCTCAGGCATTGCAACACCAGAATGATAAACTAATTAAGCTTCTCAATCCAATTAAGTACATATAACTAAATTCAGGTAGTGACTTTTTCTATGCTTCTTTGAACTATTTGACAACAAACTCACCATATGTAAGCAAATATTCCTCACAAGCATTTCATCAAACATGTATCATGAGATGCCTTTAACTAACCCATACCATATAAAAACACAAAACTGCTTCAAAATTTTAACATGTACTCAACACAACACAATCTTTTATTCTATCTCTTTTTTATTTTACTTTTCCATTTTTTAAAGTAAAATTTTCATAGTAAATTAAGATTTTTAACACAATATTACAAGAAAATCAATAATTAACATATTTGGGACAAGTTCTTCGACACAAACATAAGTAGTATTTTATAGTAGTTTTATCGATTGTGTTAGTAGTAATAAATTTTAGTATTTTTTATTTTATTTTTTGTGTTTTCAGACAATCATAGCAAATACGTCTTCATTTTTCGCATTTTCAAGTACTGTTTTTAGAGAAACATACAGTATAGCATTTTCATTTTTTGCATTTTCTCATCATTTTCAACATTCTCAAAAAAATAAAAATAAAACAATAACACAAAATTCATAATAATGCGCTTAATATAAGTGTCAGTACTTTAAGTTTAAACCTAAGGAGACTAAACTTATATATGTTCCTATCAATTTTAAAGTTCTATTTTTTTATTTTATTTTTTTTTGAAGAAAAAATTAATGATTCAAAATTTTATGGAGTGTTCAGTAAAATTGAATCTATATTACTTCGAAATTTTAAGAAAATGAAAAACAATAAAATTATCCTTTTGTTCAGAAATTTGTCACAGAAATTCTGAAATTTGAAATAGAAAGCAACAAACTCTTTTAAGAAAATGAAAAACAATAAAATTATCCTTTTGTTCAGAAATTTGTCTAGAAATTACAATAGAGAAATGGGCAACCAAACTCTCTTCAGTGTTTTCCAATAGCCCAGCTAAAAACCTACATTTTTAGAAAGGCCCCGAAGGGCCCACTCATGGCTTCGTATAACCCCTGTCAACTTTGACACTTTTAGGGTATTATTTAAAAATAAATCTGTAATTATTAATCTAATAATAAATAAAAATATTTTTTAAATATAGTTGATAAAGTATATTATATTAACCTGAATTCTTTTTTGTTAAAAATATTTATAAATAATCAGAAATAATAAAAAAGTTATTAGAAGAGATTCTTCATACATAGAAAATCTGATCCATAACTTGTTTTTACCTATTTTTCTAATCAGTTATGTTTTATTTATTTTACAGTTTGGATTTTTTTATCTTAATGGGTCTCTCTCAAACCTTTTTTTTTTTTTTTTAATTTAGTTTTTATATTATAACCTTAAAGGCTAGTGTAGTCTTACCAGACATCGGCTTTCCATTTGAATACAAACAAATCCGTTATATTTATATCTTCCAAACAAATAAGGCTTTGGAATAGAGGTGGTGAAAATAGTTTTATTAACTTAATGCATGACCAAAGTCCTACTCTCTTCAAGTTACGAAGGCTTAAGGATTGATGGTATCCCTTCCATATATTTGACAACTCTAGCAAATCATTCAATCTTAGACACTCTAACGATGAGAGTAACTTGGTTTCTCCCTTTGCAATCTTAAATGAAATAAGAAAAGAGAAAAGTTTGAGCAAAGAATAGTGATTTATATGAAGGAAAGCATGTAATTCATCTTCTGCCTTTGCCGTCAAGGCTGCTTGGTTCCATCCTTGTTACAACATCATTATTTACTTTTATAACATCTTAATGTGTTAGAATCTATAATTAATTTATTCAAACTCAAATGTAGATATATTCAATAAAAAATATCTTCGGAAAGAGAAAATCAATATCTATACTGAGCATGAAGAATACAATCAACTGGGTACAAAAGCAAATTTACTACACAGTCAAATTTTACATATAAAATCATGTGAGTATAGCAAGATATATTTTAAAATCTATTTCATTTCTAACTCTTGTGTTAAACTACTCTGATAATATATTATTTACATCTTGAAATGATAAAAGTAAAGAAAAAAAAGCACAAAAAGAAGAAGAAATATTATACGAAATAAAAAAGAGAAAGGTTGCAGCATAAAGCAAAGAAAACTAAATGGTGTGAAGAAGGAAGGTATGTAATGCATATTGGAAATGAATGATTCCATCCTTCGCCTTCGCTCCCAAGGTTGCTTTTCTTTTATAATATGTTATTGTGTTAGATGAATCTTTAATTTATTCAAAATCAAATGCTGATATATTATATAATTAAATTATGCAGAAATATTTTTGTCCTCACGAAAGAGAAATCAATATGTATAAAAGCAAATCTACTACACACTATCTATTTTATTATATTTTTAGCCAAAGTTAGGAATGTCTCTCATTCCATTAATATTCTGTTAGGCCAGAAGATACTTCGTCTACCAAATTGTAGAGTAACCTACATTGATGCTTCTTAAACTATTTATGTATTATGAGTGACATGAATTTGATTTAGGATTGTTAAATCAATTGCGATATATATATATATATATATATATTGTTAATTATTATTAATAAGATAAATGTAAACATTATTGAGAAATTTGTCTCTGAGTACACTCAACATGTGTGTGTACTCAACAAAACACACATATATATACACAGCAACCACATTAGAACTTGAAACTATGTAAAGATCCATATTGGCCAGAGAGCCTTGTAAATGTGCTTGATGTTCTTCAATCTAGACGGACTTATATTCACCATATTATGACAGTCTGAGAAGAATGTAAATTAATTATCTGAATTCACTTCAAGGGTGACACTTATGAAAAATTATCATAAACGTATTACGATTACATCAATAGAAAGACTACGTTTTGGTACTAGGAGGGTTTTCTAGCTTTCACATTCTAGTATTTAAAGTTTCTAACAACATTTTTTTAATTATTAAAGTTTTCCTTCGTATTATAATTTTGAAAGTAGAATAAAGAAAACAAAGTGACCATTTTATCTCTGTTAACAATTCAAAACAATCTATTTTCGAACAATAAAATGACATATTTATTCCAAAAGGGGCAAAGTCCAAAAGATAAAAACAGCTAAGTCAATATGTGGAGGCTTACATCATATATTTGATGGTTATATGACAATTTCGAGCCATAACTTTGAGTCAATAAAATAACAATATATTTCATGTAGATTATACAATTTGAAGTCTAATGTCATTAAACAATCTTTCATCATATTAATTAAACATTTAAGACAATAAAGCCAATATTAACAATAACTCGAGTGTTTTTTGCTAGACCTAAATCATCCCATTTAAAATCTGTAGATTTCCAGAGCCATTTTCTGATACATGCCTTTTTTTTAGAATAAATTGTTTTTTTCTAAACTTTTGGCCAGGTTGATGTTTCATATTGGAAATTTACAATATTCAATAAAGAACTTTCTAAGAAATATACAAATTGAATTTAAAATAAAAACTTTATGGTTAGTGAGAAGGTCAATACTTCACACACCGATAAGAATCTTCCAAGTTTTCTCATGACACACCATTAAAATTTTCTATGTTTTCTTTACAAGTATTTAGAAATCAAAGAAGTTCAATTCACATATTCCTCTCTTTAACGATCAAATACCTAGAAATCATACATGACAACACAAATCATTTGTAAATTAAGAAACTACCAAAAGTACAAAGATGATTGAAGCATGAATATTGGTGATACAAAAAATATGTTTTGCAAAGAAAGATTGGGAGGAACCAATGGAAAAATATGATTAACTTCGCCATGTTAAATGCTCAAATGTCAAGTAACGCTTTTCACCAAATTTGAATTTTGTCTCCACCTCTTTGACTATAAGCATATTCTCCAATCTTACACCAAATTTCCCATCCTCGTAGAAGCAAATTCGAATTAATTAACATAAAATTTCAATAATTCTTGCAATACCACAACCTTCATATCTGGAAAGACTAAAAGAACTAAATGGGCAGAAACTCATTCAAAGCAAACATAAGATTGCATTACCTAAATGCAAGCGAGAAACAAATAAGTATATGCATGAATGGCAACAAGTTCAACAAATGTAAGAACTTGAGCAATAATTTAAGGATAAGTAAATGGCCAAGCTAATACAGGCCTTATGAGAATGACAATGAATCTGGTTACACAAACAAAGAATCTAAATTAAAATTTTTGGAAGCTTGTATAGGCACAAGATGAGCCTGGATTCAAGAACTAATTAAATAACGTCCTCAAGCATTGCAACACCAAAAAGATAAACTAATTACGTGTATCATCCAATTGAGTACATATAAGTAAATTCATATAGTTGGAAATCACCTCATGCCAGGTCATAATTCTCATTTGTTTGTGAGCAAACCAATCACGTCCAAGTAGTGACATCTTTATGCTTCTTTGAACTATTTGACAACAAATTCACCACATCTACGAAACCATTCCTCACAAGCATTTCATCATACATGATGCATGAATTGCCTTTTAACAAACCCAGAATGTATTCAAACGCAAAAGCTACAAAATTTTAACATGTAATCAACACAACATAAACTGTCTTCTTTACCTGTTTACTGAGTTGCTTACATTGTTAGAGGTTAATGCACCACTCATTGAGACACATCGTGTTTGCTTTGACTTCACCCTCCATAAGTTTTTCATCTTCAGCAGTGATTCTATCAACCTCTGACATCCAGAACATCAATTTCTATAATTTCTGGATTCCTTTCAGCAGCTTTAATTTGGGCTTCTAACCGTCTCCTATGCCAGCAGGTTCTTAATTTGCTTCTCTAAGGTTCCAATGTGTCCTTGTAGTGAAGTAAGTAACCAAACTGACAGCCTGCTGCACCAAACAAACAGTCCAAGGTGCTTCCAACAACTGAAAAACAATTTCCACGGATAAAATCAAGGAATAGTTAATTAGTTTGAATGAGTTACCCCTGCTTTGTCCTGAAAATCACTTTCTTTAATCTTACAACAAATTTCACATCCCCATAGTAACAAGGCTCTGAGAAGAAAATTCAATTAATAATTAATATAAAATCCCAATGATTCTAGGATAACACAACCCCAGTCACAGGTTAAAGTATCCAGCATATTAAAGTGATAAAAAAAAGTATGTGTTAACAACATACCAAGGATAACTCCATAGCCATTAACCAAAAGGAAATTAATCAAATATAAAACCTCAATAATTCTAGGAATAACACAAAACCATTAATTTTGGAAAGAGTGAGACAACTATGTGGGCAGAAATTCATTCAGGGCAAACATAAGACTGCATTATGCGAATCTAAGCCAGAAAAAAAATGTGTATTTCCATGAATGACAATAAGTTTAAGAAATGAAAGCATTAGAGAAATAGTTCTAGAGATAAGTAAATGGGCAGAGTAAAATCTACACTAAACCCTTGTAAGCATGACCTCTTAACAAATAAAAAAATTAAAATTTAGAGAAAACTGCAGCTAAAGCAAAAACACTATAACACTAATTAGGCTTCTCAATCTAGTTAAGCATATATAGTAAACACAAGTTGTTAGAATTCACCACTTACCTTCATGAGTGTTTAGGTAAGACCCAATTCCATGACTAGTACCCTGTCGGTATTCAAGACCAGATTTCCACATAGGCATCTTAGCAAGAATACCAATGGTGCATGCCTGTAAAAGGCAATCAAGCAATCAATCAATGCAATCTACTTATGCGGATTCAATGTTTTCTTATAATTTCGAATTTGCTGCAATCGCACTCACTTATAACAATTAAAAAACAATTAAAATCAAGTATGATGACAGATTAAAGTATGCAACAAAGCATATGTTAATAACATAACATATGCTTACCTTCATGAACGTTTACATATGACCCAATTCAATGACCATTAGTAATCAACACCATCTTTGCATAGAGGCTTGCTGATTCCTACAAGAATGTCAGGGGCAATACTAGTAAAACGTGATTAAAATCAATGTAGAATCTACTTATGCAAATTCAATGTATGGAGTCTTCAAGAAGGTTGAGAGGTATAAAGCATACCAGATACCTGGGGTCAAGTATTAATGAGTAAAAAGGAATTAGAAAAGTGAACCAGGTGTCCACAAAGGCAAGACTAAATAACTCAACAATGAAATTAATATTTAAATATGACTTTTCTTCTTTACATGTATTAGGCACAGCAAGCAGAAGAAAGCAATGAAGCTCACCTCTTTTAAACCAAACAAGCATCGCCCTGCTTTCTCGGAAAGGGCAGGATCTCATGTGTGAACTGTTCAAGACAACCTTTAGAAGGTTCTAGCTGAAATTTTTTCAAAAGCATACAAAAATTTAAAGCTAGAACACAATGAATATTTCATATGGTCTAATACATGCTTACAGGTCACCGATGATCCAGACAATCAGAAAAAGTCTGAAGTCAGACGAAATTGTAGCATTTTTAACCGTAGAAAAGTGGAATGAGTATTATAAATCTTTGAATCTTCGTTTCACTCTTCTCAGTCGTGAACAAAAGAGTTTAAGAGTATATCTTGCACAATAAATATATATTCAACCCAACCTTTTCTCTTGTAATGCTTCCTGTCATGGTAAAGTCATATTCTTCATATTCATTAAATAAGCTGCAACCAAACAATTTATTGCGACAATATATCAAGCACCTTAAAAGCATAATTAAATTGAGATGACCAAAACTCAAAAAGAGATTCACCATCAGCAGCCAAGCCAGCAGATCATGAGGGCCACAGGAGTAGATTGCTTTGGCTGCCCGAGCCGCTCAAGGCGGTGGCAAAGTGCAGCGCTACACAGACAGCTTCTATTGGTTTGCTGATGAAGACAAAGTCTCATCATGTTACATTAGAGCTTGTTTGTTTACTGAGTTGGCGTTTCACAAACAGTAACTGTCCAGTAAAAATAAAAACAACTGGAATGACTATTGCCCAGACGGAAATTAGCCTCCATCGATTGTCAGTTTTAAGATAAGTAAACGGCCAAGGTAAAACCCACATTAGAACCCTTATGTGCATAAGCATGCATCTGGCTACACAAACAGAGAATATAAATTAAATTTTTTTGAAAAATTGTTTTGTTCAACTAAATTTAAAGCAAAAACAGTTATATGGTACTAACCATCTGTTGCAGTCATGGAAGCTTGTATAGTAATTAAATATGTATAAGTAAATGCAAGAAGTTGGAAATTACCTCATGTCAAATTGTAATTCTCGTGTGTTAGCAAGCAAGCAAACCAGTCAGTACCAAGTATTGGCTTCAATTATGCTGCAGATGTATAATTTGGCAACAAACTCACCACGTGTAAGAAACCATTCCTCACAAGCATTTCATCAAACATGTTGCATAAAATGCCTTTAACAAATCCAGCTTTGAAGTGGTGGCAGAGTTTCAGCTTTTGAAGGAACAAGAAAACACAAAGGTTTTGAGTGAGTTTTGGGTTCCCAAATTCAGATCCTTAAATACACCATTAATGTTATATACAATCATATGAAAGAATGATCAAGCAAATCAAATGATTACATCACAATCTCTTTCACAGCAAGCAGTTAATTCAGCTTCCTCTACAGAGCATTAACAGGCTGAGTATAAAATTTTAATTACTAAAATATCCTTACAAATTAATAAATTATAAAATAATTATTTATATAAGTAATTACTTAAATTTAATTAATAATTAAATCTTGGTTCGTTCGTGTAGAGATGAAAAAGTCGGGAAAAGAGACACATGGGGCCCTCGTATAATATAGTAAATAAATTTTTTTAAATAAAATAATCCTTTATTCTATCTCTTTTTCTATTAAAATTTTTTTTATTCCAAATTAAGATTTTTAACACAATATTACGAACAAAAATCAATAAAAATATTTCTTTATTTGTTTTTAAAGCATATATCGGTATTAAAAATAAAACTTACAAACCACTTGAATAAAATTATAATTTTTTTAATAATTTATTAAAAAAAACTTATAATATGTCTTTATTTTAAATTTAAGAAGTATTTAATAACTATATATTTTATAATTTTTTACTAAACTATTGTTTTTGTGAAAACTTATGCAAATCAATTTATCACACTTGAGACATATTCATTTATGTAAACAAATAACTATATAAAGTTATATGTTTTTCATGTGGGATCAAGTGTATTGAAATATATTTTTATGTGGATCGAATATAACAATATATTTGAATTTAGATATTTTTCACAACAATAAGGTTAAAAGTCCTATGCATCCAATTTATAATAAGTAAATTTCAATTACATCATAAATAAAATCTTATACTATTAATTTTTTTAAGCAAACCTCGACAGTACGAGGAAAATTTTATTAATTGAAAAAAAAAAAAAAAAGATGACACCTAAAGAGAGGGAGACGTAATGAGCCTTACCTCTCAAAAACGAAATACAATAAAAAATAACAAGAGAAAAAATGATTATGCATGAATTACAAATAATAAACATAAAAGCTTTTACACACACCATTAATGTTTGTAATATATACACACACACACACACGTGCACGAATGATAGAACAAATCAAATTATTACAATCTCTTGCATCGACATCTCAATATCTTTCATCATAAATTCTTCTTCTTCTTCTTCTTCCTACAAAAACAATAAGCATTTAAGAGATTTTATTTCGACTCAATTTATAAAATAATCAATTACTTCTAATACTACAAATTAAAAATGTTTATCAAAATATTTTGAAAAGTGATTATATACTTTAGGAAGGATTTTCAAATAAAAAACTAATTATATAAATAATAAATACTAAAACACCCTACAAATCAATATAAGGTATAAACTAATTTTTTATGTGAATAATTATTTAATTTAATTGATAATTAAATATTAGCTTTATTTTTAAAAATAAAAGCTAACAAGATTGAATTTTTCCCTATCTCCCATAGCAAAACACCACTTTCACTACTCATTATACCAACATCGTTTGACTATCACAACGGTATAACTACCATTGAAGTCGATGGATGAGCTGCCAAAGACAAACAGCAATCACCAAAGCTAGTGACCATCTATTGATCCATTAATTTAATCACTCAATTTATGTTCAAAAGTTTTCTCATTCTTAATTACAGAAAAAAAAAAAAAAATCCGTTCAGAAAATAATTAAGCAAACAAGAAGAAATGGCAAGTTTAATCACAGCTGCCACAAAGGTTGGTCATGTTAGAGTTGCAATTTCCAGAAGAAGCACTTGGAATCCTAGGCTGTTTGTCGCTGGAGCCCCCAGATTTATTCAGGTATTTAGTTTACTTTATAGCAATGGTAGGTCTGTAGCAGAGGCATAGCAAGAAAATTCGATGAGGAGGTCAGTATTGAGCTGGGGATAAATATTAGTCCCCAATCTCGAGTGCAATACACAAGAATGTGGGTAATTCCTCGACCCTACCGAATAGGGTAATGCCCAGTACTCACCTTGGTAGGATATTAAAGACCCCTAGTATATTAGTTACAATAAATATAGAGTGACAAACGAATTTAATAAACTTTCTCTCACAAACCCAACGTGATAGTTGATAATTGGTTTCTGATGAATTAATCAAGCAGGAAATTCAATAGAAACTAATTATTAGTTGTTACGTTAGGTTTGTGAGAGAAAGTTTGTGAGATTCGTTTGTCAGCGTAATATTGTCCTAATAGTTATGTATTGCTGCGCTCTCGAATGAAGGTTATTATTTATGTACTCGTGAGGAAAAAAATTATTTTTCCCATATATGTAATACATAATAGGCAATTAATTAATTGTTTTGGTTATAGGCAAGTTCACATCAAGATGCTGAAGCTACAATGGATAAGACGGCACAGGCTGTTAAACAAGGGACTGATGAGGCAACAAAGACTGGTGGAAATATCCAACACAAGGCTGCCTCTACTGCTGAACAAGTATAATATTTTGTTAATTTCATTTTTATTAATTTATTTGTTAGTATATATATTCAAGGATACACGTTAAAAAAGACTAATCTTGAGATAAATACTTATAGTATTATAAAAACGATGAAAATTTTATTGAAATTGATTGATCGATGAAATAAATGTTCTTGGATACATTTTTTTAAACAATAACAAATTAAAAAAAAAAAAAATTTAAGTATATTGAAGAACCTAGGGCTTGTCCTATGGTAAGGTGGCCTTTTTAATGCTTCGTATTGCACCAGATTAGGTAGACGTTGATGTAGGAAACGGTTATGCCGGCGCCCATCGTACATCGGGATAGTCCATGTTTCTAGTGGTGAACAAAAGACTAAATATATAGAACTCAATGCAACTTGAATTGAATTGAATTTTCCCAAATTCTATAAGCATATAATTGGTGAAAATATTTGTGTAGATGAATCAAAATGCAAAGGAAATGGCTGGAAAGGTGGGTGAAACAGCAAAGGATGCTTCTGAGAAGGCAAAACAAACAGTGGAAGGAGCATGGGGCTCAGCTAAGGATACAGCTCAGAAAGCTAAAGAATCATTGATGGGCAATGCTGAAGCTTCCAAGGAAACCGTCAAACAACATGCTGAGGAAGTGAAGAAAAACATGAACATGAAGAACTGATTATTGTTTTTGTTCTATATCATATTAAGTTTCACTCTTATATATCTATATGTAGTTATTTTGTAGCAGTGCAGATGTCTCGGCACCATAAGAAAGTGATGAACTATCTGTTTGAGTCAGCTAGAAAACATCATTAACTAGCTTACTTTATATAACTGTTCGTATTTTAAGTTTGAACCTAAAGAAATTTAACTTATGTTCTTTGGTATTGGCAGTGCTATTCTTTATGGAATTCTGATTTGAGTTCCTATAATTCTCTGGGGTTGACGACAAGTTTCTCGATTGAATGCATGTCTACTTCGTTGGTTTGTTATCACATTCGAGGCATATTCATTTATATAAATAAATAACTTTTAGAAGTTATATTTCATGTGGGATTGAGTATATTGAAAAATATTCTTATGTGAATTGGGTATAATAACATATTTGACTTTAAATATCTTTCACAACAATATGGTTAAAAGTGTCATACACCCAATTTATAATAAGTAAATTTCAATTATATCGTAAATAAAATCTTATATTATTAATTTTTTTAAGCAAACCTCAACGGTACGAGGAAAATTTTATTAATTGAAAAAAAAAATGATACTTAGATAGAGGGGGATAGGGGTGAGCACGGGTAGCGGGTAGAATCGGAACTCAGGGTAAGGAAGGCAGGCAGGGCCAGGAACCTACCGGAACACACACTGTGCGGGTAGGTTCCGGTTCCAATTTTTTGGAACCGCTACTGTGCGGTTCCAGGTTGTTCTTACCCCATTAGGAACTGGAAGCAGGCAGGCCGGAACCTATAAAAAGGGTACCTGTTTGGAACTCGTAGGGGGTACCTGAACCTTTCAAGCTTTGGTTTTAACTCGTTTGGAACTCGCTTTTGGAACCTATTTTGGAACTCGTTTGGAACTGCCCCGGAACTCGTTTGGAACCTATTTGGAACTCACCCGGGCGAACCTATTTTGGAACTCGGACTATAATGAAATATTTGTGAAATGTAAATAATGGGGGAGTTTCTATTATTTTACATATAAAAAAATTTAAAATAGAAAAAGTTAAATTTTTAGAATAACCTAATTAAATAAATATACGAATACAATTATACTTATTACATATAAATTACACCATATTAAAAGCTTTAATATATTATAATACATTAATATTAAAGTTTTGATCAATTAAGTGAATAATTGGAATTATGATCCAATTAAAAGTGTTTTACATTTTTAATGTTATTAAAAGAATTATTTTTGAATAAAATAGTATATTTGATTGAGTAATAATATATTTAGTTATTTACTTCAATTATCAAGTTCTAAGTATATCTATAATAAATTAGTAATTAATTAATTATATATGATAAATTGATAAACATTAATAAATTTAATTACTAGTTAAATATCATGCTTAATCAATTATAACATTACATTATAGTTAAATGATTACTTAATTAATTATAATTTTATAACATTACTTAATTGATTTATAGTATAATTAATTATAGCATTACATTAATTGATTACTACTTAATTAATTAACTTTATTATAAACATTAGTACAAACTTAATTAAATGATTAAAAATTTAATTAATTAGAATATTACATTAAAAATTTATAGTATGATTATTTAATAGTTAATTCACTATAATATTACATTATAGTATGATTATATAATTAATTATAACATTACATAATTAAATAATTACTTAATTGATTATGAGTTATGATATTATGTTTTAAACATTAGTAATTATTAATTTAAGGGTCTACATAAACATTAGCACAATACTTAATTAAATGATAAGAAATTTAATTAATTATAACATTACCTTATAAACATTTCATTATAAACATTAATTAAACATTACATTATAGTTAAATAATTACTCAATTAAATTATAATATTATTATATTACATTATATATTATGATCATTTACTTAATTATAGCATTACATAGTTAAATGATTACATAATTACATAATTAGTTATGAATTTATAACATTACCTTATATATTTATAATATAATTACTTAATCAATTATAACATTCTATTATAAACATTAGTATATTAATCAAATGATTTGAAATTTAATTAATTATAATATTAAATTATAGATTTATAGTATGATTATTTAATTCATTATAACATTACATTATACTATTATAGTATGATCATATAATTAATATAACATTACATAATTAAATAATTACTTAATTGATTATGAGTTATGATATTATATTTTAAACATTAGTAATTACTAATTTACTATATAAACATTAGCACAATACTTAATTGAATGATAAGAAATTTAATTAATTATAACATTATCTTATAAACATTTCATTATAAACATTAATTAAGCATTACATTATAGTTAAATAATTACTCAATTAAATTATAATATTATAATATTACATTATATTATGATTACTTACTTAATTATAGCATTATATAGTTAAATGATTACATAATTACTTAATTAGTTATAAATTTATAACATTATATTATAAACATTAGTAATTTACTATACTATTACATTACTTAATTAAACGATTAAAAATTTAATTAATTATAACATTACTTTATATATTTGTAATATGATTACTTAATCAATTATAACATTCCATTATAAACATTAGTATATTAATCAAATGATTTAAAATTTAATTAATTATAATATTAAATTATAGATTTGTAGTATGATTACTTAATTCATTATAACATTATATTATACTATTTATAGTATGATCATATAATTAATATAACATTACATAATTAAATAATTACTTAATTGATTATGAGTTATGATATTATATTTTAAACATTAGTAATTACTAATTTACTACATAAACATTAGCACAATACTTAATTAAATGATAATAAATTTAATTAATTATAACATTACCTTATAAACATTAATTAAGCATTACATTATAGTTAAATAATTACTCAATTAAATTATAATATTATTATATTACATTATATTATGATCACTTACTTAATTATAGCATTATATAGTTAAATGATTACATAATTACTTAATTAGTTATGAATTTATAACATTACATTATAAACATTAGTAATCTATTATACTATTACATTACTTAATTAAACGATTAAAAATTTAATTAATTATAACATTACTTTATATATTTGTAATATGATTACTTAATCAATTATAACATTCCATTATAAACATTAGTATATTAATTAAATGATTTGAAATTTAATTAATTATAATATTAAATTATAGATTTGTAGTATGATTACTTAATTCATTATAACATTACATTATACTATTATAGTATGATCATATAATTAATATAACATTACATAATTAAATAATTATTTAATTGATTATGAGTTATGATATTATATTTTAAACATTAGTAATTACTAATTTACTACATAAACATTAGCACAATACTTAATTAAATGATAAGAAATTTAATTAATTATAACATTACCTTATAAACATTAATTAAGCATTACATTATAGTTAAATAATTACTCAATTAAATTATAATATTATTATATTACATTATATTATAATTACTTACTTAATTATAACATTATATAGTTAAATGATTACATAATTACTTAATTAGTTATGAATTTATAACATTATATTATAAACATTAGTAATTTACTATACTATTACATTACTTAATTAAATGATTAAAAAATTTAATTAATTATTACATTACTTTATATATTTGTAATATGATTACTTAATCAATTATAACATTCCATTATAAACATTAGTATATTAATTAAATGATTTGAAATTTAATTAATTATAATATTAAATTATAGATTTGTAGTATGATTACTTAATTCATTATAATATTACATTATACTATTATAGTATGATCATATAATTAATAACATTACATGATATGACATTATTAATAACATTAGTTATACTATTGTACATATAGTCGATCATATAATTAATATAACATTACATAATTAAATGATTACTTAATTGATTATGACATTATATTATAAACATTAGTAATTTACTAATTTGTACAATATTTAATCGAATTATTATAATTTTATTAATTATAACATTATATTATAAATTTATGGTATGATTATTTAATTAATTATAACATTCTATTATAAACAATATTATAATACTTAATTAAATGATTAACAATTTAATTAATTATAATATTACATTATAATTAAATAATATATTACTTAATTAATTATAACATTACAATTTACATTGTAGTATGATCACTTAATTAATTATAACATTACAATTTACATTTTAGTATGATCACTTATTTAATTATAACATTACTTGTTTCTAATATTAAATTTACTAAATTATATTTGGTATATTATAAATACCCAATTAACCAATTATAACATTAAATTAATAAATTTATAAACATTAATAATTTATTAACTTATCAAATAGACCACTGGCAAATGGCAATGTTAGTAATTAGTATTAAGAATTGTTGTTTGTTTAAATGATTTTGGTGAAGTTATTTTATGTGAATTGTGATGAATAATTGTTTGTGTTTTGGTTTTGATTGACGAATTTTATGTGAATTGTGATGAATTGATTGAATTCAAGCGTTGCTTAGAGATTACAGGTTATGAGTTACATTGGACACAAATGAATGAATAACGAAAATTTGTTAGGGGTGTATTTGTAAACTTATAAGGTATTTTTGTTATTTTTTAAACTAATAGGGGGGTAATTGATTTTTTATAGGGTACCCTGGAAAAGAACCGGAACCTGCATTTTAGGTTCCGGTTCCTTGAATTGAAGAACCTGTACTGTGCGGTTCCGGTTCCGGTTCCTTTTTTGGGAACTGTCTTGTGCGATTCAGGTCTGGTTCCCAGGAAAAGTTCCCCTAAAAGTAGAGTACCTGCCGAAGCCAGCTCACCCCACAGAGGGGGACATAATGAGCCTTACCTCTCAAATAAGACTAAATACAATAAAAAATAAAATGAGAAAAATGATTATGCATGAATTACAAAGAATAAATATAAAAGCTTTTACACACACTATTAATATTTGTAGAAAATATATATACAAAATAATCATACGAATGATAGAGCAAATCAAATTATTACAATCTCTTGCATCAACATCTTAGTATCTTTCAAAAGAAGTTCTTCATCTTCTTTTTCTTCGTCTTCTTCTTCCTACAAAAACAATCAGCATTTAGGAGATTTTATTTAGACTTAATTTTGGATTGTTATAGTTTATAAAATAATTAATTACTTCTAAATTAGTGTTAACACAATCAAACCCTGGATGACCTTCCATTGACATTCTCTGAATACTGGTAAAACCTAACATAAAACATGGGACCTGAAGAATTGAACAAAACACAACAAAAAACTAAGTAATAAAATTTATTCAACCAAACTAGATACTAGACTACTGTTGCTTAAAGTTTCCGCCTAAAGGACAGAACACAAACAGATCAAAATACCAAAAGAATAAAAAGCAAAGAAAACAATAATAGTACAAAAATAACTGGCTAACATCTATATATATTTTTCATTTAGGAGATGTGTATTTCTTTCGAGGTCTGTGTGTCTATGTTTGAGATGGGAGAAGAAAGGTAAAGTTATTTACACAATATATGTAGCTGTATCACCTGGATGGACAAGGAGGCAAGGAACCACAGAAATGAGGGACACCCGATTGTTTTTGTTTTTCTCTGAAAAAGTGAAATTTGATCAATGAAACTCCTTTTTGACTGGGGTGGTTGAAATGGCAAAGGCACCATGAGAAATGCATACGAGAGTCGAACAAAAATTCATTGCAAATTAAATATATGAACAACAATGAAAGGGGGAGGGAGAATGACCCTGCAAGAATTCCAGAAGAATGATCTAGTATCCAACTGTTAATGAGGACAATGACTAGAATTACATACGATTCTCAACCTCTGAGGCAAGTCTGAATTTCATAATTCTATGCAGGAAAAGAGAATAAATATCTCCACATATCAAACAATTGACAATAAGTACTGCAGCCTCACTTGGTACACGTAGGGGTGAGCACGGGTAGCGGGTAGAATCGGAACCTGGGGTAAGAACCGGAACTGGAACCGGAACCTACCCATAACCTACACTGTGCGGGTAGGTTCCGGTTCCAATTTTTTGGAACCGCTATCTGCGGTTCCTTAGGCTGTTCTTACCCCTGGAGGAACCTCCTAACTGGAACCTGGAACCTATAAAAAGGGTACCTGTTTGGAACGTAGGGGGTATGTCACTCGCCCTTAACTTTGGAACCCGTTTAACTGGTTTAACTGTTTTGGAACCCGCTTTCCCGGAACCTGCTTTTGGAACCTGTTTGGAACCTCGTTTTGGAACCTGTTTGGAACCTCTGGATATTGGAACTTTAGAACCTATTTTGGAACCTGGACTATAATGAAATATTTGTGAAATGTAAATAATGGGGGAGTTTCTATTATTTTACATATAAAAAAATTTAAAATAGAAAAAGTTAAATTTTTAGAATAACCTAATTAAATAAATATACGAATACAATTATACTTATTACATATAAATTACACCATATT
This sequence comes from Pistacia integerrima, assembly GCA_026225825.1. Taxonomy (NCBI): domain Eukaryota; kingdom Viridiplantae; phylum Streptophyta; class Magnoliopsida; order Sapindales; family Anacardiaceae; genus Pistacia; species Pistacia integerrima. Next base: position 22,700,388 of record CM047748.1, read on the forward strand.
AAAAGCTTTAATATATTATAATACATTAATATTAAAGTTTTGATCAATTAAGTGAATAATTGGAATTATGATCCAATTAAAAGTGTTTTACATTTTTAATGTTATTAAAAGAATTATTTTTGAATAAAATAGTATATTTGATTGAGTAATAATATATTTAGTTATTTACTTCAATTATCAAGTTCTAAGTATATCTATAATAAATTAGTAATTAATTAATTATATATGATAAATTGATAAACATTAATAAATTTAATTACTAGTTAAATATCATGCTTAATCAATTATAACATTACATTATAGTTAAATGATTACTTAATTAATTATAATTTTATAACATTACTTAATTGATTTATAGTATAATTAATTATAGCATTACATTAATTGATTACTACTTAATTAATTAACTTTATTATAAACATTAGTACAAACTTAATTAAATGATTAAAAATTTAATTAATTAGAATATTACATTAAAAATTTATAGTATGATTATTTAATAGTTAATTCACTATAATATTACATTATAGTATGATTATATAATTAATTATAACATTACATAATTAAATAATTACTTAATTGATTATGAGTTATGATATTATGTTTTAAACATTAGTAATTATTAATTTGCTACATAAACATTAGCACAATACTTAATTAAATGATAAGAAATTTAATTAATTATAACATTACCTTATAAACATTTCATTATAAACATTAATTAAACATTACATTATAGTTAAATAATTACTCAATTAAATTATAATATTATTATATTACATTATATATTATGATCATTTACTTAATTATAGCATTACATAGTTAAATGATTACATAATTACATAATTAGTTATGAATTTATAACATTACCTTATATATTTATAATATAATTACTTAATCAATTATAACATTCTATTATAAACATTAGTATATTAATCAAATGATTTGAAATTTAATTAATTATAATATTAAATTATAGATTTATAGTATGATTATTTAATTCATTATAACATTACATTATACTATTATAGTATGATCATATAATTAATATAACATTACATAATTAAATAATTACTTAATTGATTATGAGTTATGATATTATATTTTAAACATTAGTAATTACTAATTTACTATATAAACATTAGCACAATACTTAATTGAATGATAAGAAATTTAATTAATTATAACATTATCTTATAAACATTTCATTATAAACATTAATTAAGCATTACATTATAGTTAAATAATTACTCAATTAAATTATAATATTATAATATTACATTATATTATGATTACTTACTTAATTATAGCATTATATAGTTAAATGATTACATAATTACTTAATTAGTTATAAATTTATAACATTATATTATAAACATTAGTAATTTACTATACTATTACATTACTTAATTAAACGATTAAAAATTTAATTAATTATAACATTACTTTATATATTTGTAATATGATTACTTAATCAATTATAACATTCCATTATAAACATTAGTATATTAATCAAATGATTTAAAATTTAATTAATTATAATATTAAATTATAGATTTGTAGTATGATTACTTAATTCATTATAACATTATATTATACTATTTATAGTATGATCATATAATTAATATAACATTACATAATTAAATAATTACTTAATTGATTATGAGTTATGATATTATATTTTAAACATTAGTAATTACTAATTTACTACATAAACATTAGCACAATACTTAATTAAATGATAATAAATTTAATTAATTATAACATTACCTTATAAACATTAATTAAGCATTACATTATAGTTAAATAATTACTCAATTAAATTATAATATTATTATATTACATTATATTATGATCACTTACTTAATTATAGCATTATATAGTTAAATGATTACATAATTACTTAATTAGTTATGAATTTATAACATTACATTATAAACATTAGTAATCTATTATACTATTACATTACTTAATTAAACGATTAAAAATTTAATTAATTATAACATTACTTTATATATTTGTAATATGATTACTTAATCAATTATAACATTCCATTATAAACATTAGTATATTAATTAAATGATTTGAAATTTAATTAATTATAATATTAAATTATAGATTTGTAGTATGATTACTTAATTCATTATAACATTACATTATACTATTATAGTATGATCATATAATTAATATAACATTACATAATTAAATAATTATTTAATTGATTATGAGTTATGATATTATATTTTAAACATTAGTAATTACTAATTTACTACATAAACATTAGCACAATACTTAATTAAATGATAAGAAATTTAATTAATTATAACATTACCTTATAAACATTAATTAAGCATTACATTATAGTTAAATAATTACTCAATTAAATTATAATATTATTATATTACATTATATTATAATTACTTACTTAATTATAACATTATATAGTTAAATGATTACATAATTACTTAATTAGTTATGAATTTATAACATTATATTATAAACATTAGTAATTTACTATACTATTACATTACTTAATTAAATGATTAAAAATTTAATTAATTATTACATTACTTTATATATTTGTAATATGATTACTTAATCAATTATAACATTCCATTATAAACATTAGTATATTAATTAAATGATTTGAAATTTAATTAATTATAATATTAAATTATAGATTTGTAGTATGATTACTTAATTCATTATAACATTACATTATACTATTATAGTATGATCATATAATTAATATAACATTACATAATTAAATGATTACTTAATTGATTATGACATTATATTATAAACATTAGTAATTTACTAATTTGTACAATATTTAATCGAATTATTATAATTTTATTAATTATAACATTATATTATAAATTTATGGTATGATTATTTAATTAATTATAACATTCTATTATAAACAATATTATAATACTTAATTAAATGATTAACAATTTAATTAATTATAATATTACATTATAATTAAATAATATATTACTTAATTAATTATAACATTACAATTTACATTGTAGTATGATCACTTAATTAATTATAACATTACAATTTACATTTTAGTATGATCACTTATTTAATTATAACATTACTTGTTTCTAATATTAAATTTACTAAATTATATTTGGTATATTATAAATACCCAATTAACCAATTATAACATTAAATTAATAAATTTATAAACATTAATAATTTATTAACTTATCAAATAGACCACTGGCAAATGGCAATGTTAGTAATTAGTATTAAGAATTGTTGTTTGTTTAAATGATTTTGGTGAAGTTATTTTATGTGAATTGTGATGAATAATTGTTTGTGTTTTGGTTTTGATTGACGAATTTTATGTGAATTGTGATGAATTGATTGAATTCAAGCGTTGCTTAGAGATTACAGGTTATGAGTTACATTGGACACAAATGAATGAATAACGAAAATTTGTTAGGGGTGTATTTGTAAACTTATAAGGTATTTTTGTTATTTTTTAAACTAATAGGGGGGTAATTGATTTTTTATAGGGTACCCTGGAAAAGAACCGGAACCTGCATTTTAGGTTCCGGTTCCTTGAATTGAAGAACCTGTACTGTGCGGTTCCGGTTCCGGTTCCTTTTTTGGGAACTGTCTGTGCGGTTCCGATTCAGGTCCCCAGGTTCCCCGGAAAAGTGCAGGGTACCCGGAAGCTCACCCCTAGGTACACGGACCATTGTATGCATAAATGCCCTTACCAACGATGATGGCATCAAAGACAATGATACAACATTGAGCATCAAATAGACGAATTTTTGGAAGAAACCTTCAATTCAAGGAAGAAATCATTCCTCCCTTCTCTCTTAACGTATTGACCCCCAAAACCTACTTCTACTCCTACTCCAACTCCAACTCCTTTAAAAAACAAATCATGGACAGGAGTCTATACATCAGATACAGGCTTTAGGGACACCACAACATGCCCGTCAAGGTGAAGCAAAAACAAAAAAATCAACAATATTCTACCACAATCTACACTCAAGTTGGCAAAAAATGCCAACTAAACTTAATTTGTTAATAGTTCATGTCGCTTGACAACCTCTCATTAATTATTAACAAGCCAGTAATCTTAGCATAACTTTAAAATTCCACAAATATATAAGGTTTTACAAATCCTAATCTAGATATCCTCTTCGGTCCACCTTATTGCTATATGATATCACACCTTCAAGAAAGAAACTAGCATATAGCAGAATTTACTCTACTGCATTTGTGTTTTCAAGTTTTATTCTCTAGCGAATGTGTACTGACGAGAACTCCAAAGAACAGAAGTAACTAGAGCTACAAACAAATTGCAAGTAAAACGAAAAAGCAGACTTACATTTAAGAGATAACTCTCCTATCTTTCGCAGCTTAAGAAGTTGCAAAATAACAACAGGAAGCAACGAAAGTCTGAATGCCCAAGTCGAAGTAGCAATAATTACCCACCTGAAAAGTCCTTATACACCAACTAATTAAAACAGAACATCTCAAGAGTGAATTTCATTAACCATGAAAAGGAAGATATAAAAGAATTTAAAAGAAGAATACCAATGTTTACAATTTTATAGCGCTTTGTGACAATTTTCAACTTCATGAAACACATTTACACACAAAATAAGCTAGAGAGAGCAAGCTTTACCAAGGGAAGCCGGAGAGATTATGACAAGCATCCAGCACCGAAATCAGAGTTTGAACAGGAAGAATCGACTCTTCACTACTGCCAATCACTCCGTCACAGAAGTTAACAATCTCCAACGGGATCGGCAAGGACTAAGCGCCGGAGTCAGTGAGCGAGTCGTCATCTAGTGAACCGGAGTGGAAGAAACACACCGGCGAGTGGTTGAAGTAGGGCGACTCTGACGGTCTGGTGGTGATAGTGTCGCGCAGAGGAGGTGATAGAGCGGCGGCGCGTGAAGTGGAGAGTAATAAAATTTATTCTATCTGTTTTTGAATAAGTAATAAAAATTTATTCTATCAGTTTTTTAATTTTATTTTTCTCTTTTTTAAAATAAAAACTTTCACTCTAAATTATGTTTATAATACAATATTACAAACAAAAATCAATAAAATTAACATATTTGAGACATATTTTCAAGACAAACAAAATAAATGATATTACACGCACTTTGTTTTTTTTTTTTTTAAAGAAATAAAAACAATATTCGCATAATAAATTGAGCTTATTATGTGAATATTAACAAGCTGAGCATATAATTTTAATTACTAAAATATCCTTAAAATTTAATAAAAAGTTGAAATGCAGATGAAATCAAAATGAAAAAGGTGGGAAAGGAGATACGTGGGGCCCTTATATAATATAGTAAATAAAAAAACAAATCAATTTATCAGAGGAGGCATATTCATTTATATAAATAAATAACTTTGTTACTTGATTTGGACTTTATTGTATTGTTTTATGTTAAAAATAATCATTAGATTTTATATACAATTTTCTGTATAATTGACATGATGATATACATAACCGATTGCATATAAAAAATGTATTGGGTTGGGAAACTCTTGGCAACTAGCTAGGCATGAATGTTGATAATTAATTATAATTATAATTGTAAAATTATAAAAATTGTTTTTTTTCTTTTTTGCTGTAGCAAGGGGGAGCCATCGCCTGCTCCGCCCGTGTTTGTGGATTATCTACAACTTACCTGATTTGGACCTTAAAATTTAACAAATTATAAAATAATTTTTTAATAATTAAATCGTGTTGAAATGCAAGTGAAAATTGAAATCAAAATGAAAAAGTTGGGAAAGGAGACACGTGGGGCCCTCATATAATATAGTAAATAAAAAAACAAATCAATTTATCAGACAAGGCATATTCATTTATATAAATAAATAACTTTGTTACCTGATTTGGTCTTTATGTTAAAAATAATCATTAGATTTTATATACAATTTTCTGTATAATTGACATGATGATATACATAACAGATTGCATATAAAAAGTGTATTGGGTTGGGAAACTCTTGGCAACTAGCTAGGCATGAATGTTGATAAAGTTATTCATTCAATCTCAAATCTTAAAACACTTTACCTTTGTTAGCACATCACTTTCTCAACTTGGTCACCATTATTCAAAGCTCATTCCTTCAACGCTCATTCCTTCCTTTTAATCTAAACACAAATCAATTTGTATTAATGTATACTGTTACTCTATTGAATTGAATGTCGTATTTATATATATTTAATTCAAATAAAGTGCATCAATGAGAAGATCATCAATGCAAAATGGTAAAACTTTACAATATCAATTACAAAATGTAATGTAGCTCTTGGATCATCAAGTACATGCCTGTTCATTGAAGTACTCTTGCACCGTGGCATTCAAGTTGTCGTTCCAACGTTCTTCATTCCATGTTACAAGCACTTTGTTAAGCTTGGGTGTCACTTGCTCTCCATAACCAAAGGTCTTCATTTTATCACATACCCATATCTCTAGGCTCTCCAATGCTGGGTATTCAATAGTATATGATCCAGAGCTAAAACAAGTGAGGTTGTCTAGATAACTAAGGTACAAGTTGTACAAACTAGGAAACACTATCCTTTCTATTAATGCTTCTTTTTCTCCTTTCTCATTTGTGACTATTTCTTGTATTGTTGAGCAATTCCATAGTGTAAGTCTTCTGAGCTTCACCAGGCATTTAACAATGGAAGGGGTGAAGAGGTTTTTTAATTTATCACACTTCTCTATGTACATAGAAGTTAGGTTTCCCAAACTTGGGGAGGTTATGGTGTGGTCTGGAGGTTGGGTTGGAGGTTGTCCATGACATAGTCCAACCAAGTTGGGGTTATGACAGATAACCAATTCCTCTAAATTGTAGAAAGTTGAGTTTGGTGTCCATTCCAATGTATTTAGGAGATACTTTATCTCATCACATGATGTGATATCAAGATACTTCAATTCATTAAACCCTTCTTCAACTAGGTTATGGCTAATACTCTCTAAATTAGCAATTTCCTCTAAAAATAGACACTCGGTTCTTTTGAGCAAACCTTTAACCCAATCATGTATTTTTGAAATGCTAGTTTTTAAGACATGCATATTTCTTGAGTATCTATTGCTACCCAAATAATCATCACTATATTCCCTATAACCTATTCTTAATTTAAATTTGGACAGGTTATTTTGGAATACCAACAATTTTGGTGAGAGGTCAAGGTTTGAAATAGAAATATCTAAATGAGTCAATGGGGACAAGGCTTGTAACTCAACAAGATTGACATTGCTTTTCAAATTTTCACTTTCATATTCCCATTGCTTAAATCTATTAATGTACAACTCCTCTAACTTTTTAAGAGATGGTATAACACCATAAGGTATTAGTGTTAACTCCTTACAATTATTCAAATCTAATAACCGTAGATTACTTAACTGGCTAAAGGATATGGGGATCTCTTTAATATTAGAACTGTAAAAGCTAAGAATCTCTACTTTACTTAGACTTCCAATCACTGATAGGTCCCCCAAATTGCAACCACTAAGATTTAGTGTTCTAACAGTTGAAAGAAATGAAAATGGTTCAGGCAACGACAAGAGTTTAGCTTTGCTCAAATCTAAAACTTTGAGATCTTTCATTTCTTGAAAGAAATTAGTGGGGACAACTAACTGAAAATTATTTTGCAGTAACAAAGCCTGCAGTTTTGGACATTCCAACCCACTAGGTAGCTCCCTAATATAATTTACCATCAATGAGATACATGTGAAATCTTCACATGTATCTATGTTTGGCCACTCTTTTAGACCAATTCCAGCTTTTACCATAAATTTATGGTTGTATTTAGGGGCTATAGTTATTGCAAAATCACGGACAACATCGTGCATTTTGACGTACTTTTCACCATCATCAATTAAAAGAAAAGAAGAGGTGATGTTACTTACAATAGCATGCACTCTGTCTCTAGTTTCTTCTGTTGCCTCATCAGTATCTTCAAACCACCTCAAACCTATCCAATATCTCACCAAATTTTCAACTGAAATTCTGTAATCCTCTGGAAATAAGCTACAAAATAAGAAAAGTGATTTTGATTCCACATTTTCTAGATGATTGAAGCTCAGTTCCAAAGATGAAAACACGATTCCCTCCATTCCTTGGATGCTTGTTGGGTTGGACTTTTGAAGTTGTCGTGCCGCATTGCTCCACACATGCTTGTTCTTCCCCTTTAAGGCCCCTGCTACTGTGACAATCGCAATCGGCAAACCGCCACATTTAGCAGCTACATCTCTTGCAATTGGATTTATATCAGTAGTTTCAACAACTGCGCCAGCCAGCTCCTTGAATAAGGCCCAAGAGTCTTGTTTTGACAAAGTTTCAACTATAAATTTCTTTTGACAATTCATTTGATCACAGACGTTTATGCTTCGAGAGGTGATTACAATTTTACAACCTCTATGGCTTTCTCCAAAAGGAATACCAATATCATCAAGCTTTATTTTTCTCCAAACATCGTCTAGTATTACGAGAATCCGCTTCTTCTCCATCATTCTCCCCGATAAGAAACTTGCTCTTTCTATTTCAGAATTAGCAGGTAGAGATGCCGTTACACCTAACATGTCAGCAATTTCTCCTTGAATCCTCATTATGCTAGGAGTTTGAGAGACAACTGCCATCACTACTGGATCATATATCTTTTCATCTTTTAATTGTTTGCCCATTTCTTTTACTAGTGTGGTTTTACCCACACCCCCCATCCCACATATTCCAATTATGTAGACACCATCATCATCAACTAACGCCTTCACGATTTCCTTCTTAATTGAATTTCTAGATTCAAAAGGGCCAGAAGAAAATACCTCCGATGATGATATAATTCCCGAAGGAGGAGCAGGAATTGACACACTCTCAATCTTTGCCGCTTCTTGGAGCTGATTAGAAATCGCCAGAGTCTGCTTCTTTGCTTCCTTACTGAATCGATAATGTTGTCTGAGATTAATGCACCACCCTTTGAGGCACCTCTTATTTGCTTTGTCTTCATCTTCCAAAAACCTTTCAGCTTTTGCGGAAATATTATCAGCTTCAGCCATCCAACTTTGAACATCAACCAAGATGATTTCTCCATGTCTTTTAGCAAATTCGATTTTCTTTTGTACTGTGTCTCTACGGTCTGCCAGCTTCTTAGCTTCCTTTTTCAAGTTTTCAACATTGTCACTGTAATGAAACAAGTAACCGAGTTGATTGCCAGCAGCTACAAACAAATAGTCAGCGACCTTCCCACCAATAGAAGTAACAATTTCTATGGCCATTTTTTTTTTTTTCAATTGGGTATAAGGAGAAAATTATGTTTTGAGTGTTTGAAGGTGAAAGAAGAAAAATATATAGGACTTTAGGCAGGGTTTTAGGAGAATTTTGTTGGCTCAGTTTGTAACAAAGAGTAGGAAAACAAAGAGATGAATATGAAGGAAACAAGTATTGTTTGTTGTGAAATGATAAGAAAAAAGGAGGAAAACATATGAAGCAAAGAAAAGTGAATGATTTGTAGAAGGAAAAAGTATATATAAATATGAAATTGATCTTGAAATAATGAATACTGATTCCATCCTTTGCCTTTGGTCTCAAGGCTGCTTGATTCCTTTCAATGCAAAATGAATTTTGTACATATTGTTGTTCAATTTACCAATCACTTAGAGATGCATGCTTAAGAAAGAAATCAAAGTATAAAAATTTCTTAATGATTCCATCCTTTGCCTTCAGTTTCAAGGCTGCAGCTTGGTTCCATCCTAATTACAAACTCATTCTTCTCTCATATAATTGTTTCTGAGTTAGAATCTCTAATTTTGTATATATTCTTGTCTTTGGAAAGAGGAAATCATAAAGAAAAGTGATTATATGATAAGAGGAGAGGAAGCAAGGTATGCAATTCACCTTGCCTTTGCTCTCATGGCTTCTCTTCTTTTGTAAACTTTTTCTGATTTAGGATCTCCAAAGAATTGAAAACCAAATGTAGAATTATTCTTGTCTTCTAAAAGAGAAACTTAATTGAGAAAATGATACCATTATTTGATCTCTTAAATCAAAATCCTGCAAAAAGAATCCTTCAATCAAATAGAATCGCAGAGCAAGGGAAGGGTTATAAATTTTCAAGTTTTATTCTTACATGTATATGTTTAGTTATTTTGTTTTTGCAGCGTGTATAAGAAATCCTTTAGAAAATAATAATATAAATTTAATCTTTGGTTACCCAAATTTGTATTGATTTATAAGGTTTAATTAGCTTCAAGGCTGTTTGATTTACCTTCACCAATTTTATGTTCTTTAACTTATGTACCAATTAATGGCTTGAATTTCGCATTCAAATTACCAACTTATTTCTTATTTCTAAGTAAAATTAATATTCCAAAGTAATAAAGGAGTAAGATTGCAGTTCCTGAATCCTGAAGGAATTGTATAACCAAGAAAGTCGATTGTCGAATTCATCACATCAATATTAATTACTAAAAAAGTGAAAAAGAACTTATATGCAGAAGGGAGGTATTCGTAATTGATGTTGAAATGAATACTTTTGCTTGCTCTCAACTCAAGGCTGCTTGGTTCCATCCTTACAACAATTTTTTATTCTATAAGAATACAATATTCTTGTCTTCTAAAAGAAATCTAGGAACATTCTTGTCCTGTCAAAGACAAAATGTAAAGCAAGTTAATGTTGTTTAGATCATCCTTATTCTTGCTCTGCAAAAAAATATATAACAAACTTCAGATTGTACAGAAACATAAGAAGAATACTTAATGTTGTTTAGAATTAGTCCATGAATGGAAACACAGGGCTTCTACCATTTAATGCACTCCACTCATTTTAAAAGGAGTTTTCCCTCTAGAAATTTAAATATATATTTACCAAATTGTTTTCAACAACTAAGGCCTCTATGGTTTGTTGATTTAGCCCTTGTAGTCGAAGACTTTTAGAATCATCAATTTCATCGGCAAAGTGATATCATAGAAGTTAGAATCTAAGTTACCCGATATTACTACCTCCTATTAGCGTCAACTGGAAAATTTTCAACAACTACTCCAATGTCAGCACCAGACCATGCTAGCAGTATAATGGCAACAATTGTTCAATTAAATTCAAAAGATATCCCAACTGTAAAATAAACTAAAATACCTTTACTCTGAGCAGCAGTAATTTGGTCTCTGATCAGTTAACAGCCTTCTTGTTAGATCCCTCTATGCGATTTCTAACCTGAAATAAAATGAAGTTATAACAATATATGCTATTAATGCACAGGCGCATATTACACTAGCTCCAAGAATTACAATCACAAGAAAGTCAAAATAACGCTTCCCACTTTGTCCAAATGTTCAAGAACTGAATTTTGATTATTGGGATTCATGTAAGATTCATCCTTCAATCCAATTTGTGTCATAAACTTTGAGTAAGCCGTGTAAAGATCTTCAAAAGATGAAAAGAAGAAAATAAATTGCCTTTGTATATTTATCTTCATGAAATAAATTATCTTTGATTATGAGCACATTCTTTGATTGTACACCAAATTTCCCATCTTCATAGAGACAGAGTTCTAGGAAGCAAATTCAAATTAATTATAAAACCTCAACGATATTGATTTTCTTCATCCTAAAATCTTTGAAAATACTGGAAAAGAAGATAAGATGAGGCGCAGTATCAAATTAAAGCTCAATTGAACATTGTTAAAAGCAGAAAAAAGAAAAAAAGCAGAAATATGTTTCTGTTCATTTTGAACAAATACTACACAGAGTATTATATAATTTCTTAAAAAATATTTAAATTTACATCTGCCAATTCCAAAACAACTTTTAACTAAAGGTTTAAAAGTACAAACAGAATTCAAATTTAAAATATATTATATTACACTTTAATTTGGTTGATTTATTGTGTAAATCTATTTTAATAATCATAATAAAAATTACTAAATAAAAGTGTATTTTTTGTTATTTTACATGCAACATATGTAGCTTATTAAAGAGAATGCAGAGCTTACCCTGCATACAATTCAAGCAAGGAACTAGAAATTAGTCTAGAAATTGCGTTCTTTGGATTCAATTATGACTTCTTGCATTAAGACCACAGCAAGATCAGCACTGGCAGCAGGATCTGAATTTCAAAGAACAATGAACAGATTTACAGTCAGAGATAAACAACCCTTTTGTAACACAAACTCAACGCATGTTTGTATAATCAAATGAATCATTAGATAATAGAGAAACAATGTAGTTATGTCAATTTCTTGGACTCAAAACACAATTACAGTATATATGAAAGGCGACAATAGCTCAAACCAACAAAAGATTGCTTCTACATATACATTAAAGTATTGGAAAAATTAATCATAAAATTTCAAAAGAATCATCATCAAGGTACACCAGAAAATTAAATAAAATGTTGAAGACCATTTTCTGTCCAACAAAATTCTGTGAATGTAACTTTATTCCCCTGTATTATAGTAGTGATGAGTTTTAAATGTTTCCTTTAACGACTTTCTAAAGGAAAAGAGGAGCTTACTGTTAACTTCTTTTGCTCTGGTAATTATTTTCTTTATCTAATAATCTCTGAAAAGACTGGAAAAGAAGAAAAGATGAGGTGCATTCACAAATTAAAGCACAATAGAGCATTTTTGAAAGAAAACAAAAAAGCAAAGTGAATTCTTCCTTTTAATTTGTTGTTGTTTGCTTTTGTGAACAGATGGTATGAAATTTTTTGGAGATATGTTTGGATATAGCATAAAAAAGAAGCCTCAATTAATTCAGCGTTTCTGTAATCACAAAATATTTATCTGTATATTTTGAACATATGCTACATAAAATATATATAATTTTTTAAAAATATATAAGTAAAGTTTAAAATACATAAAGAATTAAAAATTTAATAATATTTTGAGAAACAAGAAGATGGCAAGTTGAACCATTGCCACAAACTGTCTTTTAATAAAATAAAACTAAAATTTAGGCACTATATGGAACAAATAAGATTTTATCTTTTACTACCCCCTTTTTTCCAAGAAATGTTTTAAGTGTCTATTTCAGCCATGAAAAGTTGTGCTTTTTTCATGCAATACAAATTCAAAGTCTTATGCGACAAAAGAACAAATTAAAGAAAACCAAAAGCACGAAGTTAATTGAAGCATGAATAATGCTGATGACAAAATATAGAGCATATTATTATTTTGCATAGAAAGATTGGGAGGAATCAGTGGAAATAGATTATTAACTTACCCATGTTATATGCTCAAATGTCAAGTAACCCTGTCACCGAAATTGAATTTTGTATCCACCCACTTCTTTGATTATGAGCACATTATCTAATCTTAAACCAACTTTCCCATCTTCATAGAAACAGATTTCTGAGAAGCAAATTCAAAATAATTATATAACTAAATATAAAACCCCGACGATTCAGATTAACTAATTATTTTGGAAAGACTTAAGACAGCTATATGAACAGAAATTCATTCAGAGTTCAGGGCAAACATAAGATTGCATTATGTAAATGGCAAGGGTGAAATCTACACTATAACCCTTATAAGCACCAGCTCTTTAACAAATAAAAACTAAACTATTCAGACAAATTTCTTCTACAACTGCAGCTACAGAAAAAATACTATGGTACTAATTAGGCTTCTCAATCCAGTTAAGTAATACAAGTAAATAGAAGTTATTAGAATTCACCAGTTACCTTCTTGAATGTTTAGGTAAGAGCCAATTCCATGACCAATACCCTGTCGATATTCAAGACCATATTTCCACACAGACATCCTAGCAAGAATACCAAGGGTGCATGCCTGTAGAAGGTGATTTATTCAATCAATTAGTGCAATCTACTTATGCAGACCAGTGTTACCTAATAATTTCCAATTTGCTGCAGTTGCACTCACTTATAACAATTAAAAAAACATTAAAATCTTAATCAAGTATGTCAATGGACTAAAGTATGCAGCAAGGCATATGTTAATAATGTAACATATGCTTACCGTCATGAACGTTTACACATAATGCAATTCAATGACCAGTAGTAATCAACACCATCTTTGCATAGAGGCTTGCTGATTCCTACAAGAAGTTCAGGGGCAATACCTGTAAAAAGTGATTAAAATCAATGTAGAATCTACATATGCAGATTCAATGTTTGGAATCTTCAAGAGAGTTGGGAGATTCATAAACCATACCAGATGCCTTGAGTCAAGTATTAAAGAGTAAAAAGGAATTAGAAAAGTGAACCAGGTGTCCACAAAGGCAAGGCTAAATAACTTAACAATAAAATTAATAGTTAACTATGACATTTCTTCTTTACACATATTAGGCACACCAAGCAGAAGAAAGCAATGGAGCTCACCTTTGTTAAACCGAAAAAGCATCACTTTGCTTTCTCAGAAAGGGCTGGATCTCATGTGTGAACTGCTCGAGACAACCTTTAGAAAGTTCCACCTGAAAAGTTTCTAAAAAAAATACCAAAATTTAAAGCTAGAACACAATGAATATTTCATATAGTTTAATCCATGCTTACAAATAACTGATGATTCGGACAACTAGACAAGTGTGAAGTCAGAAGAAATTGTGGTATTTTTAACCATAAAAAGTGGAATGAGTTTTTCAAATCGTTGAATCTTCAAATCACTCTTCCTTAGTAGTGAACAAAGAGTTAAGGAGTATATCCTGCACAGTAAATATATATTCAACCCAACCTTTTCTTTTGCAGTGCTTCATGTCCCGGCAAAGTCATATTCTTCATATTCATTAAATAAAACGCAATCAAACAATTAATTGAGACAATTTATCAAGCACTTTTACAGCATAATTAATTTGAGATAACCAATACTGAAAAAGAGATGCACCACAACAACAGTAGATCAGTGGCCAAACCAGTAGATCATGAGGGCCATGAGAGTAGATTGCTTCGGCTACACAAGCTGCTCTCGGTGGAGGCAAAGTGCAAGCCAAGCCTTAGTGTTGAAGATAAGTAAATTGCCAAGGTAAATCTATACTAAAATCCTTATGTGCATAAGTATTACAGTATACATCTGGGTATACACAAGAATATATATTAAAATTTTATGAAAAAATTTTACTACAACTTCAATTGAAAGCAAAAACAGCAGTCCAATACTAACCATCTGTTGCCGTCATGGAAGCTTGTAAAGGCACAAGTTGGGCCTGGGTTCAAAAGCTAATTGACCTGCTTAGGCATTAAAACACCAGAAAGATAAACTAATTAGGCTTCCCAAACCAATTAAGAACATCTATATAAATGCAAGTAGTAGGAAATTACCTCACGCCAGGCTGTAATTCTGGTTCATTTGCAAGTAAACCAATCAGTTCCAAGTAGTGGCTTCAATTATGCTTCATTGAAACATTTGACAACAAACTCACCAAATCCCAAGGAACCATTCGTCACAAACATTTCATCAAACATGTTGCATGAAATGAATTTAATAAACCCAGAATGTATTACAACATAAAAGCTACACAATTCTAACATGTAATCAACACAACCAAAAAAAAAAAAAAAAATTATTCTTTACCAGTTTACTAAGCCGGTTACGTTGTCCGGGATTAATGCACCACTCATTTAGACACCTCTTGTTTGCTTTGACCTCATCCTCCAAAAAATTTTCAGCTTCTGCAGTGATTTTGTCAACTTCTGACATCCAGCTTTGAACATCAGTTTCTATAATTTCTAATGAAACAATTTCCATGGATGAAAACAAGGAAGAGTACTGTATAGAAGAACAAGAGCTAGAAATGTTGAAGTGGTGGCAGAGTTTCAGCTTTGAAGGACCAAGAAAACTCAAATTTTGAATGAGTTTTGGTTCCCAAATTCAGATCATAAAATACAATAAAATGTTTTATAACATTTTTATTATGCAGGCTATCAAAAGCAATCACAATTCATAAAGACACAAACTCTTCAAGCAAGCTGACGAGGTATGTATCTTTTGATTTCTTCTTGTCTGCCATTTACATAATTAAAAATATAATATTAGTGGAATTAACTTTAGGAAAGCTTACAGTAGTGTTTGATTCTTCTACTAGAATTGTCAAAACAGAAATTATGATTAAAGCAATTACATAACAAGATTACATTGAAAGATGACATCTATGTATATTCTTATACGAACAATTGTAACCTAAAGCTAACACTAATTACAATTGTGATAATTAATTGATATTAAAATATGACATATAATCAAATGTTATTATTTATTAGAAGATATATTAAGTTTTGTTTCTTCTTTTCTACTAGCTAGCATCACATAATATTGTAAATGTAAGCCAGAAACAAATAAGTACATGCATAAATCACAAGAAGTTCAAGAAATGTAAGCATTAGAGAAATAACTCAGCAAGAGAAGTAAATGGTCAAGGTAAAATCAATACTCAAACCTTCATGAGTATAAGCATGCATCTGGCTACACAAACAAAGAATATGATCCGTGAGACTCAGTAAACAAAAGAGATAATAGTTTAAAAAGAAAAAAAACTCATGTAGCTCTTAACAAATTTAAAACCTTATGAAAGCTTTCATCTAAAACTGCAATTAAGGCACAAAAAAAAAAAAAAAAAAAAAAAAAAAAAAACACGAAGATCTACTTGTTAGGAGTTAGGAGCTATATGTACTTTTTCTTATTCTCAAGGGTAGTTTAGTTTTTTTACTTAGTTGTATATATATATATGTAACTTTACTCTTTGTATTATTCTCTTTTTCTTTTGGTTAATTGTACTATGGAACCCTAGGTTTTTTTTTCAATCTTCTTTAATAAATCCTCTTTGAATCTTTGAGTATGTTAATAATACTAACCCTTTGTTGCAATCATGGAAAGCTTGTATAAGAACTAATTAAATAAGGTCCTGCTCAGGCATTGTATCAACACAAAGATCAACTAATTAGGCCTCTAAATCTAATTAATTAAATACATACAAGTAAATGCAAGCACTTGGAATTCACCACTTACCTTTATGAACATTACCTTCATGAACTTTTATTAAATGGGGTCCCATGTCAATAATCAACACCAGCTTTCGTAGAGGCATCCTAGCAAGAATTTCAAAGGTATTACCAATAAAATGTGATTAATCAATCAATCAGTTGAATCTACCTATGTAAACTCACTTAAAAAAATTATATAAAAATAATTAAAAACCTTGTTCAAGTATGACAATAGATTAAACTATGCAGCAAAACCTAAAATCAACACGATATCCACAATCTAAAAGGAAATACCACAAGCAACGAACCATTCCTCACAAGCATTTCATCAAAAGGAAATTGTTTCTGCCTTGCCTTCTGCAACGAAGACAACAAAGACAAAAGATATTTAGAAATTTGTTTCAGTTTTGATCTTATAATACACTTTAATTTACCAAAAAGTCCTTTTGCTAGGTAATTGTAAAAACAAACTACTCAAGGACAGTTTTGGTATAAAATTTTAAATTTAAAAAGTACTTAAAATCTATTTATTTTATAATTTTTAACTAAACTAATATTGTTTCTTGAAAACTTATGGAAGCCTATTTATTTTATGTTAATTGTAAATGATTTAATTTAATTTAATTTATTTTATGTTATTCAATTATTAGGATGTCTTATATATTTTTATTTTAGGAGGAAATTTTATGGCTTAGTTTGCTACAAATTAAAGAGAAGCACAATATATCATATAAGCACATTAATGAAATATTTCATACTTTGTATATATATTTAAAACAATTAATGATAGAAAGAAAAACCTGTCTCAGTCTTTTCTTTTATAATATGTTAAGAGTTGGCATCTGCAAAGTATTCAAAATCAAATATTTTTGTCTTCAACAAGAGAAGACTGATATATACTTTTTTAAGCCTGAACATGAGGATTTCAATCAAAATCTATATATTTAAAATCTACTTCATGTTAACTTCTGTGTTAAACTACTCTGATAATATATTATTTACATCATGAAATGATAAAAGTAAATAAGGAATAGTTGTTTAACTCTTCTATTATTTACTATACTATACCAGCATATATAAGAGGATGACCACAGAAAAGAATCACTTATACGATCCAGTTTTATTAGGCCAATCAATATTTTAACTATTGACAGGACAACATCTCAATTTGGCTGATTATACAATGATATGAATGATCAAGAAAATCAAATTCTTCCTACCTCATTACAATCTCTTGTAATGAAATACCAAGCTATTTCAGAGGAAGCAATTCATTCTTCTCCATCTGTAGAGCAATATTAATACACTCAAGTTGTAAATAAACATTATATGAAAAATGAAAAAATTTAACACTTTCACTATCAATATTTTCAGCTCATCGTACAGGCCTCTAGGGAAGAAATTAACCTGAAATACTGAACAAAATGCTGAGCAATACATGAAGCATGCATGGACGCCAACAGCTAATTTTCTTTTTCTCTTCTCACAATCATTAGTCTTAATCTAATCAAGGAAAATTCTACATCCTATATATCTATACCCTTGATAACAACTTGTTATTATACTATGCCAACATCATAGAATGACCCCATCAAAATAACCGTGTAATTGATCACATTTATGCTAACCAACATTTAAGAGTTTTATTTTGAAATTTGAACGAGAAGTAATCACTAATTTACAAAGCATTAGTCCATTGAAAGTATGTTATAGACTTTAATAATTGGACTTGGATACCATGCATTATGTACCATTACATTAATGATCTACCAAATCTGATTATTACAATCTCTTGTATTTGTGTTTCAATCTCTTTTTCTTCCCCTTGAGAGCATTAACAAACTATGGTTGTCAAGAAACATACACTATGTTTAGACAAAAATCCCAAAACCTTTTCATTCATTAATAATATTACGTACACAACATAGTTTATGAGTATAATTCTTTTCTCAAAATTTTTCACACACCAATAAGAATCTTCTAAGTTTTCACACGATATACCATTAAAATTTTTCTATGTTTTCTTTGCAAGTATGTAGAAATCAAAGAAATTCAGTTCACAAATTCCTCTCTTTCACGATCAAATACCAAGAAATCATGGATGACAACACAAATTATTTGTAAATTAAAAAAATTTCAAAAGTATAAAGATGATCGAAGCATGAATATTGGTGATACAAAAGATATAGAACATATGTTTTGCATAGAAAGATTAGGAGGAACCAACATGATTAACTTCACCGTGTTATATGCTCAAATTTCAAGTAACCCTTTTAACCAAATTTGAATTTTGTCTCCACCCTTTTTACTGTAAGCATATTCTCCAATATTACACCAAATTTTTTTTTTTTTTTTTCTTTTGGGGTTAACCTGATAATTATATAAAAGAATAAAAAATGAAACGGCATAAAGGAGGGGACTCACTCCCCTCCAAGCTACACACCTTAGACAGGCCCAAGATTAAAACCAAAAAAGAAGGCCGAGAAGAGGCAAGATTTACAATCCTGTACAAAGAAGCCTGAACAACCAAACCCGACCTTAGCAAAAAAAAGGCTCAAGAGATCAAAGTACAAAAATAAAACACCAGCCCAACAACGCAGTCCTGCCCAGCCAGCAAAGAGGCCCATACAAAAGTCATGGGTCATGGCTTCCATAAAAAAGCAGCCACCCGCTCAGCAGCAGAGAAGCCCAAGCCAAAAACATGAACCCTCACAATAAACACAAATCCAAGGAGAAACCACACACATGCTGCCAAATGCCAATAACTAGAAGAAGCCATGGAGCCAATAAACGTCACCCTTCCAGCAACACAGGGAAGACCACCAGCAAAGGACTCAGGCTGCTTCAACGGCCCATCCAACAGAGCAAAGCGATGAGGATGGCCCCCAAGGCCGAGGCGGTTGTGACCCACCTGATTGAACTACCTGCAGATCATCCAGCCCAAACAGCTTGGTCCACGAGAAACCATAAGTAAAAGTCCCACTAAAAGGCAAAAGCTTGAACTGATCCATGATGTCGAGAGCAGCTAAATTGGAGCCGTAAGAGAATTCAAAAATTTTCCTAGTCTGCTTTTGGAAGAGGTCCAAAGGCGAAGACAGGGAGAGCAGAAGGGAAAATTGCTGAGAGCTGACAAGGGGAACCCAAGGGAAGCCAGGGAGAATGAAGCCATTTCTCCTTTTAGAGGTACTAGAGTCCGACACCACCAACAACAGCTCCCAAGAGTCACTTTAAGAAAACAAGCTCTAGTCAACCAGTCCTCTGAGGATCTTTGGCTTACTGTGACTCTCCTTCCTTGTCGTCCAAATGCCAACATCAAAAGCTGCCTTAACCACCCATAACAAACCACCTAAGGCCAAGAGTGATTCCAAAGAAGCAACTTAAAATTAATTAAATGTAAAATTTCAATAATTCTTGCCACAACCTTCTTATTTGGAAAGACTAAAAGAACTAAATGGGCAGGAACTCATTCAAGGCAAACATAAGATTGCATCAAGTAAATGTAAGCGAGAAACAAATAAGTATATGCATGAATGGCAACAACTTCAACAAATGTAAGAACTAGGGCAATAATTTTAAGGATAAGTAAATAGCCAAGGTATCAAACATGATGCATGAATTGCCTTGCAACAAACCCAGAATGTATTAAAACACAAAAGCCACAAAATTTTAACATGTTATCAACACAACATAAACTATCTTCTTTACCTGTTTACTGAGTCAGTTACATCGTTTGAGATTAATGCACCGCTCATTGAGACACATTTTCTTTGCTTTTGACTTCATCCTCCAAACATTTTTCATCTTCTACAGTGATTTTATCAACCTCCAACATCCAGAACATCAATTTCTATAATATCTAGATTCCTTTCAGCAGCTTTAATTTGGGCTTCTAACCATCTCTTATACCAGCAAGTTTATTAATTTGCTTCTCTAAGGTTCCAATGTGTCCCCGTAGTGAAGCAAGTAACCAAACTGACAGCCTGCTGCACCAAACAAACAGTCTAAAAGGTGCTTCCAACAACTGAAAAAACAATGTCCATGGATGAAAACAAGGAAGAGTAGTTAATTAGTTTGAATGACTTAGCCCTGTTTTGTGCTCAAATGTCAAGTAATTAATCCTTGTCCCCAAGATCACTTTCTTCAATCTTACAACAAATTTCACATCCTCATAGTAACAGGGCTCTAAGAAGAAAGTTCAAATTAATAACTAATATAAAATCCCAATGATTCTAGGATAACACAACCCCAGTCACAGATTAAAGTATCCAACAGATTAAAGTGATCCAAAAAGTATATGTTAACAACATACCTAAGATAACACCATAGCCATTATCCAAAAGGGAATTAATTAAATATAAAACCTCAATGATTCTGGCAATAACACACAACCATTAATATTGGAAAGAGTGAGACAACTAATATTGGCAAACATAAGACTGCATTATGTGTATTTGCATGAATGACAATAAGTTCAAGAAATGTAAGCATCACGGAAATAGTTCTAAAGATAAGTAAATGGCCAGGGTAAAATCTACACTGAACCATTGTAAGCATGAGCTCCTGACAAATAAAAATTAAAATTTAGAGAAAAATTTCTTCTACAACTGCGGCTAAAGCAAAAATTCTATGATACTAATTAGGCTTCTCAATCCAATTAAGTACATATAAGTAATACAAGTAGTTAGAATTCATGACTTACCTTTATGAGTGTTTAGGTAAGACCCAATTCCCTGTTGGTATTCAAGACAAGATTTCCACATGGGCATCTTAGCAAGAATACCAACGGCTCATGCCTGTAAAAGGCAATTAAGGAATCAATCAGTGCAATCTACTTATGCAGATTCAGTGTTTTCTTATAATTTCGAATTTGCTGCAGTTGCAATCACTTATGACAATTTAAAAAAAAAAAAAAAAAAATTAAAATCAACTATGATCAGCAGCCAAGCCAGCAGATAATGAGGGCCTCGGGAGTAGATTGCTTCGGCTACCCGAGCTGCTCATGACAGCGGCAAAGTGCAAGCCTCAGCACTACACAGGCAGCTTCTCTTTGTTTACTAACGAAGACAAAGTCTCATCATGTTACATTAGAGCTCTTTTGCTTACTGAGTTGGTGTTTCACAAACAGTACTTGTCCAGTAAAAATAAAAACAGTTGAAGTGACTATTGCCCACACGGTAACCTCCATCGATTGTCAGTTTTAAGATAAGCAAACAGCCAAGGTAAAACCTACATTAAAACCCTTATGCGCATGAGCATGCAGCTGGCAACACAAACAGAGAATATAAATTAAAATTTTTTGAAATTTTTGTTTTTAGTTCAGCTAATTTTAAAGCAAAAACAGTTATATGATACTAACCATCTGTTGCAGTCATGGAAGCTTGTATAGTAAGTTCAGCCTGGGTTCTAAAACTAATTAAATGGGGTCTGCTCAGGCACTGCAACACCAGAAAGATAAATTAATTTGGCTTCTCAATCCAATTAAATACGTATAAGCAAATGCAAATAGTTGGAAATTACCTCACGTCAGACTGTAATTCTCGTTTGTTATGCTTCTTCGAACCATTTGACGACAAACTCACCATGTGTAAGAAACCCTTCCACACAAGCATTCCATAAAATGCCTTTAACAAGCCTAGAATGTATAAAAATTAGTAATGCTCTTTAAATTAGTAATTTTATTGAAAATTAGATACTAATTTCTTTTGAGCAAACCTTTAACCCATTGATTTATAATTGAAATAAGATTAAAAGTCTCATGCACCCAATATATGATAAATAAATTTCAACTACATCATAAATAAAATCTTATACTATTAATTTTTTTTAAGCAAACCTCGACGGTACGAGGGAGATTTTATTAATTGAAAAAAAAAAAGATGACACCTAGATAGAGGGGGACGTAATGAGCCTTACCTCTTAAATAAGACTAAATACAATAAAAAGAGAAAAAGAGAAAAATGATTATGCATGAATTACAAATAATAAACATAAAAGCTTTGACACACCTTTAATGTTTGTAAAATATATACATACACAAACGATAGAGCAAATCAAATTATTAAAATATCTTGTATCGACATCTCAATATCTTTCACCCGAACTTCTTCTTCTTCGTCTTCTTCTTTTTCTTCCTACAAAAACAATAAGTATTTAAAAGATTTTTATTTAGACTCAATTTTGAAAATAAACAATCAGCATTTAACAAATTAAAAGTGCTTATCAAAATATTTTGAAAGGTGATTATGTACTTTAGAAAGGATTTTCGAATAAAAAATTAATTATGTAAACAATAATTACTAAAATACTCTAAAAAACAGTATAAGGTATAAACTAATTTGTTATGTGAATAATTATTAATTTAATTGATAATTAAATATTAGCTTAATTTTTAAAAATAAAAAAATAATAAACATTATCCAACAAGATTGAAATTTTCTCTATCTTCCATAGCAAAACACCACTTTCACTATTTGTTATGCCAACATCATTGAATACATTACCTTTTGACTATCATAGAGACAATGGTACCATTGAAGTCGGTGGATGAGTTGCTAAAGACGACGAACAATCACCAAAGTCAGTGTTAGTAATGAATATATACATAATCATATGAACAATTAAACAAATCAAATTATCACAATTTCTTATATTGTTGATAATACTAAATAAATAATATGATAGAACATAATTCATACCATTTTCACTCTTATTTTAAGCTGATCCTCCTGCCCATTTCGCCTACAAAAACAATAAGCTTATTAATAATAGACACCCCTTGAATTTTTTTATTTAAAATGTATAATTTCAAAAATAGAATGTGAAAAATTATCACACACTTAAATATAATAAGAGTTATTATTTAAAATGTATAATTTATTTTGAAAAAGAAGAGAAATGAACACAACATTCACATAATAAATTGAACTTATTATAATTTTATTAAGAAAAGAAACAAAATTATTTTTTAGGATTAAGAGATTTAAAAAATAATAATAATGAAAACAACTTATCTGAAAAATTAATTATAATTATAATTGTAAAATTATACAATTTATTTTTTTTGCTGTAGCACCCCCTAGCTCCACCTTGTTTTTGTGGATTATTAACAACTTATCTGATTTTAACTTTATTATATTGTGGTTGTGGCCTGTTAAATTATGCCAAAGTTTTGCATAAATAAAAGATTGCATATAAAAAAGACGAGTTAATAAATGCTAAATAAATGGGAATGAATAATTAATCTAACAATAAAAAAGTAAAGCAAATGAATTTGTATAAATATTTGATCATTAAGTACATACCTCTTCTTTGAACATCTTTTGCACTGTGGTATTCAAGTTGTCATTCCAACGCTCTTCATCCTCTTTTAGAAGCAATTTCTTAAGCTTGGGTGTCAGTTGCTCTCCATAACCAAAGGTTTTCATTTTTCGACATCTCGTTATCTCTAGCCTCTCCAATGCTGGGAATTCAATAGTATATGATCCAGAGCTAAAACAAGTGAGGTTGTGTAGACCTCGAAGTTCCAAGAGGTATAAACTAGGAAACCCTATCTTCTCTATTGATGCTTCTTTTTCTCCTTTCTCATTTGCGACTATTTCTTGCATTGTTGAGCAAAAGCTTACTTGAAGATATTTGAGCTTCACCAGACATTTGACAATGGAAGGGGTGAAGAGGTTTTTTAATTCTCGACAAACAAATATGTAAATAGAAGTCAGGTTTCCCAAACTTGGGGAGGTTATTGTGTGGCCTAACTCCTCATACAAAGCTTCTTTCTTCTCAAAGATCTCCTCTAAATCATTGCAAAACTTTATATGTATTTCTTCCAAACAAATAAGGGTTTCGAGCAGAGATGGCGAAAATAGTTTTATTAACTTATTGCATGACCAAAGTACTACTCTCTTCAAGTTATGAAGGCTTATGGATTGATGGTCTCCCTTCCATATATGTGACAACTCTGGCAAAGATTCCAATCTTAGATACTCAAACGATGAGAGTAACTTGGTTTCTCCCTCTGCAATCTTAATATCTTTACAATCAAATATATACACCAATGATCCACAATCTTTTGCTGTGAAAGTTTGAAGATTTTGAAAGCTCTGTAACAAATGACTTGGCACAACATTTAACATCATGTGGCACCTTCTCACTCTTAAAACTTTTAATTTACTGAAAGACTGGGCTGGAGGTTGTCCATGACATAGTTCAACCAAGTTGTAATTGTCATAGACACCTAATTCCTCTAAATTGTGGAAAGTTGAGTTTGGTGTCCATTCGAAAGTACTTAGGAGATACTTTATCTCATAACATGATGTGATATCAAGATACTTCAATTCATTGAACCCTTCTTCAACTAGGTTATGGCTAATGCTCTCTAAATTAGCAATTTTCTCTAAAACCGAAACTTCGGTTCTTTTGAGCAAACCTTTAACCCAATCATGAATTTTTGAAATGTTGGTTTGTGAGAGCTTCATATTTCTTGAGTATCTGCTCTCATCCCAAAAATAATCACTATATTTACGATAACCTATTTTTAATTTAAAGTTGGACAGGTTATTTTCGAATACCAACAATTTTGGTGTGAGGTCAAGGTTTGAAATATAAATCTCTAAATGAGTCAATCGAGACAAGGCTTGTAGCTCAACAAGTTTGGCATTGCTTGTCAAATTTTCACTTTCAAATTCCCATTGCCTAAAACTATTAATATACAACTCCTCTACCTTTGTAAGAGAGGCTGTAACACCAAAAGGTATTAATGTTAAATTCGAACAACCTTTCGATCTAACAACTTAAGATTACTTAATTGACTAAAGGATACGGGGATCTCCTTCATAGAAGATATGGAAAGGTTAAGAATCTCTAGTTTACTTAGATTTCCAATCACTGATAGGTCCCCCAATGTGCAACTTCTAAGATTTAGTGTTCTAATAGTTGAGAGAAATGAAAGTGATTCAGGCAATGGCAACAATTTTGTTTGACTCAAATCTAAAACTTTGAGCTCTTTCATACCTTGAAAGAAATTACTAGGGACAACCAAATCAAAATTATTCTGCAGTAACAAAGCCTGCAGTTTTGGACATTCCAACCCATTAGGTAGCTCCCTAATATTATTTGCCATCAATGAGATACATGTGAGATTTTCAAATGTATCTCCATTTGACCACTCTTGTAATCCAAGGCCAGCTTTTACCATGAATCTATGGTTGTGTTTCAGAGCTATCATTAATGCAAAATCACGGATAACATCATGCATTTTAACAAATTTTTCACCATCATCAATTAAGAGAAAAGAAGAGGTGATGGTACTTACAATACCAAAGATTCTATCTCTGATATCTTCTATCTTCTCATCGACGTTTTTGAACCACCGTAAACCGATCCCGTATCTAACCAAATCTTCAATTGGAATTCGTAATAAATCGGAAATAAGCTACAAAATAAGAAAAGTGTTTTTGTCTCCACACTTTCCAAATAATTGAAGCTCAATTCTAGAGATGAAATAATGTTTCTCTCCATTCCTGGGATGTTTGATGGGTTAGACCTTTTAAGTTGTTGCAAAGCGTCCCTCCAAACACTAGTATTCTTGTCCTTTAATGCTCTTGCTACTGTCACAATAGCAATCGGCAAGCCATCACATTTAGCAGCTACATCTCTTGCAATTGGGCTTATTTCAGTTTTTTCGACATCCGAGCCAGCAATTTCTCTGAAAAGCACCCAAGATTCTTGTTTCGATAAACTTTCAATTGTAAATATCTTTTGACAAGTCATTTGATTACACACAATTTCACTTCGAGAGGTGATAACAATTTTACAACCGCGATGATCATTCCCAAAAGGAATACCAATGTCATTCAATTCAGTTCTTTCCCAAACATCATCTAGTATTACCAAGATGTGCTTCTTCTCCTTGATTTTGTCCCACAAGAAACGTGCTCTTGCTAATTTAGAATTAGGCGGCAAGGACTTTGTTACACCTAACATGCCAGCAATGTCGCCTTGAATCTTCATAATACTCGGGGTTTGAGAGACAACCACCATCACTACTTCATCATATATCTTTTCTTCTTTTGCTTGTTGGCTGATTTCTTTCACTAGCGTGGTCTTACCCACGCCCCCATCCCACATATTCCAATTATGCTGACACCATGATCATCAATTAACGCCTTCATGATTTGCTTCTTAATTGAATTTCTAGATTCAAAAGTGCCTGAAGAAAATAACTTTGATGACGATATAATTCCAGATGGAGGAGCAGGACAAGACACGCTCTCAAACATTCCCACTTCCTGGAGCAGACCAGAAATCACCAGAGTATGCTTCTTTGCCTCCTTACTGAACCGGTATCGCTGTCCGAGAATGCACCACCCTTTGAGACACCTCTTGTTTGCTTTGTTTTCATCTTCCAAAAAGCTCTTAGCTTTTGCGAAAATATCACCAGCTTCAGCTATCCAACTTTGGACATCAACCAAGATTATTTCTCCATTTCTTTCAGCAAATTCGATTTTCTTTTGCACCGTATCTCTACTATCTGCCAACTTCTTAGCTTGCTTTTTCAAGTTTTCAATGTTGTCGTTATAATGAAACAAGTAACCAAGTTGATCGCCAGTGGCAGAAATTGAAGAAACAATTTCCATGGCTTTTGTTTTTGGTTTTGGGTTTTTGGGGTTTTTGGGCTTTTTTTTTTTTTTTTTTTTTTGGCGGGGTATAAGGAGAGAATTCTATTGAGTGCTCTTTGAAGGTGAGAGAAAAATAAAAGAAAGGATTTCAAGGAAAGGTTTAGGAGAAATTTTGTGGCTTAGAAACAAAGAGGAGGACACAAACACAATCAGATTGAAGAAAGAATGAATGATTGAGTGTTGTGAAATGATAAGAAGAAAGAAAAGCACAAAAGTGAAAGAAGTAAATATATATGATTTCAAGCAAGGTGAAAGAGAGAATTCTATTTGAATGATTGAAGGTGAAAGAAGGATAAAATATATGATTTCAAACGCAGTTTCAGAAATGATGAGAATAAGAAAAGCACAAAAAGAAAAGTGATTTATATGAAGAAGGAAAGTATGTAATTCATCTTGAATTTTTTTGAATGATTCCATCCTCTGCCTTTGTTGTCAAGACTGCTTGGTTCCATCCTCGTTTCAACATCATTCTTTACTTTTATAACATGTTAATGTGTTAGAATCTATAATTAATGTAGATATATGCTATAAGAAATGTCTTCGGAAAGAAAAATTCAATATTTATACTAAGCATAAAGAATACAATGAGCTGGGTGTAAAACCAAATTTACTACACAATCAAATTTACGTATAAAATCATATAAAAATCGATCAACAATGTTTCAAGTTTATTTGATGCTGTCAATCAATATGTATTCTATTTTCAACCTGAACATGAATACAAAATCAATTTTATATACATTCCTCTTCAATCTCATCAATCACCTAGAGATGCTTAGGCAAATTTATTCTTCTTCAAAATTACAATTTAGACTGATACCCTTAGTATAACTTTGATGTGATCACAGGATTGGTTTACAATTAATGTGTTTTGCAAATTTATAATTGATGTTACTAAGTTGCAGTTTTACCTTGTAGAATATTTATAAGTTTGATTATGATACAACAATATTAATTCCAAAGTACACAATCAGTACAAAGGTTTCATTCTACTTAATGCTGAAGGAATTGTATAATCAAGGAAAATTTTATCACAACAAATGAAATATATAAGTATAGCAAGATATATATTTAAATCTACTTCATGTTAACTCTTGTATTAAACTACTCTGATAATTTATTATTTGCGTAATGATATGATAAAAGTAAAGAAAGAAAAGCATAAAAACAAGAAGGAATATTTATATGAAATAAGAAAAGAGAAAGGTTGTAGCATAAAGTAAAGTAAATGGTATGAAGAAGGTATGTAATGCATCATGGAAATGAATGATTCCATCCTTCGCCTTTACTCCCAAGGCTACTTTTCTTTTATAACATGCTTCTATGTTAGATGAATCTTTAATGTATTCAAAATCAAATGAAGATATGTTATATAGTTAAATTATGCATAAATGTTCTTCTCCTGAGGAAGAGGAAATCAATATGTATAAAAGCAAATCTACTACACACAATCAATTTTATTATATTTTTGGCCCGAGTTAGAAGTGTCTCTCATTCCATCAATTTTCTTTTGGGCTAGAAGATACTGAGGTACTGATAGCATTATTTGATTTCATTATATATATATAGATTGCAATTGATATAACAATCCTAAATCAAATTCATGTCACTCACAATATAGAAATGAGAAGCATATGTAACAACACTCTTAATTATTGTATATCTTATTGATAGTTTAAGAAGCATCCATGTAGGTTTACTCTACAGTTTGGTAGACAAAGATGAATCACTATCATATATATTAATACACGGCAATCACATTGGAACTTGAAACTCGTAAAGATCCATATTGGCCAGCAACCCTTGTAAATGTGCTTGATGTTCTTCAATCTAGACGGATTAGATTCACCATGTTATGACAGTCTGAGGAGAATGTAAATTATTTATCAGAATTCACTTCAAGGGTGACACTTTTGAAAAGTTAACATAAACGTATTATGATTACTACATCAATAGAAAGACTTCGTTTCGGTCCTAGCAGGTTTTCTAGTTTTCACATTCTAGTATTTAAAGTTTCTAACAGCATTTTTTTTCATTATTAAATATTATAATTTTGAAAGTCGAATAGAGAGAACAAAGTGATTATTTTATCTTTGTTAACAATTCAAAACAATCTATTTTCGAATAATAAAATGACAACGTTCATTCCAAAAATGGTAAAATCCAAAAGAAAAAAACAACTAAGTCAATATGTGTAGGCTAACATCATATATTTGACAGTTATATGACAATTTTGAGCCATAATCTGAGACTGGTAACAGTTTCATGTAGATTATACAATTTGAAGTCTAATGTCATTAAACAATCTTTCAATATATTAATTAAACATTTAAGACAATAAGACCAATATGAACAATAACTTAAGTGTTTTTTGCTAGACCTAATCATACAATTTAAAATCTGTGGATTTTACAGAGCCACTTTCTGATACATGCCTTTTTTTAGAAAAAAAAAATGTTTTTCTAAACTGTTGGCCAGGTTGGTGTTTTCATATATGGAAATTTACAATATTCAATAAAGAACTTTCTAAGAAAGGTTATTGACCATATCATCATAAATATATTAAGAAAAAAAGTAATTTGTCCAACTCATCCTCATTCATTTTTTGGCAATAAAAACAGAATCATTAAATCTTTGCCATAATTGACCTTTGTTGTAATGTCTATGTTTTAAATTGAATTTAAAATAAAAACTTTAAAATTTAAAATAATTGTGTGTATTTCTTTTAAATTGTCGGCCGCAAAGATGCCAAGAGAGATTGTAAGGACATTTCATAAAATTCTTATTTTTTTAAGATGTCAATTGGCATAGTATGAAACAGCGAAGGAGGCTACACGTTAAGCAACACTAAATACTAAGTAATCATATTAATCACTCTATTTGAATAGACTAACGGAAAGATTAACTTAAATTCTTGAATAATAACAAAACATTTTACTAATCATCTTTTTAATGTCCTTAACTTGTGAATTTGAGAGGTAAATTTAGAAAACCCATATAAGATACCCATTTAGCAATTATGAAAAATAATCTAATGTGGATACTCAATAGATTATGAAAAATAATGCATTTGTGTCTTTTACCTTTTCACATTAATTGCAATCACTTTACTAAATATCTCAGCCTACTTGTACTCACATTTATTCTAGAACATATGGTTCAGTATAAGTATAGAGGTCTTTTGATGTTTTGAATGCCATTGTTAACAATCAACTATCTTTTTCTAAGTGAAGCAATTATTTAACTAAGAAGGTATTATGACATGATTATAATCACTAATCTTACCATCCTATATTGTATATAGTTTTCTTCCCTTTTGTTCATTGTTCTTATCATTTTCATGTTCCAATGCTATGCAACTCTTTTCAATTAGTTATGTTCATTGTTTTTTACTCATCTAATTCTTTTCAAAGTTCAACTACAAGATTGAAGGTATGTAGCTCGGCTTATGGAACTACTAGAACATATAAGAGAATACTATTATTTGTTTTATACTTTTCTCTTTATATTAACTTTTAGGTATATATTGCTCATTCTATTAGATATCAAAACATTTCTACTTTTTATGATTACTGTTGACAATCTTCATTTATGGTTTTGACATAGTTTTGTTCAATGCTTGATTATACAACTAACCCATATATGATTTGCATAAGCTTAATATTATTTCATATATGCTTTTTATATGAATTTGCTTGTCAAACTTATTGCTTGTTCACTATATTTTTCTTTTTGTTTCAATTAACCTCATTTTCTATATTGTTGGATCAACATTGATCGATAGACAATTACTCCCATTTTACATCTTTATTAATGTTCAATATAGATCGATCAGACCAATATTCTAGATACAATAAACGCACACGTGTCATGACATATAATCCATGGATTATCTTTTCTAGATTGCCTTGTTACACCATAATTAATGTTCTCACGTGGCGATCCTCTGAAAGTTAAATCTATATTCTTTGTATTTGATTTGTATTTTCCTTATTAATTTGATGAAATTTTAGTAACTTCCACCAATAATTTTATTTGAATTATTTTGTCGTTTATATGATACAATACTGTGAAGTTGACCAATCAACAAAGTTTTCTTTTAATGTGTATGAGTGACATCGATAACCCTTTAAAGTTGTTCATTTCCTTGTAACCCTTCTAAAATTTCATTGGAAAGTCCTTTTCTATTGTCTTTTACAAGAATTTTTTTTTTCAAGAAAATTAATCAATCATCCAAAGTTTTTGTTTTTCTTAAGCATCAAGATCAAAGGTTTTACACATAAGTGGTTTACATGCATGAAAAATCAAGAATTCAAGAATATTTCATACATTGAAGGCTATATAGTTCATGTTATATACGGTTTTGGAAACATAAACTGAAAAAAAAAAAAAAATTGCATTAATTAAGTCATCTATACAAGAAGATTGTTGAGAATTGAAATTTTTTTTTTCTGATATGATTATGGAATTGTGCTAAATATGTTTGTTTAGATTTTACCAGTTTCAATGAAAGCTTCAAACATATACACACAACTTCACTAATTTAACTAAACATGATACAATTTTTTTTATCCGCAACTTTGTTCGTAAAAATATTTTGTCAACCCTGATGTCATTGATACTTTTTCTTAATTTTTAGTAATAATTTGTTCTTGATTTTGTTGGTTTGTAGGAATCTTGAGCCACTATCAAAGTTCATTATGTCAACTGAATCAGCTGATATTCGTGAAAAGTTTCTCAGGGGAACACAGAGACATGTGGTTGAAAGTTCGGTAATTATTGTTAAATCTTAATTATCTCATATTTAAGCATTGAATTATAAATTAATTTCAGTTAAATAAACTCTATATATATAGTGTTGCTTGATGAATTAAACATTAGACTAATTGTTTCCGTAGTTACCGAATCTAAGCGAAAAAGAAAATTGTTGAATAATAATTTAATTTAGTTGTAATTAGCATATGCTAAGTTTGTGTTTTCATTTTTTTCTTTTCTTCTGGAAATATTTGTTCAATAATGTCTAACAACTATAGATCTATTATAGAATTTTTTCTTCTAAATAACATTCAAAAAATTCATTATTATTAAAGTTAAAGTATAATTTAAATTTGAGATATTTAGCATTATAATTGAATATGAAGCTTTTCATGAATCACAAGAGGGAAAGATTCTCTAAATTATTGAAAAAAATCTTATGAAAGATAAGACTTAAACAAAATGCATATTAATGTAGTTCAATTTGATTTCCTAGGAGCATGTGGAAAAAGAACCTGCAAGCGAATCATCTTCATCCTCAGATGGAAGTAATGAACCTCAACCGAATCAACCCAACACTGATCAAGATCTGAATCAATCTGCAACATCAGTTCTTCAAAGGTAAATGGCTAAATGCATCTTTCAATAATACTTACTAAAGCTTTTGTCATAAATATATAGTTAGAACATAGGAATGAACCAATGGTAATAATAAGATAAAATAAATCAACACTCTCAATGGACTTTCAAGTAGTAGAGGGATAACTTTCACCAACCTACTATTAGGTTTGGTTCACATACAGGCAGGTTTGAAGTTTATATATTTTTTCACCAAAATCTTCTGAATTTCAAATTATTAGAAACCTTCCCTGAATTTTATCAATGTTTGTCAAAAACCTCCCTTGCAAGGAGGTCATCGACAAAAAATGCAGACTTCACATCAACCTATGTTTAGACCAAATTTCCGGAGAATTCAATGTAATTTATCACAAATTCGATAGCTGCAAAATTAGTGTACATGCACTTGTTTTTTACTTTTTACATATTATAATTTATCATCGAACTTTGTTCGTTTGTTCTGATTTGCAATTTTGGTAAACTTCTTTTCAGACCCCAGGTATCATTTGAACCAAGCACTGAAAACCCTGCACCTTTTAGCACTCCACAATCACAGCAAGCAGGAAATTTGCTCCCTAATTGTACTTTGGCAACATCATCACAACTCTATCCTCCAGGACGCCTGGTATGTCTTGCTGTCGACTTAACACTATAATCTAATCACTCTGCATATAGTAAATACACCTATGATTTTAAACTATTAAAATATGCATGATTAGGTTGAAAGTCTTGAGACACCACTAGAAGCTAGAGTGTTTCAACCACTAAATTCCCAGCAAGACATGGATATCAGCAATCGAAATCAACTGAGTTTTCCTTCACAATTGGTAACTCATGGCAGTCCATGTCCTATGGATCAATCACTGAGAATGTCTAGGAACACTTTTGGGAGCTCAAGCAACAATAGCTATCACCTTCCCATATCAAATTTGCCATCAGACTTTCGTTTGGAATCATCTTCTAGTTCCAGATCTCCAGTTCCTCAGATTCATCACCAACACTCTCAAATACCGGTGATCATTTTCTAAGCCCATTATTATTGTCTTATTTCAGGATAAATTTTATTGTAGGCAGCCTTCTTTGTGGTGCAGTCTTTCCAAAAAAAGTCCACATGAGGATTTAACAAATATTAAGAGTTCAAGGGAGGTTGTCAATGAACATGCAATATTCAAATTCATTGTATTTAGGTTATCTTTAGAGAGGTTAATGAAATTTTTTATCAATTATGAATTGCTTATAAACTCACTAACTTTATATTTTCTTATTCATGGTTTATTTGTACAGAGAGCATCAGGAAATGGTAATAGTGGATCTTCCTTTATGAGGACACAGAGGAGTAACAGGAATGCCCAACATCAAATCAACATGCATGAGCCCTCTTCTTCTACATTTCGGTATCTGCATATGTTCATATAGAACTTATACTATCTGACATGAAAATATAATTGTAAATTGCATATTTATAATATGTATGCATGCATAAATATATGTCCGAGTATTATTACATAAATAGATCTGAGTACTTTAAATGGCTTAATCATTGAACTTCAAGAACTAAAAGGATATGAGAATCCATCAACATAAAGGTTTTCTAGCTTAATTTTTGGCTGACAAATGATATGTTGGATTGAATTAGTTCTTAACTTATATTTGATTGCTATGAGTAGTCTAACATTATCACATCCATGTAGGAAGTTTTTGTGAGAGTATAGCTTAAAACTGATTTAACTCTAGGGACGCTTACACCTATTGAGTTGAGCTACTATGTAAATTAATTAAGTCGAGGTTGGGGTAATCTCTGATTAGCTTATCTCAACTCGCTTACAAAGCTGAAAAACTATCAACATCAACAGCAATTAAAACAACAACTTACTGATCAGAATACCATCGAAAGTGATAAATTTTTTGCAAGTATCTTTATAAGAAGATATTTATTTTTCATGATTAGGCCACAAGAATTTAGCTTCCAAGGCTTGTTGGGTTCAGCGATAGGATCAACCAGCTTTCATCCGAGTGGGGGAACTAATCCATTTCAACTACCAAACATGCCTCTTCAAAAGGTAATTAAGCATACTCCATTTTCGAACTTCAAATATATGTAGATAACTAATACTTTTACTTTTACAATTTTGCTGATAGGGAATGGAATTATCACTTCCTCTTCAATCGGATGGCATACCAACCAATTCAAACAGCAAGGTATTGTTTCCGTAAACCTACACTCAAAATAAGTGATTTGATGTTAAACTTTTTCATCCTAGCTTCACCTCTAATTTGCTTTTATACACCAAAAGTTCCTCACTCTAGCTAATTGTACGAGGCAATGCTATAACAAGAATTACTCTATATTGACAAAGATTTCTATAAATTCTCCAAGTGACTATATCTAATTGCATTGTTTATTTATTCACAAATAGCTATATAATTTTCATGATAATAATCACATAAATTCCAGTCCAAGGCGTGTTTATTGAGCACATCCCAGATTTGATCCAAGCGTTTATTTGTTTTACTTTATTTTTTAATTTTCCGAGCACATAAATTGTTGATGTAGTTTATAAAATCTTGTAGATGAAAACGCCATGGCAAGACAACACTCCACCAACATCAAACTTTCATCCATTTAATTGGAGTCCACAAGAACAAGGCAGTCTAGGCCAAACCTACAGTCTTCTTAATGCTTCAAATTCAAGGCATGGACTGAATCAATCAATAAATGTTCTATTTATTTGAAGCAACCTCATATTTGTTTTTTTTCTATCAGAATAAATATGACTGTAATTTTCACATATTACCAGGTATTTCAAAAACTCTGTTTATGATCCAATGTATGAAGCTATGGGCTTACCTGTAGACCCTCATTTGCGAATGTTTTTGGCAAGTCGTGAAAATGGTAAGATCGATCTCCAATTTATAGTACATTCAAGAGTATTTTTTGTACAATTAAAACATTTTAAATTGTTGAAAATATTTGTATATCTATATTGTAGTTTCTAGTTTAAAATTTAGGTTCATTTTAAAAGCATATAATATGTGTTCTCTCAGAAAGAAGTTTCTGAATCAGAAAAGGCATTGAAACTGTTTCTCTTGAAAGTAGTTAACAAATGATTTTCATAAAGAGTTTTCAAATGACTTTACTGAAAGCACTTTTACTTGAAAGTTCATACCTATTTATTATAAAAGCATTGTACATTACACCCTCATTCTTTTCTGTTATCATTGTAACAAACCCTAAGTATGTGTTTGGAAAAATATCTACATTTACATAAATTAATTTTGTTTGAGAACACATTCTACAAAATTATCAGGAAACATTTTAAGAGAAGTACTTAGTAAATAGTTCCTTAAGAAGCACTGTAAATATATAGTTAGTATAAATTCTACTAAAGGTTTATCCACCCAAAAAGTATGTTTTTGTTTAAGTCAAATACACATAATAAAGTCTTTTAGTCATTTCAAAATATTATAGCATACCTTTGAACTTATCTTATTTGCTTTGATTTTCATGGATAGGCAATGAACAGTGAGAGTCGGACTTGGCTGCAGGACTTTAATTCTTCAATAATTTGGCCCATTGACTTTACAGACAATTTATATTTATTGAGCTATCTTAAGAGAAACTCATATATTGAAATAGGGCGACATATTTCAAACTCTAGTCTTATAAATTGTGTTTTAATGTTATTGTGCTTTGAGAAGTGTTAGAAACTATCGCAGATATAGCGACTGATGCTAGCACATTTCTTTGTGCTGCATGCTTTGAAGTTATTTCTGAAACTAGATTGCAGTTCTCATTAATTTGTTTCAACTGTTTTAAGTTATATTAGACTCATGTCTTTTAAATGTTATAACTATTGGGTCTGGATTCACTTTGGTGTTAAAATTTCAATTTTCTATAATAATATCTGCCACGAGAAAATATAATTCACATAGATGTCACACGCATCATATTATTATAACATTATAAGGGTTTTTTCTTCTTTTTGTTCCTTCACTCATTTATGTACAATTTTTTTATGTTTATACATCAATATCATATGTTTAGACTAATCTAAAAACCTATCAAACAAGATGTCATTGTTATACGGCAGCAAGTTTTTTTTGTTTTATTTATTTACTTTTTTTTCTTCACTATTAATATCCAAATTTCAGATTTTCCCATATTTATAAAGACTAAGGGTATCATGTACCTAACTGAAAGGGCATGATAGATACATTGAAAAAATACAGAAGGGTTGATCCAAGTATCTTATCATGTCTCAATTACTTATTAATCATATTTTGTTCAAAATAAAACAAATGATTTTAAAACAACCAAAAGAACACAAACTTAGACCTAAGGTATCAACATCTGGCAACGAAAATATAGGAGCAGTTTGAGCATTACCATATACCTTAAAAGATGCCCACAATATCCCTCTGAAATTTGATTGATCTCCATGCTGAAATTTGATTGATCTTCGTGTGCCTCCATAATTGACCTGGTAGCTCAAATGCCTGCCCCAACATAGAAAAATGTTCAAAAAAACTGCAACAAGATACACATTTATACAAGAAAGTTCTTCCAGACGAAGAACAACATATAATTTCGGAAATGACACAAAACTACCATCAGAATGGAAAAAAATTCCTGAAGTAATAGATTAAAGTATAAATGTTTAAATAAGAATAAGAGAAACTAAACCAAGGATCTCTCTACTATAAGATACAAGTATTAAACATAAAATATGCTGCTTTAGCAAGAAATACAAATTAGGTATGACTTCTGTTCACCTGAATCGGGGGAAAAAATGGCATAATATTGGGTAGATTATGGAAGCACTGGAGAATATGATGTCTTAAAACATGATAGCACACCATCATGTGATGCTCAAACCGCGATCATTTCATCAAACTGCTCTGAGAAGGACTTTTGATATACAGCAAATTATCACCAAAAATCACGACAAGAACAATACCCATCTTTGAAATGGTGAAATCTCAAGGTATCTCTTACAATGATCTGCAAACCAACAACCTTGGCAATAAACTTGATGGTATTATGACAGTCCCCACATATCCTCAAATTCTTAAACACTCGAATCGATGATTCTCCATTTAGATTGAGTATTGCGAAAGCAACCGCTAGCTTCTCACTGTGGTTGCAAAGAATCTCCTCCTTCTCCTCCTCATTCACATCTTGCAAAACAAATTCTGTGTTGGGCATATAACCAGCTAACCTCATTTTCTCACTCATCTCATCCAAAAATCTGTAAATTTCATGATTCTGTGTATTATTCCTATCACCAACTACAAAAGTGTAAACTTTATTTCTCACTTGGACCCAACTACAGCCTGGTGTCTTTGTGATTTTCCTATCTCTCATCATTTTTCTAGTTTCTGAAGCTTCACCCCAGAGTTTGGCAGTAACAAAAATGTTAAATAACAACACATAATTTCCCGGGTTGCCTGGTTCAATCTCAAACAACCGCGAAGCTGCCTTCCTTCCCAGCTCAACATTTTTATATACTCTACAAGCACCAAGCAATGCTCCCCAAGCACTAGCAGTTGGTTCTTTGGGCATCCTCAGTATGAATTCATATGCCTCTTCTAAATGACCAGCACGACTAAGGACATTAACCATGCAAGAGAAGTGCTCTGCATCAGGTTCAACTGAGTGATCCCTACTCATTGAATTAAAAATAAAAAACGCTTCATCAACAAGACATGAATGGCTACAGCCAGACAGAACACCAGTAAAAGTAACAGAATTTGGTCTGACCCCAGCATCCAACATTTCACGGAAGAGTAACAATGATTCTTCTCCAATCCCATGCATTGAGTTTGCAATGATCATTGTGTTCCAAGCCACAGTATCTTTAATTGGCATCAAACCAAAAACTTTCTGCGACAATTCCAAATTACCACACTTAGCATACATGAAAATCAGGGCTGTTGTGACTGTCAAGTCCTCGATTAACCAGTTCCTACAGACATAACCGTGAATCTCTTTGCCTCCCTTTAAGCTTTCCAAATTTGTACAAGCAGGTAGGACACTTATAACTGTGATTTGATTGGGTTTGAACCCTGAATCTTGCATGTGTCCAAGTAACTCAAGAGCTAATTCATTTCTTCCACCTTGTGTGCACCCACCAATCACCGCGTTCCATGAGGAAGTATGCAGTTTCACACCTTCATTTCTCATTTTATAAAACAAAGCAAGACCCTTCTCAAGCTCTTTATTTAAGAAGCATGCCGTTAATATCCCATTCCAAGACACAACATCTAGATGAGACATGTTACTAAACACCAATTCAGCTTCCCTAATTCTTAAGCAACTGGCATACATATTCACAAGTGCACTACTCACAAAAACATTGCTTTCCAGTCCATTCCTCATTACAAACCCATGCATTTGTCTTCCCAAATTCACATCCTTCAATTCAGAGCAAGCAGGTAGAACCGAAGAAACTGTCACCGAATTAGGCCTAACCCCATTTAATCCCATCTCACGAAAAGCCTCCAACCCTTGCCTTGGTAGCCCACAATTCACATAAGAACGACAGAACGAAGTCCATGAAACCACGTCCTTAATACATATATCATCAAAAACCCTTCTCGCCCCATCAACATTCTTACATTTCGCATACATATCAACCAACGCGTTACCCAACAAAGTATCCGAATGAAACCCAAAACGGGCCGCATCCTCGTGAACTTCTCTAGCTTTAACAAGATCACTAGCCAAGGCACAGGCCTTAGCGACCGACAAAATTAGCAATTTATCAGGCCTGATGTTCCTCAACTTCAATGTGCTGTAAATTTTTATGGCTTCTTTTGAGAACCCATGTTGCGTATGAGCTGAAATTAAAAGGGTCCACAATCGAAGGTCTGGTTGAGGAATTTTATCGAACAATTGGCGTGCGCGTCGTAAGTCTCCGGTGCCCAAGTAAGAGTTGATGAGTTTGAAGCTGAGGCCTGGTGAGCGATTTGGGGGTGATTTTGAAAACATGTAAAAACGATACTTCACTTTGTTTATGGAGAATTGAAGCATTTGTGTTTGGTAGGCGGTTTAAACCGTTGCCATTAGCGGGTAAAGAGAAGGTATTTTGTAGTAAGTAGCCATGAAGGGTAGGAACAAAAATGGCCTACTTTGATATTGGACAAAATAGTCAAAATTAAGTGGATTCCCATATATGCCCCTAAAGCAAAATAGACGACCAAGAAGCCCGACCTGACCAAGGGTATCTCGAGTCGGGCTCAAAACTTCGAAAAATCGAAAACCTTATGCGGAGCTTGTATTACATCACATAAAATTAACTTTAGTAACTATGGTTGCATTTGTTTAAATTTTTAACACTATCATATCCAATCTAGTGAAGTAATTACTTTTTTATTCAACTCAAAATATAAAAATTTATAAATTAACAAAAACATCTCCACCCACCCAACTATTATTGACAGTTGGCCACCACCGCCCGACAGTGGCCAGAAGTCACTGAAATGGCACACAACTAGATGAATCTGATTGGTCGTTCGCCGATCTGATCGTTTCTAGCCATATCCACCATGAATCTGACCTGAAATTGTCAGATCTACGGCCAAAGATCTGGGCATTGATGGTCAAATTTGGCCATTAACGACTATCATATCTTGGATGTCATTGACAGTCAAACGACAGCAAAAAACCTGACTATCAACGATAGTCATATCTTGGCCGTCATTGACAACATCGTTGACAACCAGATTTATGGCCGTAGATTTGGCTGTTGGTACACGATCAACCAAAACGAGCCGGTCATATGTCATTATGGAAACTTTCGACCTGCCGTCCAGGTAGGTGGTAAGTTAGTTGTCGACAATAGTTGTGTGGGTGGGAGTGTTTTTGTTAATTTTAAACTTTTATTATACATAGTGTTTAGTTAAATTAACAAATGTAAGGGATTAAACATAATTTAAATATTTTTTATAAATATTTTCCAAAAATGTTTCAAGGACATCCTATTTGATTAAATAGTATTCATAATACAATATTATTTTAAAAACTTAAACAAATGCAGTGTAAAGTTTGAATAATCAGATGTGGCCTGAACTAGGTTGTAAAAATTCGTTCTAAAACCTAATCCCAAGTTATTCATTTGAAAATCTCAAGCCAAACTTGTAAGAATGAATAACATACACAAAAATTCATTTAAACAAATTTTATGTGATTTTACTAGACTACCTAGGCCATTAGAGATCATAAGGGCATTATTGTAAGAATGAATGCAACATTTGGCTAATAACATACACAAAAATTCATTTAAACAAATTTAATATCAATATCATTTAATGTTAGCTAATAACATACACAAAAATTCATTTAAACAAATTTTATGTGATTTTACTAGACTACCTAGGCCATTAGAGATCATAAGGGCATTATTGTAAGAATGAATGCAACATTTGGCTAATAACATACACAAAAATTCATTTAAACAAATTTAATATCAATATCATTTAATGTTAGCTAATAACATACACAAAAATTCATTTAAACAAATTTTATGTGATTTTACTAGACTACCTAGGCCATTAGAGATCATAAGGGCATTATTGTAAGAATGAATGCAACATTTGGCTCTCAAAATAGACCCTTGAGGGTGTAATAAATGAGTTTGGTCAGATATGGAAAGGGTATGTATTTTTATTTTAGGGATATTTAGTCCTTGGACAGCTCCCTTTATTTTTTTTATTTTTTATTTTTTTATTTTTTTGGTACCATTTGAAAGTTCTCTATTTTTGTCAAAACCCTTATTAATTTGGTTATTTCTTGAAAATTCATTTTTATCACTCAAGTTTATTAGTTGTAAAGGATTGAAATATAAACATTCTGTTTTACAAGTCATTTGTATCTATTATAAATTAACTCTAAATTGAGTTAAACATTAATCATGGAGTATAATATAATAACAAAAATCTCTCGAACGTTTCAGAGATAACAAAAATTCTCTTACCATTATATTTTAAGTGTTAAAATAAACGGTAAAAGAACAATTTGATAATATTTACTAACTCATAACAGTGTAAATTTTAACATCTCACTAACTATTCATTAACAAAAAGGGAAAATCTATTATTTCCGAAACTTAGAGGATTTTTGTTATTATATCGTACCTTGGATTAATGTCATTAACTCTAAATTGAATGTTGTTATCCCCAATACTATAATCTAACTCATTTGATTTATAATAACAAGCATGTATCTTAGAACTTGAAGCATAATTTACAATTGAAGATTAATTTGAGGATGATTTGATAAAAAAATTGCACCAGTGATATGATGCTGCAATCTTTACATTATAACAACCCTTGACTGCTTGAAGGGTTGTGCTTCATTTAAAATCTTTGAATTTTTGTGGTACAAAACTTACATCATCAAAATTGATAACTTAAGAAACTGTATCTGATTCTGATTCCGATTCTGAATCTGAATCTGTTTGCAACTCCAATGGCTTGATTCTGTTGGTGTTGGCCTCTAATGGGGGGAGTCCGTCGTCGTCGTCATCATCGTCATCTTCATCATCGACATCATTATTATCAGCCAAATCAGACCGATTATTTTCTTCATTACAGGAGGTGTATCTTTCTGAACTTCCGTTAGGATCATCTGAATTTGTCGATCTGAAAATTTCCGGCCTGCATCAAGTGGGACAAGCAAGTAAGCTTCACCGACAATAATTCAGCCCACAAGTAAAAGAATTGCAACAATCATAATGGTATAAAATGAGGATTGCCACCTTGAACCAGTATGTCTAGAACAAGTATCTCAATCTCAATGTTCTGTTTTAGGGAACTTTTGTTAAGTTCAGTACATGAATAAATAGCTAAACTTGGTTTCAACTTAAGATACTACTTTCCCCAAGTACTAACATCGAAAATTGCAAGGATGCAAGACAAATTAGATGTATGGCACATCATTTTTCATCTGCTGTTACTAAGAAGTCAAGAAACAAACCATTCTGAAGTTTTTTGAAGGGCTCGAACTTGTTCATAGAAAAGAACCTGAGAAACAATACATGCCACTTTGCTACCATCTTTGAGAGCCTTTTCCTTTCCACTTTCATCCACCACAACAAAACTCCCTGCGCATCGTGAAAGCAACTTAATATTGTCTATCAGTCCGTCAGAATGTTAGCAATTGGGTATGCATATGGAAGCTAAAATATTCCAGAAGTTTATGCTTCCAATCTCCCAAGTCAGCAATTTTATATGAAACAAACCTCGTTTTATCCACATGCTCTTTTGAAACTTTGCTGGAAACAGAGCAAGTGATTTTTCACCTTGTGCGTCCACTACCTTAAGAAAAGGCAACATAGCAGAGATACAGCGGAAGGTTAGAAACAAATCTGTGCAAACACAGAAGCCATCTCATTGCATAAATGTACAACGGAAAATCATTAGAAGTGAATGAACCAAAAAGGCCATAACCAGATTAAATTTAACGATAGTATCCAAACTTCAAACAATTTGGAGTGCACATCCATTTTATTTCTATTAAATACTAAATCCAAGTGCCACAATTAAGAAAAATGAGTTGATCAAAGACTCAAAGTTGGACTCAGCTGATATAATCCTCAAACTAAAGCATTGCAATGACATCGTGAATTGATAAACTTGAAGAGTTACACTTAACATTTAACAATAAGATTATAGGTACAATACTGGACTGACCACGGACACCCTTTTATTGAATCAGTTCCAAAAGCTCAAAACAACCATACCATTTCAAGCTCAGAACATTGCACCGATAATGTTACCGGAAAGAATAGACATATAAGTTAGAATATGCAATGCAAAGACTCATTACATCATAACCTAAAAAATGAACTCATAACACATTAAACAACATGGTCACTAATACATTGAATAGTAACACAAGACAGGTAACATTAATCGTAAAACCTGTAATACATATTAAGCTTTCGTAACAATTCTCTTGGTTTAGTACTATAAGAATGAACAAGGTTGGTACCTAAATTCAATTAACAATAACAAACCCACTAGCACGGTAACTAAATTCATCAAGAAAATAAAATGATTTTCAAAAAAGAAAAAAAAATCCAAAAAATGAAACTAATAGGTACCTCAATTATCTCAACAATAGGGAATTGGTACCACTCACCAATCACATATTCTTAGCTAGCATGTTCTCAATAATAACTATCATGAAAATTAACAACTTGGGAATATGATCACCAAGCCCAAATTCACCAAATTTAAATCAAACTAGCAACTAAGAAGCATTTAAAATTCTTCGTGGCAAAAAGAATATGAACATAAGAGGATTCCCCTAAAACACCATATCAGTATCCCTACCGGAACTTAAAACATGTAACATTATACATTAAACAAGTAACATACAAAGGATATTTTAACCAGTATAGATACTGGTGCGGTACTATAGGAGATCCCATACATAAGTAAAAAAATAATAATAATAATACTAAGAGAGTTAATTTTAACAAACCCAATTCCAGTACAACCACATTTATCAAAAAAGAAGACAAGAAATGCAAATAAAAAATTTAAAAGAACTTCAAATGAATTGGGTACCTCAATTAGATTAGAACCTCTGAGAGACACAACTTGCATAATGCTTTGACCATCTTGAAGTGTCAAAATTTGATCTTCAGCGGCCCTCTTCAAATTCTTCCTTCCTCCTTTCATGGGTTCCTATCAAATTTT
This sequence comes from Pistacia integerrima, assembly GCA_026225825.1. Taxonomy (NCBI): domain Eukaryota; kingdom Viridiplantae; phylum Streptophyta; class Magnoliopsida; order Sapindales; family Anacardiaceae; genus Pistacia; species Pistacia integerrima. The sequence goes on from CM047748.1 coordinate 22,745,072, forward strand.
GATTCTGTTCACTATTACAACTGTTTCAAATAATGTTGATAAATAGGAATTGAACCAATCTCAATATTGGATTTATGGTAAATTAGATTAACTGTAAGAAATAAAAATAAAAAATACCTGTGACGGTGCCGTTGCGGTGGTTGCAAATAACGACGTCGTCTCAGAAAAAACTTGGCGCCAAATTTTGATGGTGAGTGAGGCCGCGTGAGTTTAGAATTAGAAGACAGGAGTAGGGTTTAGAAGAAGATGGCTAGTGTTTATCTTGTAGGGGTATTTATGTCCTTTTTCATTTTCCCTTCTCAAAGGTAGGGATGGGCATAGTACCCATCCCCGCGGGGACACGTCCCGTCCCACCCTGAACAGGACAGAGTTTCCTTGAAGTATTTGGGATTTGGGTCAAGCCCAGGCCAAAAATTGGTCCCAAAATTTACGGACGGTATTGGTCTTGTCCTGCCCCGTGTATATATATATATATATATATATATATAATTTTAACCATTTAATCCTATATTAATTTTAATAGTTGAAAATCAGTCAATAAAACTATAAATTATACAAGAATAAATTATAATTATGTGAGTATTTTACGAAATCATATATAAATAGATAATAAATAAAACTAAATTAAATATAATAAATCATTATAAATATTTATATAAATATGTTATATATGTATAATGTATCATTTAATATATATAATGTATATGTTATTTACGCATAATGTATCATTTGATATTTTAATTGATTATAATAAATCAATAAATCATTATAAATTTTTATTTGTCCCTCATTGAATCATTATTTTAATTCTATTAATTAATTGCCCATGTTATATTATGGTAGTTATTTATTTGGAATTTATTATAATATATATGTATGATGTATCATATGTAATACATTATGTATAATATTATGTATTATTTAGAATATTAATGAGACGTTGTAATATATAAGGTATAATTTATTTAGAATTTATTATAATATATTAAATATTATACATTATATGTTATAAAACAAAAATTATACATTATACATAATATACTATTATCTGTAATCATTATATCATATATTCATATGTTAATACTTGTTATTTAATACAATAATACATAATATTATATCATTAATATATAATATATTTACATATATGTATAATGGATCATAATTATAATTTTTTCTTCATCATTAAAATTTTTTAAAAAATTATAATGCAAAACCCCAAATGGGGATTTCAGGGATTCCTCGAATTCCCCATTCGGGCTACAAGCCGAAATGGGAAATCCCCTTAGGCTTTTAGACCGGGGCTAGAGAGAGGAGTCTCCAGCTTCGCCCTGCCAATGCCCATCCCTACTCAAAGGGGTTTATTTCATATATACTCCCTTGTGGGATTATTTTCAGCATAACCAATATTTTCAAAAACCATTAAAACACCAAACATTAAATTGATAA
>CM047748.1:22746617-22785458 GCA_026225825.1 Pistacia integerrima
TTAATTTGGATAACTTAGTTTGAAATTTCAAACTATTTCTTTTATCATCACATATATTTTAGTTTCCCTTGTTTCTCAATTTTCACTGAACAGTTAGGAGTAAATTAGCTATAACTTGCTCAATAAAAATCTAATTGATGAGCGGTTTAAATCTTTGGAAATTAGAAAGATAGGGTTTTAATTTGTTATATTATATGATGAATTAGGATGACTATAGACCTACTGCAATAATAATGTAAAAAATATATATATATATATATATAAAAAGTTTATATAATGTAAAAAACTCTATCTTTCATCATATAATTATATGATGAATTAGGATAACAATAAAATATACAATAATGTAAAAAAATATATAATAAACATACCCGCGCAACGCAACTTGAAAATGAATATAAGTTATAGAAATTGCAGAAGGTCAATATAAATTTTGAGTTTAAAAAGTTGATCTTGATAATATTCAAGTGATATTAAATTATACACGATTTACTACAAAATACTGACATCGAATATCAAAGACATGTGCAAAAATAATATCAATTGTATAATGTGATGATTCTGAAAATATAATTAGACCATATAATATTCAGGTGATCTTCTTAAGTTTGATGAATGATTTAATAACATCTACCTATAATTGATATTAATAATTATACTTTATTTTAACACAACTTTGTATATATATACAATTTATATTTACTTTAAAATTTGTATAATTTAACACTTATTATGTCTTAATCTAATTAGTTTATTTTGTTAGAATAAATTTGTTTACAATCTATTTCAAAAACATTGAATAAACATACCAGTGCAATGCGCGGGCCTCGTGTCTAGTGTGTCTATAATAGGTAAAGATTTAACATTCTACATCCTTAACAAAGAAATATGGATTCAATTTATAAGGTTTGAAATTCAGTGTATACAGTTTGAGTCATCATAACTAAGTAGATTTGTTTTGTGTTAAGAATGCTCACATAAATCTAAAAACAAATTTATACACGTTTGGGTCAAACGATTATTTCTTCTTTTTTACCAACAAAATAATCATAGTTTACTTTTGCCAAAAAAATAAAAATAAAGAAGGATGATGACATAAACACAAGTTATTCAATTGATACATATTTTGTTCCTTGAGAATTGTATAGTCAACTTATCACTATCATTTGGGGTACTCTTTTATTGATAATAATATTGTTAAAATTTCCCCAAGTTATGTTAACAAAAATTCATTCCCATTCATTTGTATATCTTGATTTATTATCTTCTTCATTATTCATATGTTAACGATATGTATGAAGTTACATATCACTTGTTTATTTTATTTACTCGATCGATATTGGTTTAATATTAAACATACCCATTATTATTAAAACCATACACTTTTAAGTGAATTTTAGAAAATTATAAGAGATATATATAATATTTTCCAATTATAGTAAATGTATTTTTTTATCAAGTGATCTCATAGAATCTAAATGAAATAAACCTATAAACAAAGTAAACCGTTTTGTTTGATACCAAAAGTCTCCGTATTGCCAAACATTATTCAAATGTTCTAAAATTCGAATGATAAATTTTCACGGTTTTTATCAAATAGACCCATAAAGTTTAAAAATTGTATAAGAATAACCCTTTCCTCTAACTCCATTATGTTGCTGTTTGTGGTAGATGAGTGAAATTGTAGTTTTACTCTTATAAAAAAGTGTTGAGGTAAAATGATAACTTTAATCTTATAAGAAAATGTTTTGTGAACCTAAGTAACGATATAACACAATTAGAATAAATGGGGCATCTACGGTAACATTTTTAAACTTTCAAAGTTCCTTTGATACCCATTTAGCGATGGTTTTTTAAATTTTGAGAGTTTATTTGATAATAAATGCAAAAATTGTCACGGGCGAATAATAAATTTGAAAAGCTTAAGTTTAGTCTATGATATTTTCCCAATATATTATATACACAAAAATACTTAAACATACCATCTATTAGGGGATGTTCGGTTCCGGGTACCCTACACTTTTTGAAGGAACCGGAATTGACGGTTCCTTGAAATTTGGAACTAGAATCGGAACCGATGGTTCGATTCCTAAGTACCTAGAACCTAACAACAGTAACAACGGTTCCTTGGCTTTGGCGGTGGGTACCTCGTAAAATTCATGACCCCTCCCCAAAAGTTTTTAAAATGGCAAAAAAACCCTTAAAAACTTACAAATACCCCCCACCCCCACCGCACTTGTTAACAAAAATAAAACTACAAATTATAAATTCAAAATTACAAACTTCATTACTTTGTAAAGGATAGATTCTCAAAGGTCAAACCAACTCACTTTAAATGTTATGAAATATAAATATAAATGTATTCACATTACTTTTTTTACAAAAGTTTTTATTAACCCCCCTAATCTTTAATTTTATTTTATATTAGTCTCGGTCCTGATTCCTAGTTCTGGTTCCTAATTATAGGAACCAGAACCGAAACCGCACAATAACGGTTCCAAAAAATTGGAACCAGAACCTTACCCATTGACGATTGGTTATAGGTAGGAGTCGGAACCAAACCTAGGGTACCCACTAGTTTCGGTTCCAATAGGTTCTTTTGAACACTACTATCTATAACAAACTCAAAAAAAAAAGTCACCTAATATTTGAGGTGTGTTCCAAAAAACCCTACAAAACTGATTGTTTGCATTAACAGCCCAACCTTCACCCACCCACCCTTTTTTACAAACAACTGGATTTTTTTCGCTAACACCCCAAACTTGAAAAAGATAAATTTTTTGTTTGTTCCCGGGTGGTATCTGAACAATCCACGAAAGTTATGCAACTTCCAAAGATTCCCCACCTGGCTTTTAGGCTTTTAGCAGTTAGCCTCGCCACTGAATTACTCCACATGCTTTCTGCGTTATCAACTCAACCCCAACAAACAAAACTCTCTTTCACACTTCACGCCACTTCAGTCAAATTTCGCACAAACGCCATCTTCGGCTCACCGTCGTCGGCTAAACTGAATGGTTTGTTTGTTCTTCATTTCTTGCTTTTTGAAATGAACTTTAAAGCTCAGGTTTTTATGCATATTTTGGTTTTGATTTTGAAATGCTTTCTGGGTTTTGTAGGGACGGTGAAGTTTCGTACGGTGACGTGCTGTTCTTCAAATGGGAGGGAGCCTGAGCCGGGAGATGGTGCAGTGAAGAGAGTGGACCGGCTTCTTGAAGAGAAACGGAGGGCTGAGTTGTCTGCTCGGATTGCTTCTGGAGAATTTACAGTAGAGTCATCTGGGTATGTTTAGTTTTTAGCTATGAATTTTGAGGTACCTGATTGTGTTTGATTTTAAGTTTTTACTCAATGTGTTTGCTTTAATTGGAAATTCCTTAGAATTATTTGTTAAAGGTGAATTTTTCTGTACCCGGATGAGAATTTCGGTACCGTTACAGGAATTAAGGGTAGATTTTTAGTTTTGTGTAAAGTTGTTCGCTTTAACTTGAAACTAATTGTTAAAGGGGAATGCTACAGGTACTAAAGGGTTTTGATAACACATCATTATATATTATCAAGGGTCATTCTATGATACTGGTACAGTTAATTTTGTTATAACATCTATAATTTGGGCAGTGTTTGATTTTAATTTTGATTGAAGGTGTTTGCTTTACTTGGAACTACTTGTTAAAGGGGAATGCATATTTTTATATCAAATTATGTGAATGGTTTAGTCTTTAATTTAATTTTTTCATTTTCCTTTGGGTTTGTGACATAGTTTTCCATCAGTACTGAAGGAATGGTTTGTCGAAATTGGGTGTTCCTCGTGAAATTTTGGGAGTTCTATTTGATTGGATTGATGCTAATGAAGACTATCCAAAGATCCCGGAAGCAAAAGGGCAGATTAGTGCTATCCGAAGTGAGGCATTCTTCATTCCCTTGTATGAGCTTTACCTCACATATGGTGGAATTTTCAGGTTGACATTTGGACCAAAGGTTTGTTTCTTTTGACTAGAATAGAAAATTCTGTGTTATTTTAGAATAATTGAATTTAGTCAATAATTCACGGGCAAAAAACTAATTGTCTTTTCATGAAACCTTGTTGGATTTATTTTATGGCAGTCCTTTTTGATTGTATCTGATCCTTCCATTGCTAAACATATATTGAAAGACAATTCGAAGTCATACTCAAAGGTAAGGCGGTTGGCTCTTGGCAAGTTTGTTATCATTTTTCTTGATTGATGAGCTACGTTTTTCCTCATTTCTCATAACTCCTTACTTTGCAGGGTATTTTGGCCGAGATTCTAGATTTTGTCATGGGCAAGGGACTGATCCCTGCAGATGGGGAGATATGGCGTGTTCGACGTCGTGCCATAGTCCCAGCATTGCATCAAAAGGTAACATGGTTTCTATACTTTTTGACATACATAAGACCTAAGAGATGTCAAAAATATTCCAGAAAAGGCAGGAGAGATTTTACTAATAAAAAAGAGGCAATATGTGGTACAAGAAAGAAACAACCATTGGTTATGACAAACGATTTTCATATCAATGCAACCATGGAACTGAAGTACCATATCTTTGAAAATATTAAAGTAATAGAAGGTACACAACCTATTTGAAGAAGCATTGAAGTGGCAGAATAACATTCTTTTGGCAGGGCCTCAAATTGCTAGCCATATGGCTAACAAGAACTGTCCCTCTTTTTGCTGCTTGAAGGCATTTTGAGCTACTCCAGCTTGAGACAACCTAAAAGAGCTTTTGTCAGAAGTATTTGTATTGACCTGTTTATTTTCATATCCAGTATGTGGCAGCTATGATTAGCCTGTTTGGGGAAGCAACAGATAGGCTTTGCAAGAAACTGGATGCTGCTGCATCTGATGGAGAAGACGTTGAGATGGAATCTCTTTTCTCCCGTTTGACATTGGACATAATTGGCAAGGCAGTATTCAATTATGATTTTGATTCACTAACAAATGATGCTGGGATAGTTGAGGTATGATCACTTCAATCACTGAACCTCATTCTATTACTTTCAATGATTGTAATTGATGTTCCGTTGATGTTGAATTGATGTCATAGCTTCTTATAATTTTGCCCTCTTTATGTGGGCTAGAGCAGGCTGTTTATACGGTTCTGAGAGAAGCAGAAGATAGAAGTGTTTCACCAATACCAGTCTGGGAGATCCCAATTTGGAAAGATGTTTCACCACGGCTAAGGAAAGTCAACACAGCCCTCAAATTGATTAATGATACACTTGATGACCTAATTGCAATATGCAAGGTAAAGTTATTATTCACTGGGATATGGCAAGATTTCGTTGATGTACATCTGTCAGTACAAGTCCATATGTCTTTTAGTGAACATGTATTCATGCTTTAACCTCTTCCCTAGGTGTACACAACAAAATAGCAGTTTCATGCAGACAATACAGCTCAATAAGGGACTTGCTTTCAGTTAATTTTGGAATGGATTGTTTCTGTCATATTATTTGAAGAATATATATTTCATGTGAATCTCATCGATTAAACCTGATGATACTGACAGTTTTGTATCATGCTCATCTGTGGAACTTCAGCGCCATTATTTGTATCTTACTTGTGGTTCAACTGAATTGTATGTAAACTTTACCTTGGTCACATATCAAATATCAAATATGTGATTCTTCTAATTGTATAAAACCATAAATTCTTGCGTAGTTTGCAGGTCTACTGTCTTCTTTTAGTTTGGCTGCTATTTTCTTTACATGAGTACAAAATTTGATTTAACATCGAGTTGTTTCATTCATTGATGGGCTCTTTTTAATTGGTGCAATGGCAGAGAATGGTTGATGAAGAGGAGCTACAATTTGGTGAGGAGTACATGAATGAACAAGATCCCAGTATTCTCCACTTTCTCTTGGCTTCAGGAGATGATGTAAGTATTATCAGCTCTCAGGCATGCTTTTCGCTAATACAAGTAATTGAAGATTTTCGAACTGTATATAGGTTTCTAGCAAGCAACTCCGTGATGACTTGATGACAATGCTTATAGCTGGGCATGAAACATCAGCTGCAGTTTTAACATGGACCTTTTATCTCCTATCCAAGGTACTTGCAATTAAGCTTCCAAGGAAAAAGCTAACTTCTATCTGGTGATGCTTACTGTTCTTTTCTTTTTCCATGCCTTTGCCCCCATAGTGTTTTTCTCAACAAGTGTGTCAAAATTACTTCCAGTATTATAATCCATAACTAATCGTCTTGAAGCCTTCTAGCATGCAACACTTCTAATTTTCTATTTGTTCCTCTTTCTGTTATCATTATTTTCCTTTCTAATGACTGCAGGAACCTGCTGTGGTGTCAAAGCTCCAGGATGAGGTATCTTATAATTCTTATACGCATAAAATTGAGTTTTCAATCTTGTAATTCATGTATCTATTTACATTTACTTTTGAATCCCTCTAGGTTGATTCTGTTTTAGGAGATCGATTTCCAACCATTGAAGACATGAAGAAACTTAAGTACACAAATCGAGTAATTAATGAAGTAAGGAGATACATATTGTTTGTCACATAATCTTTTTACAGTGAATCTTTTTTTTTTTTTTTTTTAATTCATTTTTGATTTGAAATTTTTATTTCAAAATCTTTGCAGTCCTTAAGGCTCTACCCGCAGCCACCTGTCTTAATTCGTCGTTCTCTTGAGAATGACACACTCGGGAAGTATCCTATAAAAAGGTCATATATCCATAACCTTATGCAATACTACTGTTTCTTTGCTAGTTAGTACATTAATTTTTTTTTTTTTTTTTTTTTAACTCCATAAGGCTTTTTCTCATTCTTTTCCATTATTGTATAACTGAAGAGGAAAATTGTCTTTTAGCCATTTCTGTTTTTGTCATTAATCTCAATGTTTTTGTTACTACTACTGAATATATTGTTATGAATGTCCTTTTGTTTTCCTTTTAATTTGTAAATAAATGTTTTTTTTTCTCAATTATGTATGTAGATGTCATGTACCACCCTTTTTTTTTTTTTTTTTTTTAATGGCCATGTAATTCAGGATATCAATACTGTTCTATTATGTTTCTACAGGGGTGAGGATATCTTTATTTCTCTTTGGAACCTTCATCGTAGTCCTCATCTTTGGGATAATGCCGATAAATTTAATCCAGAAAGATGGCCTCTAGATGGACCCAATCCAAATGAAACAAACCAAAATTTCCGGTGAGTTCTCAACTTAAAAAGACCTTTTATCAATGATTTTTCATACCTTCTGTTAAGTTCTTATCATCCTTGCCACCCCGGTCCAAAAAGAGACAGTGTACTATGATTATATGTAATTTATTCTGACTTGAATTAGGGTAGCATTAAACCGATTGCCTTTCTAAATGAAAACGATAACCAGTGTTTTGGAGATCCTCATTAATGCTTAATTTTAGTGCAAGTCTAGGCAAATTTAATCAAAACGTGCTACCACACTGCAATATTTTTTGCTCTTGGTTTTCGGTTTTCTCTTTTGTTTTTTAAAATTATCATGGCAGGATTGGATTTATTCTTTTTCATGTTATACCCAAATACTTTTGTTACAGTTACTTGCCCTTCGGTGGAGGACCACGGAAATGCATAGGCGATATGTTCGCTTCATTTGAGGTACTTCCATGATCATTATATTTAACTTCTCATTTATCAATAACATTTATGGTGGAAAATTTTACAGCCCTGTTATTTGAATAAGTATGTTTAATTCTTATCTATTAATCTTGCTTGATACAGGTTAGCTCTTTAGTTTAGGATTTGAGCTACAAAATATTGTGCTTTTGTACATCATTACTATGGTTTATGATTATGTATTGTAAAACCCATTCATTGTGATGATTTACAGACAGTTGTAGCAGTCGCGATGCTTGTTCGGCGATTTAACTTTCAAATAGCTCTTGGAGCTCCTGCAGTAAGTCACCTACTGTTATTTAGAAATCTTTGTTATTAGAATTGATAGTTTATTATGCCATATATTCTAAGGCCTGTGGAGTTTCATGAGAGAATGCATAAAAGAAGTATGATTCCATGGCCATATAGAGTTCCATGGAAGATTTGAGCACCCAACTAGTTTTGGTAGTAGGATTTCCATATTGACACACCCCAATCATCGCTAGGTTACCAATCGTTATCATACTCATCTAGTTCAAGTTTCAATCCAGAATATCATGAAATCTTCAGTTAGAAAACTTAAAAAGAAATCTAAAGAATCAATTGTTTATGCAGGTTAAGATGACCACCTGGGGCAACAATCCACACGACGGAGGGATTAAAAATGACGGTAACACAAAGAATAAAACCCCCCATAATGCCAATACTGAAAGAAGATGCAACAGTCAGCTCTTCCAAAGGGGAAACAACAAAACAAGATAACAAAAGTGAGATTTCTCCTGCTCATTCCAACTAACTATAGCCTTGCTACATTTTTAGCATACAGCACAAGAAACATAATCTTGGGAACCCGAAAAAAAAAAAAAAAAGGAAAAAGAGTAATTTAGAGATAAGTGTCTTTAGAAATTAATAGGTTCCACTTCATCAGCTCTTTGAAGCTATTATGTTTGTAAAGTTTACTGTAAAAAATTCCATTGTAAAGTGGCAAAGACTTATTCAAGGAAGAAATCTGGCACTGATCTCCATTTGTAAGGCTTCAAGGTGACAGAAAGTTCAACTTACTTTCACATTTCTTTGTCAACTCACCACAACATTTATGAATCTTCAAAACTGTATTTTACTAATAATTGTGAAAAAAACACAGAATCAAATTCAAAGATTACATCTACAGGAGACCTCATCAACCAAATACTTCTCATTTATGATATATATGATATAGAGTAAGCCATCAAACCAAAGATCATAGAATACATAATAGCTTTCTCTTTACACAAGGACTTTTAGTTCATCCTATTGATATTTACTTTTTACTTTCACAGTTACATTCAAACACCCTAAATTTATGAAACTTACAACATAGCTATACCATCAAGAATCAGACGGTATAGTTATAATTTGTGGCAAGTTACAACATTTTGCCTAATAGTCCTTTCTATCGTAAGTACCTCCATATTCTGCGTATTAGTATTGGAATGTGAATGTAAATATATCAATCACTTGCAGTTCTTTTCCACTATATGCATCCGCAAGATTAATTTTTGAAAAAAGTAGAAGCGACATGCAACGGTAATTGAAGTTGGGTGCCGGTAGTTAACCAGAAGAAAGCATGTTAGAACCTGGGGAAAAAGCAGTCAGAAATGTGTCAAACTTGAAAAGTCAGGTCAGGACTTTTGAAGATTCATGTATAGCCAAAACATTGTCCGCATGGAACAAAATCCTGAACGAGAATGGGGTGACTCAGGCTCTTCATCGGATACTTTTCCAGGGAAATGCTTATAGAAGGCTTTTACTGCACCTGTAACACCATCTTCGTTTTCCATGGCCTTAGCCAGTTCAACAGCGCACTGTTTTACCTGCAGAAAAACAATTTTTATTTTAGGCTTAACATCCAAAAGACAAGCGTAACCTAGAACATAACATACTAGATGAGGGAGGAAAAAAAGTTGGCACTTTATCTCTGTCTGTTTTCTTCTATTTTGCTCGTAGTTGAATACTATTACTAAGTTATTGATAAATACTACACGTAAAATAAAATTCAGCACTGGAATCCTGTATTTTTCTTTCTGGCAGAATACAAAGATAAACATGTTAAGTTGATCTAAGTTGAAAATTGTGCTACCTTGTCATCAAGCATAAAGTTTATTGCATCAACCAACTTATCAAGCGAAAACTCCTCCACTAGGATTGGTGGAGGGCCCAATCCTTTGGCATGAACCCGTTCTCCCCAAAACGGTTGGTCCCCAAAGAATGGTACAATGGTTGTTGGACACTATTTCAGAGAAAACAATAAATCATCTTTTGTGAATGAACCAATCACAAAACATGAGTCCATGAAGAAGCAATATATTGAAAAAAAAAATTAAAAAAAAAAATTACCGCGGCTTTAAGACCAGCAGCAGTTGTTCCAGCGCCACCATGATGAATCTGGAAAATATTAAACATCCTAAGTCATTTCTGATAAAATGATTTAACATAGATTCACAACAGCTCCCAAATGAGTTTTAAATTTAACAGGTAGTATAATTCTAAATTCATCTAAAGATAAAATCAGTATTGTTCATCACTCATAATTGACCTTCTATCCTTTATCACCACCATGTCAACTCCCAGAAGCACCATGCAAGGAAGTAAATGAAATTTGTTTATGCAACAACTAACAGTTGGGAAATATGTTCTTCAAAGAGATAATACTGAGTCCCTCTCCGTCATAGATTCATAGTGCAATCTAATTCTCTACTGAGCAACTGTTTGTAATGGAGAACAAAATTTTCTGCATCCTCCATTTACTAGATCTCCAAGCCCCAAATGCAAGGTAAGATATGAACATGAACATGTATGGATGTCCACATAACATGACAAGAAATAATACAACGCCAAATGCATGCTACTTCACTACAGTAAAATAAATAAAATATAAATGATTAAAACTAGTGGACATTTACCACAGCACTGCATCGTAAGAAAAGCCAGTCATGGGGACAATTGTCCAGTAAATACACAAAGTCCTTTGGTTCTGCCACTGAAAATACATAAGTACATATTCACTCCCATAATTTTAATAGAATCCCAAACATAAGCAGAAATTAGGATCTCGTGTACTTTATATAATCAAGATAGAACTAAGACTTACAATTCCCAAGACCTCCCCAACCTTTATTGATGATGCCTCTCTGTCCAGTTATTTCCAAAGCTTTTACTATCGTTTCAGTCATCTTCTCTGGTTCTTGAACAGGCTGCATGAATTGAGAACAAAAACAATTAAGTGAATAACAAACACGAACTGAATAGTTAATATAAATAATAAGTGATTCAAGGAATTTACTTTCATTACTCTCATTTTTTAGCATCAAAGGAACTTAATGTATTACAAAACCATGGTTTTGACCAGAAAAAAAAAAAAAAAGAGTTAATATTTTTAAGCTCCATTTAGTTCACACAAGAAGTGGTTAGGGTAGATTCAGATAACTTTTAAGTACATCATGAAGAGATATGGTAATCTATAATTGCAGAGTCAGTTAAGGTATCAATGGCAGCGAAAGTAGAGAAGTGGTTAGAATTTTAGACAAAGATACAAGAGAAAAAAAAATGATAACTTACCAATAACATAAAAGGTACAGACGCCAATTGATTCAGGTATAATTATAAGTGCATCAGAAATATCTCATTTTACTAATGGACTTTTACGAATCGTACTGAAATAATGTTTCTAATGGATTATTACAAGAAAACTGAAACAGGCGGAAATACTTGGAGATAAGTTCCAAACCCTCAAAGAAGCATGATTTAAAGCTAATTAAGAAGAGAGAGGGGGTGTGTGGAGAACAAAGCAGCAGTTTTAACTTTTAAAAGAGAGATTGGTCGAATAAACTGTAAATTTCAAATCTTTTTCCTGCACCACAAGCACATCAATGGAACAAAATGTGGTAATAAACAAATCTTAATATCGGTAAAAGTTGCAAACAGTAATATCATAATATATGAGGGAAAAGAAACTCACAAGGCTACCAAAACCAATATAGATAGGCTTTTTACCCTCTTCTAGCCATTTCACAAGTGGATCTGGAGGTTGATAAGTTGAAGCAAGGTCAAGAAAGCAAAACCCCACTACATCAATCTTAGGTCCCCAGTCTGCAGAACATGTTAATAAAGATAGACCAGATTCAACACCCATCTAATAGCAAAAAACCAAGCATGGAAAAAAAATTTGAAAGAATAAACTATCAAATCCATGATATGCCAATTACTAATGCACAAAATATTAGAGAACAAGAGATAAGAAATGACCATTTGCTACAAGGAGTGTGATGGAATGATATGAAACCATGAGAATTCAAAAAGATACCATTTGCTAAAAAAATTCATTGAATGAAGACTGAAAATGCAGAAGCTAGACTAGTAATACAAAGATTTATCGGTTCTATATAAGTACTATAAATAACCTTTTGGTTTCGGAACAAGATGAGGACTCCATATGTACCCATAAGGCACATCCTGGGGAGAGCCCCAGGATCCACTTAAATATGTAACAGGTCTTAGCTTCAGCTTCTTCTTCCTAAACTCATTAATCATGTCTCGTATTCCAAGCCATATTAGTGCATCGACAATTTGATATGAAAGCTGCAGCAGAAATCATGATTATGTAAGTTAATTCAGATATAAATCAAAGCAATAATATTATAAATACACAAGGTTGCTGTGGTAGTTATAGAAGGGTTCTAGGGATGAATGTGAAGCAGTAACAGTACATGCACTCAGATAAAGGCAAGGAAGCTGCAGTAGGCTTTTGAAGCTGATGGAGCATCTACAGTTAAACTTAAATGGCTTGGAAGAAACAAAGAAAAAAAAATCTATAGTAAAACTCAAAGAAGTCCACAAAATATTAATTTAGAGCATAAGAAAAGAAGTTCAAATAAAATAAATGAAAAGAAGACTAGAGAGAAGGAAATTATGTCCTACAACTCATTACATAAATTCCCACCGAGCTGTTTTTGGAAAACTGTGTCACAAAATGAAAAGAAAAACCGAATTTTGTATTTTCAAAATCTAAACTATGTCTAATATTCTATTTCAAAAGCAATTATACGAGTTCAAAAACAATGAAAATACGACTGGAATTAGTATCTCAGATAAGACTGAGAAAAGTTTTGTAGGTTTTATAATTCTTGTTTACCAGAAACTATTAAAAACATTTCAAGTCAATTGTTAGTTTGACAGTAGTCTTTGGAGCATAAATTTAGTTATTTTCAAATAAAGGACATGACTTGTTTTTTAATCTACTTTTCTATTGATGAGAAGGTAATAAGTTTGATTAAAACCTTAGCTTTATCATACAATCATTATTCTTTTTACTTGTTAGTGTACACTATGAAGAGTTAGGTTTAAAAAGACGCTTAGATACATTTGTAGCTCTTAAAGCAAATTCTGAAATCAAAAGGGAAAATAATAATAATATTAATAATGATAGCATAGACTCACTCTATAAGCAACATGTTGCCTAACGCGAGACAAAGGATGGGGGAATTCACTAGTAGGCCTGAAAAAAAGGAGACAAATATTACCAAGTAATTCCATTGAATCAAATCCAAAACTAAACTGGAAACACAAGACATGGTATTAATTCATACTAACAAAGCTATAAAACATGGAAAAAGACAGATGCCCATAACTGCTTGTATCTCTAAAATAAATGTGCAAATAAAAAATGGATGATGCTTGCATAATCCCAAAAAAGAAAAGAACATGCAGCATTAAGATTGTCCAAATCAAACAACACTTACGTCCATGGCATCGTGAAAATTATATGAAGTGGTACTTTTAGTGCCTCAGCAACATGTGTATGACCTGAACAAATTTTGTGCATTTCTGCTGTGTTAATCCAAACAAGATATAAACTGCATAAATGGCATGACAAATATAAAAAGGAAATATCCTTTAGTTTATGTTCATACCAATATTACAGTACACATGAAAAATGATATATATATAAACAGTTAAGTATGCTTTTGTGATAAAAGCTGCAGTAATGTCATAACATCCTTCCCTTGTAAAATACCTATTTGTAAAAAGATGGTGACAAGTGCAGTATGTACAGTAAGAGAAAACAAATAAAAAAGATGGAGAGAAGATCTAACCATATGCTGGAGGATTGGCAATAATAGCATCTGGTTTAAATGGCACAGTAGATTCAGGATCAGGTTCCTTGCATGCGGGAAGTAAAGAAAAAATAATTTCCTTCATCTGATTCCGCTGAATAGGAATTTCTGAGGGTCCTGATGGCAAGAAGCCTTTATTCTTGACCATATCTGCAGAAAACATAGTGATCAAACCATAGTATATAACAAATTTGAACACTTTCGAGGAGAAAGGGAGGGTCATCCAGGGGATAAGTTTCATTTATCATAGCTGACTTTTGTTCCACTGCCATTTAATTTAGAATTTTGCTACAATAATGGTTTAAAAGAATTATCTATTAGTTACCCAAGTAAAAACAGTGAAACATATCTTTGGCAGCTGCCATCCTCATCAATTGAAGTTCCAAAATAATTCAATCAGAAACAAATATTTTGAGATCATCGATACGACGATACCAATAAGGAAAAAATGGTTGGCGAACAACGTAAATTTTTACACATAACATAAAGGAAAATAAACATACAGTAGCTCCCAAAACTGTGAAAAATAAAATATAAGTAGATATACAGTCATCACACAAATGTTAAGAAATTCAGTTTGTCATACAAATAGCAAGAGATTGTCACAAAAATGATCTATAAGAAAATTTATCATTTAACAGTCTTTTACAGAATTTAGACTTTGCAAATGCTGAAAAAAGTTCACAATCCTCTATGGTTTTACTCCTTAAACTATGCCTTCCTATTTGAAAATAAAAATGCGGGAGAGCATCCTTTTATGCAAAATCAATTTGTTATTCAAACAGCAATAGATTTTCATGAAAATGATCTACCAGAAAATGTATCATTTAACAGTACTTTACAAAATTTAGACTTTGCAAATGCTGAAAAAAGTTCACAATCCTCTATGGATTTACTCCTTAAAACTATGTCTTCATATTTAAACATAATAATGAGGGAGAGCATCCCTTTATACGAGAAAAGAAGTTCAACTCCTTTTTGAAGTGATAAAAGGATTCTATCATGGAATTTACTATCAAACTAGTTACTACATTACCAATGAACAAACAAAACCAAGTCAAATCTAAAAAACGAGGAAAGGATGACAAAGTACTAAAACATGATGAGAGACTTACATCCAGCAAGAACTTTTGGATCTCCTCCTAAAGGGAAAAACTCCAACCCAGCACTCAAGACGAAGTCTTTGAAATTTGAGTGAGTTGCTAGTCTAACTCTATGGCCATCTTCCTGCATAAAAAATATTCCCCTACATAAACTCATATACTCCTTTCTATAGTTCAAAGAACATCTCTTCAGACATATGTCCAGCCAATCCATCTCAAGAAGAGGGAGTAGTAGAATAAATAAAATTACAGCAAATACAAATAAGAGAACCAGACAAGCATACCCACATAGCAGGATCAAGAACCATATTACTGAAAAAATTACAAAGCCAAAAAGTGCTATAACCTGTAAACGTTTTCCAATCGCAACAAATGGTTGTACATCTCCTCGTGTTCCAACAATAAGCATTACTATTTGCAATGGAGGTACATCTTGTACAGCTGTGGCTTCAGCAGTTTCTTTGTCAGAAGATCCATTATAAACAACTCCAGTTCCAAAATCAAGGCTTTGCGGTTTAATATCTCCTGGAACTTCAAATTGTACAGTCCCATCGGTTTTGACAGTAGCAAATTCTTTCAAACATTTTAGCTGCAGATTTTATTTTCAATTAAAAGTCAATTTCCAATCTCAGACAATTAAGATAAAGAAGTTAATATGTCAGTATAAAAAAGCAGCAAAATGTCCAATGAATCAAAACTCTCACAAGGAAATTATGAGAATTGCAAAGATAATTTATGAGAATACATGCATGAAAGGAATGATGATACATATGAACATAAAAAGTAAATAACAATAATAAAAAAGAAGAACAAGAAAACCCAGTATAAATGCACCACCCTCATCATCTCAACAGATCAGTTAACAAAAAGAACTCCACATAGAAATAATTAATTGCACACAGTTATACCAAATCAAGGGCAATGATATATTAAATGTACAAGCAAAGAAACAGCAAATGTGTACAATGCTAAGAACATAACAAATGGAAAATAAATAAGCAAAAGGAGCATAAACTAAAACCAAAACAGATCCCAATCCAGCATAAAACTACTTGAAAAGACATTGCATTTTAGCATGAACAAAGATTTAAATTGTACCAAAATAAACCATTACTTAGCAAATATCAAATTATTATAAGATCAAAACGGTCCGCTATATCATAATACAAAAATCAAGGATATTAAAGGAATTCCATCTATATCATAATACAAAAAGAAGGGTATTAACGGAATTTACCAGCAAACCTAATAAAAACAAGTAAACTAATACAGATGCTCTAAAAAGAGAGGGGTCTTTTAATTTACCAAACAACTAATTGGCTTTATTCTATGACAAACCTAAGGGACATTTTAAAAAATTTAAAAATACATGTCCAAGAGTAATTCTATCTAACCATCCTTCAGAAAAACCTTCTGATCACACACAAGCACAAAGACTTGGATTCATGCCAGCAAGAAAACTCAATAGACTAAACTCAAACTGGTGATAATACAAGGGCATCCTAAAGTATCATCGTTATCTAATGATATGAGACGTATAAACCAAAAGTTAAAGTTGCATTCTCGTATATTTCTCGTAAGTCCTAAAAATGATGTTTATTATATGGTATTCCATTTTTCTTTCGTAACCTTTAAACATTAAATCATTTAAAAGAATATAAATCAATCACTTACAGAAAAAAAATTGTACAACCCTGTAACCATTCAATCATAACTTAAACAACTAAAACTAACAAAAATGATAAGAAGTTGAACCTTTTTCTTGAGAGGAACTGTATCATCAGTCAGTTTGGCTGCCAACAAAGATAATTTACGATTATTTCCATTTTTCACAGGTTTTACGGCCTGGGTGGAAGTCAAAACCGGCTTTTCAGGAGTAGATGTCGAAACCAGCTCTTCAGCAGTAGATGTCGAAACTGGCACTTTAGCAATAGATGTCGAAATCAGCTCTTCAGCAGTAGATGTCGAAACCGGCACTTCAGCAATAGATGTCGAAACCGGCTCTTCAGCAGTAGATGTCGAAACCAGCTTTTCAGCAGTAGATGTCAAAACCGGCTCTTCAGCAGTAGATGTCGAAACCAGCTTTTCAGCAGTAGATGTCAAAACCGAAACTGGCTTTCTAGCAGTAGATGTCGAAACCGGCTTTTCAGCAATAGATGTCGAAACCGGCTTTTCAGCATATGTCGAAAACCAGCTTTCTAGCAGTAGATGTCGAAACCGGCTTTTCAGCAATAGATGTCGAAACCGGCTTTTCAGCATATGTCGAAACCAGCTTTTCAGCAGTAGATGTCGAAACCGGCTTTTCAGCAGTAGATGTCGAAACCGCCTTTTCAGCAGTAGATGTCGAAACCGGCTTTTCAACAGTAGATGTCGCAACAGGCTTTCCAACAGTAGAAGTCAAATAACCGACAGACGGGTTATGCCCTAAGAAAAACACAATACATTCAAAATTCAACAAAATATAATATCCAGAACCCAGCAAAAAAACAAAAAATCTGATGAACAACATCATAGACCCTCCCATATATTTCACTATACCTAACATCCCCTACATTTTAAATATGAATATTAATGTAAAAAAAACTTAAGAGAGTGGATCAGAAATCCACTACTACAAAAATAACACGTCTAAAAAGGGACTAAAGCTTTACAAAGAGTATAATGAGCCAGTGCAAAAAGAAACCCAAAAAAAAAAAAAAAAAAGGCGACGCTATGACATGGACAAATACTAAAAAATAGAATCATCATAATACATGAAGAAATAATGCCCTGTTAAATCTAACATTTATATTCTCTAATCATGCTAAATTTGAATTACTTATAGCTTCAATAACTTCTTTTGTGATTTTTCAAACATGCAAAATTGAATTTCTACATTGAATTTTTTTGTACATATTAAGTTTAATATATCAAGCATAATATTAAGATGTTTACACTTTAAACTATCAATAATACTAATCTCACAAACATCTCTCACTAACACCTCTCACTAACCCCATATGGCAGCTCGCAATTGGCTTGGTCAGGGAAGACCTTATTATTGGGTAGGCAGGACCCATGCGAGCTGACCAATTACAAGCTGACACGTCACGTTTGTGAGAGAAAGTTAAAAAGAAGTATTTGTGAATGTAGTATTACTCTTAAACTATTATTTTACCATTTTTAACTACTTTACTCCAAATTGCATTTTCACGATTTCCATTTCATTCTTGAATTTTGTAACTTCTAATTTTAATTTTTGAATCATTTTTTAAAACAAAAAACAAAAGAACATTACCAAAGGCCACCTAAATCTCATCACAACCTTCCCCGCTTACAATATAAAAAATTTCTTCATAAACCTCTCCTAAAAGTTGAAATTTCTAAATTTCATCACAACCTTCTGCAAAATTTCGTCATAAACCTGTCCCAAAGTGAGAAATTCTAAATTTCATCACAAACTTCTCTAGTCACAATACTAAAATTCCTGTCATCTACCACTCCAAACTTCAAATTTCTAAATCACATAGTTCTCCGTTTAAAATATCAAAATTTCATCATAAACTTCACTTAAATTTAAAATTTATAAATTTCATCACAACCTTCTCCATTTAAAATATAAATATTTCATCATAAACCTCTTCTAAACTTAAAGTTTCAAAATTTCATCATAACCTTCTCCAGTTATAATGTAACCATTTCGCCATAAACACCTCTGAAAGTTAAATTTATAAATTTTCATCTCAACCTTCTCCGATCACAATATAAATTTTCATCTTAAACATATGTTAAAATTTCTATTTTTCAATACAATCTTCCCGGTTACAATATCAACAGTTCATGTAAACCTTCTCCTAAAGTTAAAATTTCCAAATTCAATCAATGGATCGTAAATCTCCCCTAAACTTAAATTTTCTAAGATTCAACACAAATTCCTCTTGGTATTAAAATTTATTTCAGCAAATAAAACCCTAAAATCTACTTACTAAACATTTGATCTTAAACCTTCCCTACATATAAAAATTTTCTCTACTTTCCTATTAGTTTTCCACTCAAAACCTAACCCTAAAACCCATCATTTTCAAAGAAATTATCGCCACATTTAACACACGCAAAAAATAATAATATTAATAATAAATGAATAAATAAATAAAATCGATGGAATTAAACCCACGTAAAAAAGGTGTTCAATGCGAACAAAAATATCCAAAACCCACGTGTTAAAATAAAGCAAAACCTGAAGGCTTACCGCCATTTTCATTCTCGCCTTCGATTTCGATCTCAATCTCAACGGGCACATCGTTGCCGCCGTGATTCTCCATCAAAACGATCAGCTACGATAAACGACACGATACGACACCGTTTTTAAACGGAAATGTGGTTCATTGCGCTCATGTGTTGTACAGGTAGGAGACGCTTTTACGGTTAGAATGGGAAATGAATCGATTCGATTTTAATTTCTTTTCTCTTTTTATTTTTCTCTTTTTTAACCTTTTGTTTTGTTCATTTTCTCGGGAAAGTTGAGCAGGAATTTGAATAGAGAGAGACACGCTGGGTGGTGCCACGTGGCTTTGAGGATAACAGAAATTGTGACACTTGTAGGTGTATGGAAATAGGAAATGTTGGTCTGTGACGGAAAGATTTATAGCGCCAAATAATGAGTTTGTAATAACTAATTCGGTCACCTAATTTTAAACGTATTTATTGTCCATAAATATAAAGTTGTTAAAACTAATTATTTGTGAAGGAAATTGTCAAAATCTGACCACAATTAATTAATTGATTAATTAATAACTATTTTTTATCATTTAAATTGATAAAAATCTAGTCTATTTTATATTAATAGGATGAAAAAAAAAAGTTATTTAATGGGAATTAGGAAATTTTATAAGTTTAAATAAAAATTATTTAATTGACACTCATAATATTTTTTTATAATAGGATTGATGAGGCTGAATCATAAGTAAATAGAAAATAAAATAAATAAAAAAGTAAAAGCAATTTTTACTTATATCATTTTTTATTTACTTTTAAATTATTTATTCTATTTTTATTTTCAACTTTTGCAAGTCATTGGTTGTTAGAAGTTGGATGCCACCGGAAAT
The DNA here is from genome assembly GCA_026225825.1 of Pistacia integerrima. Taxonomy (NCBI): domain Eukaryota; kingdom Viridiplantae; phylum Streptophyta; class Magnoliopsida; order Sapindales; family Anacardiaceae; genus Pistacia; species Pistacia integerrima. The sequence continues at coordinate 22,766,560 of CM047748.1, forward strand.
TGCTTGCATTGGAAGATTGTCTTATAGTGGAAAATTTTTTTAATAAAAAATTCATTTTCCCTATATAAATAATGGGCTTTGTTGCTCATCTCGTGGAAAAATATCTTAGTTTGAGTCCTTTTTTAAATAAATAAATAAATGTATTTTGAGTGAAAGATGTTGGTGTGAAACCCGAAAGCAAATCCGTAAAATTTGTGCCTAAAACGGACAACCTTACTCAAATTAAACTTGGGTTGTTACAACTGATATCTGAATGTATTTAATATTCAACAACGCATAAAATCTTCTTAATTTAGTATGTGTTTGTTATGAAGGATGATTAAATAAAGCCGAAAAAATAAAATTGTACTAATTGAGTCCCAAAATAGACAAAATTTCTACCCTCGTTATGACCAATCGTTATTATGTATTTTTATTCAACTTTTTTAGTATTTTATTGTTTCTATTTTTAACTTGTAATCTTAGTCTAATTTTATTCCCATCCTTTTAGGATAAGGCAAATACTCATTTTAATTATAGAAATTTAAAATTGTTTTATAAAAAAGTAAAAGAAAGTAGACTGTAGAATGATTTTCAATTTAGATATTTACATTCCCTTAAAGTTTTATTTTATTCGTATTTATTAGTTAATATTTACCAACAATTCAAATCCTACATCGGTTTTCGGTTTTCCCTACTGTGCACGAAAGTAACATTGTTTTCCTTCTAATTATTGCTAGTGCCTTGAAGACAATGAAAAGTACTACCCCATAATCTAATCTCACAATTTTTTTTATAATTTTAACGGGAATAATTGAGTTAAAAATTATCACGTCGCTTTCCACTACATCTAAGATATTAAATGATTTTGATTAGAGATAAATAATCTTTTTTTAATGACGAATCATCGTTTCTTCATAGGAAATGATTGATTCTTATGAAGAAAATGTTGTTTCTTCGTAAGGAATATTGTTTCATTCATAAGGAATTCTTCATAAGGAATGATTGTTTCTTATGAATGAAACAATAATTCCTTATGAAATAACGGTCGTTCGTCTCTAAAAAACAACGTTCATGTTTAGTTAAAGTCATCAGTTGACATGGTAGTACCAATTTTCTATCACGTTAGGTTGTAAAAGAAAGTTGTGAGATTGGGTTATAAATCTAATATTTTTGGTGCCTTGAATGCATGCCACAGTGTTCATGTTCGGGAGTTTGGGATGTTATTGATTAATTTTTCAAATATTGGGGGATATTTGATTAAAAATGTCATAACTGTTTGAAAATGAAGTTTCGAAAACTATGAGGGGTAAATTAATCTTTACTCTTATATTAATTATATTAGTTATATTTTTAATATTTTTTGAGTTTATAGTAAATATCCTCATCCAACTTCATGAATTTGACACCCCTTTTTTTCTTAAATTAAGACCCCTTTTAGTAATTTTTCTAAAAACACGCATTTACCTTTTTAACCCTTAACAATTTTCCCATAAAAGGGTAATGCTCATAAGCTCTACTTAGAGTCTGCTTGGGAGTTTCATGGTAGCGGTTATGAAGGTAAATCACCGTAGCGGTTTTGAGGGTAAATCATTGTAGTGGTTTTGAAGGGGTTTTTAGTAATAGTTTTTAAAACACCTAACTGTGTTGGGAGTTTTATTTTCCAGTGATTCTAACAGTTTTTTAAAATGATAAATTTACATATACGCCCATAAAAATAAAAATAAACCAGTAATTTTGAATTTTATTTTCACTTTTAATGATTATTTACATAAATTTACATATTACTCCCCCTATCCCAACTCTAACCAGTATTCGGAAGTTTTGTTTTTTCAATTATAAGGTAAGAGTTTCTTTATTTATTTTTAACTTATTAGTATTTTATAATTTCAAATGTAATAAAATCTTCTTCTTATTATTCGTCATTCTTTGCAGCATCTTAAATGATTGAAAACTTGTTTACTTCTCTAAAAAAACATTTAGAAATGAAAGTTTTTAATAAATTTTTTTTATGATTGCTTAAAATTATTTTATATTTAATATGGTTGAAAACGTGCATAATATGATTAATTTTTTTTATATAATTATGATAATTTTATAGTAGGATAAAGGGTATTTGTAGAATAAAATTTTAAAATCAGCCAAAACATCCTTAAATTTAGTTGTTTTATAAACCCCTAAAAAATATATTATACTAATTTTAGGAAGTTTTTGAACTAATCAAAACTAGTATATAAAAAAATCTAATAAATAATGATTTTAAAATATCTCAAAATTAGTCTAATTAAAAACCCCTTAAAACTAATGGAAAAAAAACTCCTAAGCATACCCCTTAAAAATACTGTACTAATATACCCATGATAATTTCACCCAAGAAGCACTTCGTGCAGAGGGGAAGAATCTTCGCTTATTTTCATAGACTAGTACTTAACATATCAATCTGATCTCCGAGCCAGTACGGCCCCATGTGGAGGGTTCCTTTATCAGAAACTGGGTCCCGCTTAACAACATTACGTGGCATTTTTAACTAAACTGACGCGTTAAAAAGCACGTGAAGCGCACGTCTTCTGAACCGGATGACGTGGTCGCCATGCAGGCATTCTGTCAGTTCACTGTTCACGCTGCACAGTGGCCAAGGCGTGTGAGTTGGATAGAGAGACAAGACGTGGGCCACGGGCCCACGGTTAGTGTATTGTAAAGTTGTCTGTTTGAAGGAAGGAAATGTTTGGGAGGTTACTAAAAAATTGCTGAACAAATAAGTGCTTTTAAAGAATGTTTATTTTGTTTTTAAAGTGCTTTTAAAAATGTGAAAATTATTTTTAATTAAGGAGGACATTTTTTTTCTTAAGAGGTTCGATTTGATATTTCTCCAAATTTATTTTATTTAATAGTGAAAAACATACTTTATATCCAAAGAATTTCCAAATTTTATTTGTAAAAGTGCTTTTATAGATAATATTTCAAAATAAACCTTTTACCAAATTAATATAAATTTTTCAAATAAGTTTCCATTAAGTGTTTATTTAAAAAGTATTTAAAATACTTTTCTTATAAAAAACATATTTGTTATAAAAGAACATATAAAAACTAGTAAACATTACCCACTCATTGGTAGCCTATCGGTAAGGCGAACTAAAGGGTTACAAATGGTACAACCTATAGTCCTAGGTTCAATTCCTCCATTGGGGGCAAAGGTGCCCATGATTAACCTAAAGTTAATTGAGGTGTATTAAGTTGGCCCGGATATTTTAGTTATTTAAAAAAAAAAAACATTTTACTAACAGAAACATGAATTTTTTCCCTATTATTATTAATTAAATTTTTTTTTTTTTACTGTAATGTTAGGTCTACAACACAATCTCATAACCGATATGACAACTCGCAATTGAACAAGCAAGACCCATAGTAGGTAGATGGGAGGTATTTACGAGTTGACCAATTGTGAACTGTCATGTCGAGAGGTTATAAGAGAAGATTGTGAGATTGGATTGTTGTAGATCTAGTTACTTTTTTTTTTTTTTTAATGCATTTATAACCTAATATTATCAAAAAGATGCATAGTATATTTCAACTTGATGATTAAGAGGGTTTCAAGTTTTCTAAATCATCACTCCATATATTAGGTTAGTTCCTTCAATAAATGATATTAAAGCAAAGCCCCATAAAAGTTCTTAATTTGATAGACTTGGTTGTTCAAACCCTCGTCATCCCATTTCATTAGGAGAGATTGTTGTGTTCTTAATGTGACGGAGTGGGTTAGTTTTCTTATGTGGTGAATGCATAACCTTCAATAATTAGAATTTATGCAAAGCCATCGAAGTTTCTAATGTGATTGACTTGGTAATTTGTACACTTTTTATCTCATTCGAGAGAGAGATTGTTGAGTTTTTATGTGACGGACTTGATCATCCAAGCATGAACATAGTTACTCAACTAACGAATATCTTACTAAAGATAAAAGTTATTAATTTATAAAACTCTGATATGGCTAATTAATGATCACTCCATCAAATTATCTAGTCTTTTCGAGTTGGATACTTCTAAACGATTTTGACTATAACGCACAGTCGTATAAGTATAGTTTATAAATTTTACGTTTAAATTTATATTTTTGACCTTACAATTTTACAAATTTTACGTTAATATATCCATACAATCATACATGATAACAAAACTCCTCTAGGCTTCTAAGATTGTTCATGTATCTTTCCATTACAAAATTAATTTCAAACACAAAATATATTGAATGAATCACTTCCCTACAAAATAAATTAAAAAAAAAAAAGAAAAAGAGAAAAACACTTTCAAAGTTGTTCAAAACCACTTCCAAAATCACTTTTCCAAAGTCCCCAAACACACCCTTACGCTTTCAGTCTCTTTTCTTCTCGTTAACAACAACAATAAAAAAAGCTCACTGTTTGGTTCAGTTTTGTTTTATGCACAAAGAGAGAGATAAAGACAAACAAATAAACAAAGGAAAACAAGCAAAAGCATTTACAGCACACAACTCGAGCACGCGCAACTCAAAACCGCTACATTTCACTTCACTTAACTTCAACATGCCTTCTTCGCCTCACCGCCGTCGTCGCTCCGCTGCCGTCTCTTCCGCCGTACGGTTTGATCATTCTCCATTTGTTTGTGGTTTGGTTCTTGTTTGATTGTTTTTCGAGTTCTAAGTTCACATTTGTTTGGCTGCTGAGAAAGTTCGAGAAAATGCAAAAGGGGAAATATGAAAAATAGAATAGGAAGTTGAAGAATTGAGAAATATTGTTTACTTTGATCATTCTCCATTTGTTTGTTGTTCTTGTTTGATTGTTTGCTCAAGATTAAGTTCATATTTGTTTGGCTGCTGAGAATGTTTGAGAAAATGAGAAGGAGAAATAAAAGTGGAATAGGAAGTAGGAGAATTGAGAGATATTGAGTGAGAAGTGAGATAAAGATAGGTTTTTTTTCTCTGATCAGTTTCCATTTGTTTGTTTGTTTGTCTATCTTCTTCTTCTTGTTGTTGGTTTGATTGTTTGCTCAAGTTCTAGATCACATTTGTTTGGCTGCTGAGAAAGTTCGAGAAAATGAAAAAAAGATAAAGAAAAAGAAAAAGAGAATAGGAAGTAGGAGAATTGGGAAATGTTGAGTGAGAGGTGAGACAAGGGATAATTTTTTTTTTGAGCTTTTAAATGCAAATGTGATTCAAGACTATGTGTTGGATTAATTTTTTTCGTTTTAGCTTTTTGGCTGCTTATTTTTGGGAATTTAATTAAACGTTTAGGTTTGTGGTATGATAAATAAGGGAAATTCTAGCTCACTTGAACGTAGTAGTGCTAAAAAATTGTGAAAGTTGTAATATTGAATGTAAAAGTTTCAATGAGAATGCAGGAGTTTTCATTTGATACTTACTGGTATTTTATGACTGCCTGAGTAATGAATATGATAGCTGTTGAAGTTTTATGGATGCCAAGTAGATTTAGTATCAAGCATTTTGACTGTGTATTTAAGTTCATTGCGAGTTGTTGTATCTAGGATGTCAATTTCATTGTTTTTGAGTTGGATTTAGAGTTTATATTGAGTGGTGAATTTATTGAGAAACTGGAGCTGAAAATGCATGATCATATGTTGAGCTACTTATGAAATAAGCTGCGGTATATTTGTTTTGATAAATTTCATTGACCTTTCCTCAGGTTTGACTTAGTTTGGGTTAGTAAATTGATAGAATTTTCTGCAACTTACAAAAGTGTTCTCCTCTTTAGTTGATGCTGCCTCCTGATTTCAATGAAGAAATAAAATAAGATACTGCATTAAACTTTGAAGACATAGAAGCATAGAGTGAAGCCAAATTTGAATTTCAACCAATGTAGTGAAACATCCTCCCCTATTTTTATTGTAAATAATTCTCCTATTTCTCTTAATCCAAGTTATCCAAAAGATGGTCATCATTATACCTTACACAACCACACAAACAGTCCCTTAGGCATTACTTCTAAATAACTATTCTTGATCTTATACTAAATCACAAAGATGGTGTGCCAACATGTGACAGGCTTTGATCTTATACTAAATCACTATTCTTGAGAAATATTAAGTTGCTTTTTTCATGTGGTTAGTGGTCATGCTTGTTTATTTATTGCTTCTTAAATCTAGTTCAATGAGTTTTGTCTGCCCCAATGCTTTAACTTTCAAAAGAGGTGTCCTTGGGCATAGAGATTACTATTTTGTTTTCATTTTCATTTACTTTTGGTTGCACTTGTACTACTTCTTTCTCTTATAGTGTGGTAAGTACTTTCATATCCTTATCTATGTGTTTCCTTTAGCTAGTGTTTCAGTGGTCTTATTTACTTTTTGACTCAATTGAAAGTTTCTGTCTTTGCAGATCTGTGGGTTGATGATGTGACAGTATGCAGTGGCCTCCATTTCTTTTTCATCATAGAAGTTTGTTCTGGTTCATTTCTTGATCGGACATTGTGACAAGTGCTTCCTGAGTTCAAAATGTCAAGCAACAGAGTTTTTTTAACATACAACAGAAGGAGGGTATCATCAAGAACTGGTCTTGGCCATGGAAATGGCTGTTGGGATTCAATGTCAAATGGTTTAAGTGACGCTTTGATGACTGCATCAGACAAACATGATGCACCAAGTGAAAAGTGCCTCAGAAATGGTTGTTGCAATTCAATCTCTAATGGTTTAAGTGACACTTTGATGACTGCATCTGACAAACATGATGCACCAAGTGGCAAGCATGTACCAGAAGATCAAAGAACAAATTCAATGGTGTGAATATCAAAACTTGAAATATTTCAACCTTGGTTTACAATGGATTAATGTTTTTTCTTTCCACTGATTTACCTACCTCATTCTCTTTTTAATATATATTTTTATCGTTTCCTATAAAAAAATAAGTGGAATGCTGGCCGCACACTGATGGTATCTCTGTGATATTTAAATATAATCATCTTTTGTTTCATTTTTACTAATGTTAAACTACATGCTGTACTACTTTTCTTGATGAACTTGGATCTTAGATGGTTTATAGAGTTATAGTGCCCTTATGCTCATTGTTTGTTTGAAGGTTTATATTTTTTGGTGGAGTTTATCACTTTGGTTTCTTTCTTTTCATTTTGTACTTCATTCTGACTTTTCATTCATGCCTCAAATAGAGGTTGCTCTGAACGTCTTCACTGCATATCTTCAACAAATCTTAGCTTGAAAATGTTTGACTTAGATAAGGACAAAATTCTTTTTTTCTTATCATTTCCTGTTTAATTATAAATACTTTTCATTTGTTCCTCCTCTACTCATTGCTGTATTTTCAGCAGATTTCTCTCGAGTGTGTTGTATGTGGTGCCAGAGACAACTTATTGCAATGTGATGACTGCCATCAAAGTTATCATCTTCGGTGTCTTGATCGGTCTGTGAAGGTATTTCCATTATACTTTGGCAAAAATAGTCTTTTTTGGCATCCATATTTAGTTACTGACTTGTCTTTTCTTGGTTCCTGTCCTGTATCTCTCCTTTTATCCTCTTGGTCTCTCTCCCAAAGCATATTCGTCTTGGGAAAAGGCTATGCTCTGATTGTTTTATAAAAAAATCTCAGCCGGTCCGAAAATCTAGCAGGCTGAAGGCAAGGAAGCACATTCAAGGATCTAATGTGCTGCAAATGACAGTTAGGTCTCAGAATCTTGGTGAGGGTCCCTCAAGGACTGACACTGGTGAATGGTCTTCTGTGGATATCTCATCCAAAAATAAATCAATTGACTTTCACAATGGTTCATGTTCCAATGTGAACTATTCTTCTGCAAGTGATAATGCTTGCTCTGAAAGTAGATTGGTTTCTCAGTCAATGGGGATGGAAACTGCACAGAGCTTAAATTTTATTGGTTCAAAATCAGCTGATGAAAGCAAAAGTAGCTTGCCATGTGATGATGGCTCTTCCATGTCAAAAACATTAAACTTGGGAATCTCCACAGATAACTTCACCAACTTATCCGGTGATTTGCATGTGCAGAGGAAAGTGACCACTCCATTGATTACTTTCAGTCGGAAAAATAAAAGGAAAAAAGATTTAGATCAGGCTGATGCACTGAAGGATTCATCTCCCATGGAGAATAGTGGTTCTTTACTAACCAGGTGGAGTAATTATACTCGTGTGAATACCTCTTCTTCTGAAGCAACATCTCATAAAGGCAGATCAATAGATCATTCAGGACGTATGGAGCTACCAGGGAAAAATCCAGATGGTGGGCATCTTTGTTGCAACCAAGATAAAGTATGCCCTTGTCCCTTACCTTAACATGCTTCTTTGTATGCATGCTTGCAAATGTTTTTAGGTTATATCTGGAAATTGAAAGACAAACTATGAAGATTCATTTGACTTTGTAATTAATAGTGATGAGATGTGGTATTGCCCTGTAAATTTTTTAATTAATACTATCATTATACTTTCTTTCTTAGATGTACCACAATGATATATAGTCATTCAAGGCTGTATCTTTGTTCATTTAGGTGGCTGCGTGACTGGCATGGAGCTTGAAGAGGGGAATAACAATATAAAGATTGTCCATTAGTCTTTCCTGTGCTCTTATTGTATTCAGTTAATTTTATTGGTATCCCGTTAATAGGAGAGTTCTAGGGAGAACATTTAGGAAATAGGTCTTGTTCAGATATTCTGATAGGTGATTAGATGTTCATACGTCTTCATCTATGTAAAGGGTGGAAAAGACACTTTAGATTATATTTCAATTAATTCAAGTTTACCCTGTACAATTCAATCAGTTGATTTCCACTGTCTAGAATTAGATCAGTGGATTCTTTTTGAGACTTCAGTTTTGATTTTCTTGAAAAAGTATGATTATTAGAACTTCCTCAAAATTATAAGTACCAGTCATTGTGGATCCAAACTACTGGAGAATTTTCTATTCCTCAAAATATCATAGTGGATTTTCATATTTGCCATTGCAATATGAGAAAGATCCAAGACTAATATAATAACATTTTGTAAGCTGTTTGCTCAGAACTTTTTTTTTTTTTTCCTTTTCAGGGAGGAATCTGTCTAATATAGGGGACTTCTGGTTCACTATTATACTTTTCTTTATTTTAATATATTCATTATATTTTCTCTCATTAAAAAAAGCAGAAAAAAAATTCTGAATCATTGGAGTGTGTCACTACATCCTTATAATGTTCGGTAGAATGAAGTGTTGAAGTAAATAGCAATCTGTATCATTCCAAATATCATGTAGAATATATTTCTAAAATTATGTGGTATCTATGTGACAAAGAAACACATGTAGAAAGCAAACATTGAAACTTATGATGAAATAGGGGGCATATCCTCTTTTTCTTGCTCCATACAGCAGCAAACTTGTGGTGATATGTACTCCAAAAGATAAAATTACTTGTTCTATAATGTGCCAGTCACTGAATTTATTTAATTTGTGACAGATGAACGAAGTTCAATCTTTAGATGGTGATGCAAGACCTGTCTTGGAAACTAGGAAGTATGTTCACATAAACTCTACTAGTTATTACACAAATCATATTACTTAGCACTGTATTGTCTAATTATATGTTTCTCATCTTAAGCAGTTTGACATGTGAGGATAAACTATTACATGATGGCAAAAGCATATCCAAGGATGATTTACTTGTTTCTGGGCAAGAACCATTCCAAAGTTGCAAAGTTTCCATTGGATGTTCAAAAAACCTCTTTAAATAACACAGTCAAAGATTCTTCCCCTAATGGCATAACTGAAGATGAAAATTTAGAGAACCGTGAATTTCAGGCATGTGTTGGAGATGAATCTCAGGTCTTGTCCAGTGATGGTGTGAAAGCAACAAGGGTTCCTGAATGTACAAGAGAAAAATTACTACCTTGTTTGAACCATTCTGTTACTTGCCCTGGTACAGTTTATTTTCTTAGCCTTTCAATATGACAGGGCATTAAGTGCCAGATGTATTGCTAGGCAATTCTGTTGCAACCATGAGTTTGCAGGGATGTGCAGACTTTTTATGTTCAAATTGTGATTTTTTTTCAGACTCATGTTGTGCAATGGGCTATTGTATTGACATCAATTCGAGTCCACCGAAGCAACCTTCTAATTCTGCACCAGTGGCTCTTTTGGACTCACTAGATTCTTCAAGCAGAAGTCATACCTCTTTATCACATGAAGTGTCTCCTTCAGAATTAATGGATGCAATAAATGAGAGAGGTGGGAAATCTCCATTGGTGCACAACACAAGGGTACCTGCGGAGACATTGATGCTTGTGGATGATGTTGGTGCCAACTGCAGAAATAATCCCGGGTGCTTCATGGACATTGCATCAAAATCCAAATGCCTACAGGGTAAGTAGATTATGCATCCTATATGTGTTTCTTTAATCTCGTGTTTGTTCGTACTCCTTTTTTATTCTATTCGTCTGTGTTAACTTCATGAAGTTCGAAATTCTTGTTATTTGCTTAACTTTAGCGATGCTTTGGTGGCAGTGAAGTTAAACTGAAAATTCTTTTGCATGAACCCAGTTATTTTCGGAAGAAAAAAGCAATGATGTTCCCCACTAGGGTAGTTACAAGACCTGAGGAAAGAACATACATGGTTTCAGAGGAAAGAAACACATTCCAATTAGCCAGTGAAATTAATCCGCTGAAGCAAACTTCAAGCAGATCTTCATGCTTCTTAGATTTATCCTTGCCAATAGAACCTAATTTTGGTGGATGCTCCTCCAAGAATTTCTCCACTACAATGCCATTGCCAAACTCCAGTGATGAATTTAAAGAGGTTTATCTACGGTGAAGTGAATCAATCCTCGTTTAGCCAAACATCCAAGCAGAGACACAAGATGGTGCTTGACAGCATCATGAACCGAGCAAGAGCTTTGAATGGAAGAGGCAGTTTTCAAGACCAATTCAAGCCATATGTTAACTTTTGGTCTGAGGAGGAGTTGGATTTTCTCTGGATAGGTGTCAGAAGACATGGAAGGGACAATTGGGATGCCATATTGGGAGACACTAGATTGCACTTCTCTCCATGGAGGGTCACTGCAGATCTTGCTGAGAGGTGGGAGGAGGAACAATATAAACTTTTGAATGGCACGTCTGTTTCACAATTCAAGTATTCAAAAGCACAGGTTGTTTCTTTCGACTGTGGAGATGCCTTCTTTCATCCCACAAGAAGAGTCCGGACAGAAAATATGATGGATAAAACCCAACTTTCGCTCGGTGGTGTATATGCTCATAGAGATGGCAGTATCTCAAAGAGACCATGTTTTGACTTCGCAAAAATTGAAAGCAGTGGCACTGAACAGCTCCAGGGTCCTATTGTTTATCAAAGGAGGGGCCCTTATACAGATTTTCAAGGGGAAGTATATGATTGGGGATCATGCAATTATTTTGGAACCAAGAATTTGCCTATATGTGATCCATTATGGAGCAATGACCCTGTTACTTGCTCAATTGTGAAGAGTGATTTCCCCCACTGGCTTAGAGAAGCTGTAACTGCTCCACATGAAAAGCCAGCGGTGCCAACTATTCCTCCAAGGACACTGCAGGTTAGCCAACCTAATTTTGATCCTAGTGAGCCACACTTTGGGCCCAGGAACAGAGTCCACAGTGAATTTTCCAGTTTAAGAGCAAGTGGCTTACAACCATCTACTAGTGCTTATCACAACTTCTCCCCTGGAATAAGACATGGAATAGATGAGCAAAACAAGACCTCTTTGTATAATACAAATAAACCAACTGAATTGATCATCATTGAGAGTGACGCATCTTCTGGAAGAGACCATATCTGATGATCATACTTCAAGGCCCTAGGCTTAGTACTGAAGCTTTTGCTAGTGAGACCTTTGCTGCAAGTTGTAGAAAGTAGGTATGTTTATCTGCCGTATGTTTTTGTAGCGTAGCATCTTGTAAATGCTCGTGTGACATCAACTTTTGTTACTGTGCTTTCTGAGTCAAATGTGTAAAAGCCTAGAAATGCTGGAAGACCTTGAGCTTTATTGCCTATTTCATCTATCGCAGAGTTGCGAGAATGAAAACTAGATTTTGTTGCTAGAAATATCAATGAAATCTGTTTTGACCTCAATTATAAGAGTAGCTGCACATTGCATTTTTCTTGGTAATATTTTCAAGTTACTAACTTTAGATGTTAATTTGCAGATGTTAGACAACCTGAAAATCCATTGAAATGATATTTCGGTAATATTACTGAGATTTTAATCTCGAGAATTAAACTAGCTATTGCAAAAGTTGTATATAACTTTCCACAATCATACATTACTAAAATAAATTGATGTCTAAAATGATGAAGATTCCATATATAGAGGAAATAATTTGCTGTCTGATACTGATTCTTGTCCAGATTCTTCTGCACTGTGCACATATGCATTCTGATCATCGTCTCTCAATGGCTGAGGCTCTTGGGAGATTTCTATGCATCTCTGAGATTTTCTCAGTCCCTTCGAGCTCCATCCGCCACCTCTTTCATGGTAGGTCTCTTTTTCCCTTTCAATCTCAAACATCTCATTGCTAGCTCTGCAATTGCTTGAATTTCTTCTTCCTCGGCTTCTTCCGCCACTCTTGTGTCTAAAACCTCAAGTAGTCTGTTCTCCTTTGCTAATTTGATGAAGTATCCAATTGGGTTCCGCTCTTCTTCGTCTATGGCAAAAGATATTGGTTGTTTACCGGTCAAAAGCTCTATAAGCACAACTCCGAAACTATACACATCACTTTTCTCTGTGAATTGATTTGATTGGAAGTACTCAGGATCCAGGTACCCAAAGGTTCCGCGGACTGCTGTGGTTATGTGCGTTTTGTCGTCTGGAATAGATGTTGAAATCCCAAAATCTGAAACTTTCGCACTATACTTTTCGTCCAGGAGTACATTGGAAGATTTGATGTCGCAATGAAAAATGGGGATTGAGGCTGCAGAATGCATATAAGCTACTGCTCCTGCAACTTCGCAAGCAATTCTGAGTCGATGCACACACGAAAGTGAAGATTCTTGTTCATGATCATGAAGATGATGAAAAAGTGTTCCATTAGGGATGAACTCATATACTAGCGTGGGTACCTCGGTCTCCAAACAACAACCCAGAAGCTTCACGATGTTTCGATGACTGATTTGCGATAGAATGATGACTTCATTTATGAATTGCTCAATCTGGCTTTTATCAATTGCATTTGGTTTCTTAACAGCAACGATACTGCCATCAGGTAACATTCCTTTGTACACAGTACCAAATCCTCCCTTACCGAGAAACCGACTCTGGTTGTAATCGTCTGTTGCACTTTGAAGCTCCTCTGCTGTAAATATTTTAGCTTGTTCACTTCTTCCATGGGAGGACAATCTCTGTTGCAGCAAGAATCCACCATTTTGCTTGAAGAATTTGTACCTTTCTAATCTGGTCCTTCTTTCCCTTAAAAATTTGCATAAATTGTATCCCAATAGAAACATGCACAAAAATCCCAAACCAATGCCAACACCTGAAACAACTAAACAGTTTCAACAATATTTTTTTTATAAAAAGAAAAGAAAAAGGAAAAAAAAAAAAAAAAACCCTTGGAAGTCTCTGACAGTTAATTCTTTTATTCTTTTAAATCGTCCACCTTCAAAGTGAGAAATACTTGTATGAAATAGTCTCACGATTTCACTTTACTGATGTAATGAGACCGTCTAATAATATAACAGCATGTGTCACTGCATATTTATCAATTTTTTGTTGATATGGTGAGAATGTCAAATGACGTCAATCACATATTTATTAAATTTTCACTTTCATTTATTTATCATGATTCATAAATGAACAATCTATTATTATTCATCAATAAACGTCATCATATTTTTGAAAATTAACAATATGTGTTTTTGTTTTATTGGATGATCTCACTACATCAGCCAAGTGAAATAGTGAGATTGTCCAGTTTTTTTTTTTTTTTTTTTTTAAGGATAAGTCTGATATGCTTTTAGGCTTTTGAGTAAGAGAGTATAATTACCTAACAGAGTGACCAGCTTGACTGGGAATTTTTTGCTATCAGGTTTGCAATTGAGGCCCTGTTGTGTTCCATCAGCAAGGAAGCCATTGGGACAATAGCAATAGAAATACTTCGGACTTTTCTTGCAGCTTTTCCATTTGAGAGGAATCAAAAGAGGCGTAAAGGGATAAATTGTGCTATTTTTCAACAGCATATTACCCTCCAGGATGCTGTCTTCATCAACCCCAAAACGATTTCCAATTGAAGCAGAAGTGTTACCTTTTTCTACCATATAAGTCAGCAAGGAGCTCACCCCTTCCGCAGTCTGGTTTCGACTTGGACAGGCACATCTGAGCGGCGCCATCAGCTCTGAATCCGGGACAAGTCTCGTTGGGTCATAGTAGTTCTGACTCATCAAGGCCTGGCAAGTTGTGAGGCCCTGGAAAGTGTCATTTGCCAATGAAAAATATGTATTATTTTTCCTGATGGTGTATGCAGCCTTGTGGTGATAAACACTACCGAAGCAGGAACACAAAACCGGGACTATCACAAGCGTTCCGGGGGGCAAACTCTTGTCGTTCGACGAGAAACCGTTGATCAGGGTGATACTAGAGTCTTCTGAGCCTAAAAGACGGGCAATCCTGGAGGGTGAATTGTAGGGTGGGTGTGAGTGAAAGGTTAGAAAAGATTGGCATGCAGTGTTTTCAGGGCCATTACAAAGGTACCCTTTTGAGAGATCTGATTTTGAAGGGGCGTGGGTGCAATTTTTTAGAGTATTATTTGGGTATTTTTGTTGGCAATTCAGATGGTTGATAAAACAGGTACATGAAGAAGAAGAAGAAGAAGATTAGTGAATGTGGTTTCATGGTTCTTGATTTTTTTTTCTGTAATGAGTTTGGTTTTGGTAATGAACTTATGTTGGTTATTGTTTATATGAGAATCATTAGTGGATCTAATCTAGATTTTAATGTGAATAAAATTGGATGAAATTGGGGTTTTTTCTAAAGTCGTAATCAAGTGTGTTCTTGATTAGAATGATGATTCTGGTCATTGTCAGTTGAAAAAATTGTAAATACAACAAAATAGCAGTCCTGGACTCGCTGTCACTTTTATTTATTTTAAAAAAAAGAAGAAAGTTATGATTAAAAAACGCGTTACTGCCTTACTGGTCAGCCTCTCTTGCGGCTAAAAAATAAGAACCTTTTTAAGTATAGTTAACATCAATTTATTAAAGGATTTGTCATTCAGTTATAAGGAGGAGGTTTTTTTATTTATTTTATCTTGAAAAATGTGTGATTCTCGTTTACTTTATGTTACATACAATTTCTAGTCTACAGGCTTGCATGCATGTTAACATCAACCAATACATTGAAAATCAATCCCATTATGTGATACCCAGATTTTTGGTGCAGGCATTTCATCTCAGCAAACATGTTTCACGTGAGCCTTCTTCTTCATCAACTCAGGAAGTGCGTGAGCTTCTTCTTCGTCAACTCAGGAACTGTGAGCTGTAACAGTTTCACGTGAGCTTCTTCTTCCGTCAACTCAGGAAGTATGAGCTGTAGCAGAAAAAGGTTCCTTGCTGAATCGAAAGGTATGGTTCCTGTAGTGAGACAATTAATTAATTAATACTAATTAATTGTCTCACTACATACATGCAGACCAAGAGTGATCCTTAGCAAGGTATCACGGCTACCTGATAGATTCGGATTCAAAGAAACCGTAGCCTGTCAACGGTATGGTTATTGTGCAATTCTAATCATTTTATCATTTGTTATCTCATAGAGACTGAGGTACATAAATAGTGTCAACCTCAGATATCATCGACATGTTTGTATTTAGTTAATGGACCAATGACCGGAATAATAAATTGGATTAAGCATCAACTCAATCCCACTGTGGCCACATATGTAGTGTCATTGTCATTTACTGAATTACCCAGTGAAATAACTTCTCCCGTACCCAAGAGTGATGAATCCTTTGTCGATCCACCATAGTCTCAATACATTTCTCAATGTAACCAATCACTACCGCATTGATAGCTTTGAATAGAACTACGTTGTGCTAGTGTCAAACTAAACCAATTGGTGTACAAGGCGTGCCCGATGATCTCAAGTCCAAGGATCACATACACCACCATCCGTTAGAGGATTTATTCCATAGACACTAAGGGTTACCATCTATATGGAATCCTTCTGGTGGGTTTGTCCAGTGAACTTGCCTCTAGCAAGCACCCATGCGTTGCACTAGGTCGTCGGCAAACAACCTTGACAAGTGAGATCAGTCACTGCCTTTTGACAGAGTCGTTCAACGCCATGATAGCCTTACCGTATTATCTGTGTCCTTGGTCAGAATAATATTGGGGCCTATAGACGTTTCTAGAATGATCACCATATGTAATTATAGGGTTCTCACTATCAAGGTTTGAAACACTTGATACCCTCGTCACGGTTCTACCATCCCAAGGACATATATTATTAAATATAACTATGATTTACACGATATAGAAGAATATGCCTTTTATTGATAAATAAACATTTATTACATAGTCAATTTTTACAATCATAGATTGGCTCTAGGGCACCTACTCCAACAACTACACTAATTGAATGGATATTAATGTCTTCCGTGATCATCCAAATGAATAACAAGTCGTGTATGCTTTAACTGAAGAAGAAATTATTGTTGCAATTAGACAAAAAGAGAAAGAAAATAATCCTGAGAATGATAGTATGTAAATACAAAAAGCTTCGTGCCATGAAGCTTTATAAACATGCTTAAGAAATTAGAAATATTTTTGGCTTCAACAAGAAGGTGTCCATACTAGTGAGTTATTAGGTACTCGCAAGTTAAAATGTGTGGTAACAACTCTAAAACATAAATCATTGTCCCAAACAACTTTAGATAAATATTTTATTTCAACTTTAACCTTTAATGTAACATATCATATATATTTTTTTTGGCAATATATAGGTAATTATTACTATGTAGAGACAATTTTTCTTAAGACGGGAATTAGAAAAATTATAACTTATTATAATGTAGAGATTATTTTTATTTATAATTATCTCAAATTAGAACTAGAATTTTTTATGACCATATAGAATTTATTCCTGTATAGAGTATCTTTATAAAAATGTTTATTACTTATGTAAATACAACTTTTCTTAAGTTGGGAATTTGAAAAATTATAACTTATTATAATGTAGAGTTTATTCTTATATAGAGTATCACTATAGAGGTTTTATTTTCTCTCTCTCTCTCTCTCTCTCTCTCTCTCTCTCTCTCTCTCTCTCTCTCTCTCTATATATATATATATATATATATATATATATATATATATTGAGATAATTAAGCTAGTTGAATGCCAAAATTATGCTCTGACAATTGATGAAACATCATAATATATGTATTAAACACATCATTTGAGCCAATATTAATTATCAAATAACTGGTTTCCACAAATCTTAAAACATTCTTTTTTTCTTTTTGTAACACACTTGAAGAATCAACAAGGTTCCATGGGGTTCTCTAAGTTTCTAGCACTATATGTAGGTGTGTTCAGTTGGCGAGAAGATGCAAGAAAGTGTAATATCAGAGAAATGTTGTAGAATAAAATCTTCAAGAAAAATATGTAAATTCATTCTACCATAATTGGAGGGAAATTCAGTATTGGTCCACTTATAGTTGACTATTTATTTTAGTTCAATTTCTTTATTATCTTTGAATTTCTTATAATATTATACTTATCAATCGCTATAAAATCACATATAGTTTGAACGGTACTCATTTTACTAGACAAGTTATAAATCACTAGTTGACATAAACTCGAAAATTGGTATAATTGTTAATACCTAACGAAAACGTCATTAAACACAAGTAGAGCGAGAGATAACAAAATATGTCGTAGTAGGTTAAAATTGACGACAAAATAACCAAGAAAAAACAGATTTTTATGTTGAATATGTGAACTGAGGGCAAGTGAGATTAATTGGATAAGAAGAAAATGAGGTAGAGAAAGACAAAGATAGAGACAATTTATGACTTATTTAGTACTCATTGAGCAGAAAATCTGGGTATCTCACGATTGAATTGTCATAGAAGGCAGCCAGAACTGACTTTTGCTTAAATTATAATGTGTATAAATTTGTATTGAAAATGAACAAAGAAATTATTCGTGGTGAGACTCTATTTTCAGAGTCCATTTTATCAAACTTGATGGAAATATTTTCCTGAAACTGATGTTAGATGAAATGGGAAATGGGTTCGGTGTATTGGTTTGTGCTATTATGTTTTTGTTCAGCGCAAGAAATTATCACATAAATAACCAAGTGAGGTGGTGAGACAATCTCACATAAATATTTTTTTCCACATACACGGATATTTAAAGTATATCTTTAAAATAAATTTAGTTGTTCTATGAGTTAGAGGTCGCCACTGCATCACAGTCGACTACCAACCCAGGAACATTACTGGGGAGTAAATTACGGTACTGGTATTCCCTATTCTTTTAATGTTATAGACTGCTATAATATCACATATATTGTTAAATTGAAAATCAATTCACGTTACAATCATAAACGTGGATTTTCAATGTATTGGTTGATGTTAACATGCATGCAAGCCTCAAAAGAATCAAGCAAGAAACGACATTCTTCTGTGTCGTTTTTACTTATTTTTCATCTCAGCAAACATGTTTCATGTGAGCTTCTTCTTCATCAACTCAGGAAGTGCGTGAGCTTCTTCTTCATCAACTCAGGAAGTGCGTGAGCTTCTTCTTCGTCAACTCAGGAAGTTTGAGCTGTAACAGTTTCACGTGAGCTTCTTCTTCGTCAACTCAGGCTGTAACAGGAAAAAGGTTCCTGCTGAATCGAAGGGTTCAAATAGAAAGTTTTGTGTTTGTTTGATATTCTAATGAACGATTGAGATTTAAAGTTGCCTATAAAGTGTAAAGAGTTG
>CM047748.1:22785558-22827472 GCA_026225825.1 Pistacia integerrima
GCTGCAGAAGTTTTGAATCTGGCTTTTCTGGGTGTCTTGGTTGGTTTGATGTTGGACTGCTATATATGTGTTAGAATTTGAGGTGAGACTGACTCCTCGCCTAATAAAGCCTTGTTGAATGGGAGGATTATCCTCTCTTATAACCCGATAGACTTGAGCGTGCTTAGTTGATGTGGAACTTCAACACTCCCCCTCATAGTCAAGCCCACATGTTGAGTCATGCCTATTATTGGAGATAGTTACTGGCTCTAACTCTTCACCCGCTGGTTCTCTTATAACCCAATAGGTTTGAGTGTGCCTAGTTGATGTAGGACTTCAACACTCCCCCTCACGGTCAAGTCCATATGTTGGGTCATGCCTGTTATTGAAGGTAGTTACTGGCTCTAACTCCTCACCCACTGATCAAGCGTTCAGCTTAATTGAACCTAGGCTCTGATACCATGCTAGAATTTGAGGTGGGCCTGACTCCTCACTCAATAAGGTCTTGTTGAATAGAAAGATTATCCTCTCTTATAACCAAATAGACTTGAATGTGTCTAATCGATGTGAGAGTTCAACAATATGCACAGATTTTGCAGACGGTTTGGGAGGCTGGTTTGTGGATGTTCGCTTCGGTGGCTTGTGTTTCCGTGTCTTTTCTTTTTGTTCTTTTGCTTGATTCTTGGGCCTGTCCAAGGATCTTGCCTTTGTAAGGATCTTTTTTTTTTGGACTCATTTTTTCATTCTTTATAAATCACCTTTTACCCAAAAAATATTCTTTGCATTTATTATCCTAGCAAAATTTACATATGCTACATTTCCTTCGTCCGTAGTTTTATTAAACAACCAAAAACATCATAAATTGTATTTTGTATTTAAGGAAGAATTTTTAAATGGTAATACAACATCAACTACTTACCATTTTAATATTCTTTGATTTTGATTCTTACATAAATGAGTTTTAGATTTGATTTTTAGTATAAATTGCCTCATCTCTAGTTTATGAAACAACCAACAAAAACACCATAAACTTGTTCTGTAATTGCTTCATAATGTATAATCATCTTTTGAGTTGCTTCTTTATCAGTTTCCTGATTACTTTTCATATCTCCCACGCCCCAACACTTGCAATAGTTCTTTGTTGGAGGTTCAGAGTTCACATAATCAACGCTCTATCTCATGACAATCTAGATATTCATTGTTATTCCTTGGATGATGATCTTGGAGAGCATAACCTTCAAGTAGGCGGTGATTTTACGTTTAAATTTGGTGAGTACGTAATACATCATACTTGTTTTTGGTGTGATATGAAGTATGGATCTGACCATTCTAAAACTATATATGTTTTTACTGAGAAGTTTGGAGATAACCAGTGTTGTCATACTGGGAAATGTTTTTGGTCTGTAAGAGATGATGGATTCTATTTCAGCAACAACAATCAATCATGGGTTAGATGGTATGATTGGTCTTGAATATAATCATTGAATAATATAAATATAATTGTTCAATGTCCAAATAAATATCGTTTCGCTTAATTGGTAGAATCAATTTTTTTTTTTTTATTCTGTCATTTTACAACTTTTACGTTTCATATTATAAGTCCGCTCTCAATATCATATACCTCTGCTACATAATCATATAATTGTATGTATCAGGCTGCTGCCTTCTAAAACGAGTTGGACTCCATTTGCAAGGAAAATGTCGAGCTTTCATCTATTGATATCTCCCCTATTTCTTCAGAAGTTTACAAGAAAGATATAATGGTCTGTTGTATCCGAAACTATACACGTCACTTTTTTTGTGTGAGTTGACTTGACTGAAAATACTCCAAATTTAAATACCCAAAATTTTCTTGGACTGCTGTGGTTAAATGAAGCCATCTTCATTAATATGTTTTCTCTCAATCTTCCTCCTGTTTGCCTAATCTTTCAGCAATAATGTTTTGTTTACATTTGAGTCATATAAACAGACAAATAGTACACAAAACTATTGTAAAATAACTATTTTATCCTTTATTTTTTGTCTATTTATATGATTTAATTGTAAGTATAACATGACTCAATCTTTTAGCCATCAAATTGCCAACAACCTTGGGATTGAAGTGCATTGGAAAAATTGGAGTATATTAAATTTAATATGGTTAGATGTTTGGAGTGAACATTGGCTAAATATATAAATAATTATTTAAAAAATTAAAGTAATAATAATAATTTAAACTAGTTAGTTAGCAATCGCCGAAAATATTTTTGGTGCTTGTTCGATGATATTGCCAGTACCATTGGTAGAGTGTTCCATGATCTACCTAATGGTGGTAATGGCGAAGTCCCCATCGGTAGTGTTTCGTCCAAAAAGAATCGGATGATATTTTCAAGCATTCTTAAGTGAAATACAGTGGCTAGAAGCTTTCATGTATTAAACAAAATTCACAAATTGATTAGTTCAAATTTCTCTGCTAATTCTTTTATTAATCTATTTGTAATAATTTTACTTTAGTATTTAATTATATTATTTTAAAAATAAAAAGATAAGATACCGTTTGAATCTTAAGTGCAAGATTATGTCATATGCTAATTTAAGTATTACATTATGAAATAAATATTTTTTGTATATTTATTTAATTTAATATTCAGTTATTTAGTGAATTATCAAATAAATATGACATTTTTATATATGCACTGAAAAATAAATTTTTATTGGTTTTTCAAGAATTTATATTTCTTTTATATATTTAATTAATTTTGAAAATATTCTTTTATTTTATTTGAATTAATTATTTTATTTTTTTAGGGCTAATTCCTGGAAATTAGAATAATTTTGTTCCCGAATCCCCCTTGCTCGCACTATTTGTGAAGCATCAACCCGGGGGAAGAGGGCAGGGGCAGACGGGTTTATCGTCCATGATTTGAGCGCTACAGTAAATTGTTTTAAAACTGTCCAAAGCAGAATAACCAAACATTGAAAATTAAAAACCCTTATTGATCTAAAAACTAATAGCACAAACCAATAGACTGAACCCATTTGCCCTTTCATCAAACATCAGTTTATTAATTCTTTTTCACAGTTTCTAAAAGACTGAAAAAAAATATATATATATATATATAGTTTCTAAAAGACTAATATATATATATTCTGTTTTTCTAACGATGAACCCTTCTTCACTCATATCGATATTCGTTGTATATTAGATACTTCCAATCCTTTTAGGAATTATGCCCAATGTCGTCTCAAGAATATTTATAACCCTAAGCAATAATTATTTTGGAGGCCTTATAATAATATAAACATATATTAAAAAAATTATTTCAAAATTAGTTTTCTTGTCTTTTGAGATGCAAAATCATTAGGAGAGGTGGACGGTGGCCGACAAGCTAAAGGGGTCAATTTAGTGGAGAGTTTGGGAGAGCAAATGCTAGAGAAGTGATGGGTGATGAAATGGGTGATTTTCAATTCTAAGATTGACCGGAAAAGGCTTGAAAAGTTGTGGCTCAAAAAGTATTGGTGGCTGACAATTAAAGGAGTAAACGAATGAGGTATGATAGAGGTTTGGGTGAGAAGGCTGAGGGGAGGAAAATTGTGGTATCGAGGAAGGTCAACGACGTTGAGTACATGCCTAAAAGGCTGAAAATGGTTGTTGCACGTGATGAAGCTAGATTGGAAAAACACTTAAGAAATGATAAAGTGATGGTGGATTTTGCTGAGAAAATCGGCTAGAACCAGCTCTAAACAGCCTACAGCAAAAGACGGGTGGAGATGATTTATGTGAATGTAGAATTTTGGAATTGAATTGAGGGTACATAATTTGAGATATATAAATTATCATTTTAGTCTTTTATTGTTAAAAGAAATTCAATGTGTTCATTTAAGAGTGTAAATTGAAATATATGAAACTAGAGGTGTAAAGTACTATTTCGTCATACTTTGGATGGGAATATATGTAAAAAGTTTATAATACATTTGCGCCTTTTTGGTTTTTTTTTTTTTTTTCCTCGAGTCAGTTTGATTAAGAAATTATATGTGCATGTTTGGTTTAATATTTTTATCCCTATTCTGGATCCTATTCTCCAAATAGCGTTTGGTACAATATTCTAAAAATATTACCCTATTTTTTTAATTACATTTTAACCCCATAAGGTTATTAATTTCACTAAATACCCCCTGAAAAAAGTTTAAAAATTAACAAAAACACCCCCATCAACCCAACTTGTCGATTCCGGCAAGCCACCAGTGGTGATAGCCAGGAATACACTCTAGCCTAACAACCGACCGAGAAATGGCCGGAAGTTATTGTGGCCTTTTACCGGCCGGATCCACCGATCTCCGGCCTGGAAAAGGCCAGTCTGTCGGCCGACGGCCAAAGAAATGGCCGTCGTTGACCGAAAACGACGGCCACATCGGCCAAAGATGGCCCTCGTTTGGCCTTTTCCGGCCGTCGACGGCCATAACGGACCGTAGATCTGGCCTTTTCCGGCTAGATCCACCATAGATCTGGCCGGAAAAGGCCATAACGAAGTGTTACGGCACGATCCGACAAGTCATGTGCCGTAACAAAATTTTTCGCCGATTCAGCGGTGGTGGCGGAATCGACACTGCGAGGTGGTGGGGGTGTTTTTGTCATTTTATATGTTAGGGTCTTTAGTTAAATTAGTAAACCTAAGGGCTTTTTTATAAATTTTTAAAATTTACCTCGTAATACTCCCATATCCAATAACCCAATACTACCCCTAAAATCCTATCCAAAATACTAAACCAAACGCACCCTATACTATTTTTATTTTTATAATATATTCAAACAAATTTATAAAAAATTTGGGTCTCTTTGGCCCTGTTTTTTTTTGAGGCCCTAGGCACTTGGGCCGGATCCCATTTTCTGACATACATAACAAGTGTTGAACTAGAGGTCTTATTAAGCTGATTGGAAAATTTAAAGTTCAGTCTCCAATTAATGCACCTCCTTTCCAAGAAATTTCCAGTTTCAAACTTCTGGTATTAAAAAAAAAAAAAAAAATCTTTGACTTTGTCCAGTTGACACGGGAAGCTGGCATATAGGCAATTATCCACATAATCAAGATGCAAAAATTATAATATAATATGACATTTTCTCCAGTTCCTATGTAACTATTCAATAATGTGTACCATAGAAAATGACTTGTATATGTAACTATGAAATACTAAAAATTACACTTCAAATCTCTGACTTACTCAAAGTCTTTTTGTATACAAAAGAAAAGAAATAAAAAGTGTATAGCACTCCAAGTTTCTTGTTTTCGCTGTTTAATAATTTTTGTACCATGACTACACCACTAATCCATTTGACTGACTTTGTTCACACATTCAACGAAGCATGGTTCCTAATTGTCCACTCCTATAAAATACAAGAAAACCCATCAACAAAACTCAATTCAATTATGAAGCCTTATTCTTTCTACTTCCCCTACATCTTTGTCTTTCTATGTCTGCTCTATCAGCCATCAAACTGCCAACAACCATACCAAAAAAACCTTCTAGATTGCTCCCAGAACCTCTCTACAACCGCAAGCTATTCCTGTAATATTTCTGAAACGTCATGTCAATCCTTCGTAACTTTTCGATCGCGACCACCTTATGATTCACCCATCAGTATTGCCCGTCTTTTAACCTCTGATGCCTCCGGAATAGCCTTCATAAACAATATCTCACCTACTAGTCATATACCTTCGGGAAAATTAATAATAGTTCCCCTTTCTTGTTCCTGCCCTCGTGGTTTCTATCAACACAACACCGTTTACACCATCCAGGACGGTTCTGAGACCGCTTTTACTATTGTCAATGACACTTACCAGGGCCTAACAAGTTGCCAAGCTCTCAACGGAGAATTCTTTGATCAAAATGTGTTCGTGGGTTACGAGGTGGTGGTTCAACTGAAGTGTGCTTGTCCAAGTACCAACCAGACAGCAAATGGGGTGATCTCCTTGCTGCAATATCTGATAACGCGGGGCGATACAGTTGAATCAATTGCAAATGTATTTGGTGTCGATAAAGAAAGCATTTTCGAGGCAAACATGATATCTCAAGATAATATCTTCTTCGCCTTTACATCTCTTTTCATTCCACTGAAAAATGATAGTTGTTTAATAAATCCACAGAATTTCTTCTGCTATAATTGTCCTGCTGATTTTCCTAGAGATGCAAGACTACAGGCTTCAACTTGCGATCATGGCAAAAAGTTTCCAGTCAAAATAGTCACGCTATTAGGTATTACTCTTGCACCCAATGATATCTTAATTAAATTTTAATTCTAGAACCTATAGTTCAAAATATATATATTTTAATATTTACATACGTTGAGAAATTTTAAATTTGTTTCACGTATAGGCATTGGTTTGGGATTGGTGAGCATGTGTCTTTCAGGGTACATGTTATACCGATTTTTAAAGAACAGAAGATGCAAAATGCGAAAAGAGTAACTGTTTAAGCAAAATGGTGGCTTCTTGCTTCAACAACGATTGTTAGACTATGGTTGTAGTGACAGAGCAAAAATATTTACCGAAGAGGAGCTTCAGAAGGCGACAGATAACTACAATCAAAGTCGCTTTCTAGGTCAGGGAGGATTTGGTACTGTGTACCGGATGGCAGTTTAGTTGTCATTTTCATCATCATCAACAAGAACAAGAACAAGAACAAGAATATGAGTTCATCCCTAAAAGATCGAAAGCAATTGATGAAAGTCAGATTGAGCAATTCATTAACGAAGTCGTCATTTTATCTCAAGTCAATCATCGAAACATTGTAAAGCTTCACGGTTGTTGCTTGGAGACTGAAGTACCAGTCCTGGTATATGAGTTCATCCCTAATGGAACACTTTCTCATCATATTCATCATCATCAACAAGAACAAGAACAAGAATATTCACTTTCATGGGACAATCGAATTAGAATCGCTTGTGAAGTTGCGGGAGCAGTTGCTTATATGCATCCTGCAGCCTCGATTCCTATCTTCCATCGAGATATAAAATCTTCCAATATACTCCTGGATGAGAAGTATGGTGCAAAAATTTCTGATTTTGGGACTTAAAGGTCTATTCCAAATGATAAAACTCACTTAACGACAGCAGTCCAAGGAACTTTGGGGTATTTAGACCCAGAATACTTTCAATCAAGCTAATTCACAGAAAAAAGTGATGTGTATAGTTTTGGAGTTGTGCTTGTAGAGCTTCTGACGGGTAAAACGCCGTTCTCCTATGCTAGAGCAGAAGAGAAAAACCTGGAGACATGCTTCATCTCATTAGCAAAGGAGAACCAACTGCTTGAGATTTTGGATACAAGAGTAGCTAAAGAAGCTAGGGAGGAAGATATTCAATCTATTGCAGAGCTTGTGATGAGATGTTTAAGATTGAATGGGAAAAAGAGGCCTACCATGAAAGAGGTGGCCACCGAACTTGAAGGGTTGATAAAATCTCAAAGAAGCTTAGAAATCGACCAAGACCAAGAGCCTCGCAAAGGAGCGGAGAGATGTTGCATATGGAAACTCCTGAGGAAACCGAACAGGGATCAATTGAAGACAGCTCAGAATTTTCCTTACAATTGGATGAGTCCAAATCGCTTTAGAAGTCAGCTTAGTGCAAACCATTTTTTCTACTTTATCTTTCTTTTAATATTGTACGTGGTCAAACTCATTTTTATGGAGTGGTTACTCAAACTTGTGACTTTATGATGGCCTAGTGTAGACTGATAATGGAATTATTAGTTCGTTATGTACCTTAATGGATCTTGGTAAGGTATTGTCCCAAAAATGGCCCTAACTAATCTTTGACAAGTAACAATGGGCCTTTTAGTTGGATATGTAAGTTAATGGGTCTTGCAAAAAAAATTGGATATAAATAAAGGTGCATTTGGTTCAGAGAATATTGGATTACTGAAAAATTAGATTACCTTAAAAATTATTGGAAATCTTTAGGAAAATATGCTTGGTTAGTTGGTGGGTATGTTATATTAATATGTTTGGTTGGGTGGAATAAATTAGTGGGTATGCTATTTAAATGATTGAATTGTCCTCTAATTAAATATTATTATTATATTAATTTTTAATATTGATTATTATGTAGATTATATAAACCCCCTACATTTAGAAACTTAGCAAAGACAACCCTGTAATAAAATTTTGGAAAATCAACAAAGCACCCCCACCAACCCAACCACTACCGGCCACCAGAAACCACCGCAAGCCGCCGGCATTAATACAACCTAATGGCACATGAAAGGTAGGAAATGGCCTTCATGCGTCGTATGGCCAGATTGTGACAGATTTGGCCATCGACATCTAGATCTGTCGATCTGGCAGTCAACGGCGAGATCGATGGCCGTTGATGGCCAAATCAACGGATCTGGCCTTTAACAGCTAGATCTGTCATGATCTGGCCATTTTCGGATAGATATCTAGCCGGAAATGGCCATATCGATGCACAAAGGCCATTTTCAAGCTAACGTGCGTCGTTCCAACGATGGCGGTGGTTGGCCGCAGTGTTGGTTGTCGGCAACAACAGGTGAGTGGAGGTGGTGGCTTGGGTGGGTTGCAATTTGTTTTGAATTCAAGGGTAATTTTCTCTAAAATGTTAATTAATTTGGGTAAAATAGTAAAAGTCATATTCATATAAATAAATTTAAAAATAAGGGCATTATTGTCCTAAAATTTTATTAATAAAAGATAGAATTGTAACCAAAAAAAAAAAAAAAGATTACCCTGATAATCTTAGAATACCTAAGAAAATGAAAGTAATCATATTACTTCCAATATTACCAATAGTAACTACTATTGGTATTTGAAGATTACCGAAATCTTATATTACTTGACAACTAGATGTGGTAATCAAGTAATATAAGATGACATAACTCTAATAATCCCACATTAACCCCAACCGAACGCCCCCTAAGAGACTGTTATTTTGTAAACTCTAACAAATTTCTTTCTAAATCTTAATATTAATTTTTTTTAAAGAATATATATTATCAAAGTAATAAATATCAAGAAGGGTATTTATTATTTTAATATATTGGGCCCATTATTTTTTTCTAAAACAAAGTTTGAAATTATGTTCTTATGTTTAAATTTTTTGAAGAGATAGAAGATGGAACCAAACCACGGGAATAAAAGAATTACTGATTCCTAATAAATATTCTTGTCTTAGGGTTTGATTAACCAGTATTTAAACTTGAGTGTTAAACAAGGGTTACACTAGTGCTTTACTTTTTGATATAACAGAGACTACTAAAAAAAATTTAAGACTTTTAATTGATATTTCTTCTACTTTCTTGATTCTCATGAAAGTTGAAGTTGATTTGAATAAAAATATAGTAAGAAATATATGAATTTATATTTTCCCAGAAAGAAATATAGTGATTGAGTAAACTAAGAAAAAAAATTGCTAGGATAAATAAAAAATTTGGAAGGAAAAATATTAAAGAGGGGTAAGTTTGTAATAAATTATAAAATATTTGTGAATTAAACTTTTAAAATGATTTTAAGGAATTATCTTAAAAACCCCTGAGGTTTGACCATTTATAACCCCCCTGTGGCACTAATAATTACCTCAACCTCCCTATAGAACTGAGAATTACTCTGAACCCCCTGTCATTACTGTGTTTTCTTTACTTTTAAGTTTTAACCATAGAAAGGGTAAATGAGCTTTATACGCTCACCCATTATGCATTTATGCCCATTAATTACAATCCATCCCTACTACTTTCACTTCATCTCTAACAACACATAAAGGGCTTAAAACTTTATTAAATTTTGTAAAATATTACAATTTTTTATTAAAACATAGAAAAGAAAATAATAAATTAAAAATCTGACAAAACAAAAAATGAAAATGTCCGAAAAATGAAAAAAAAAAATCCAGAGTAATGAAAAGAGTATATCAAAAAAAAAAAAAAATTGAAAAGATGAAATTGGAAAACTTCCTTTATAAAATTTTTAAAAATTAATACAAATCCGAAAAACTAAATAAAAAATATTTGAACTTGGCAAATTTTTTTTTTATATTTTTTTAAATATTCTTAACATTTTCAAATTCTTTCAATTTTTTTTTTTTTTTATTTAAGTATTTGTGATTTTTAAGTTAAGAATCGCTTAACCTTGCCATCAAATAGATGCCATTAAAATATGAATTTTATTCTATTAAAATTATTTGAAGAAAATTTAGGACATTGACGACACGGGGTTGAAAGTAATTGCTAGTACCACAAGGGTGTTTATCAAGGTTAGAGAACTTCATGCGGTATAAATATTAGTCCCATGATTTTAATTATAATTGGGGGTTAGAAAGATATTTAGTAGAGCTTAAATAACACCACTATATTGATAAGGATTTTGACATGTTATAATACAAGAAAAGAAAGAGAAATATCCCAACGCAATTTAGAAATTAATTTTTTTTCCTCTTACTCCTAAAATCAACTGAACTCCATAAAGAGTGAAAGAAAAGCTTAAATAATTATGCATTTATAATTAAATTCTGTCTCAAAATTGATTACTTCAATCTGAAAATTTAGGATAATGTTATTCGGTTAATCACGTATAGTTGCTTGAGATCGGCTAATATCTGACAGCCCCAAGTTAATCGGAAGGTCACACATATGCCCTGCCTTCAATAAGAATTAAGCGTTCCATTCCATCCAAATAATTGGGAAAAAATCTATTTTACCCTTTTCTTTTTTTAAAAAAAATATATATATATATATATATATATATATATATATTTTTCGAAAGAGTATTTACCCCTTTTTATGATTTATAATTTTCTTTTTCTTCCAATTTATTTTTTAGAAAATGTATTTTACTCTTTTCATCATTTACCTTTTTTTTTTTTAAAAAAAAAGGTTTTATATCAAACTTAATTATTTTTTTCCTTCATCAGTTTACTATTAATATACTACTTTTAGAATCAGTTTATTTTCATTGTTTTTTTCATTTTAACGAATTTTCTCATTTATCTATTTTTATTAATTAAAAATCATATTAAATCAAACTTAACTAGTTTTTTTTTCCATTTTATTATTGCTAGCCATTTTTAAAAAAATATTTTTTCCTTTTTTTTTTTTTCATCTTTCATTTATTATTAGCTATCCCATTTTAAAAATTATTCTATTTTATTCTTCTTGTCAAAAAATTCCCTTTCATTTGCTTAGGAAATAATAAAATGTCCCTTTCATTTTATTCCCAAAAAATTGATTAATCAAATTTAAAAACACAAACAGGAAACTAATACACAAATCAGAATCAGATACAAAACCCAAATCTATATACAAACCCAGATCTTTAACAAACCTAAATCTATATTTTTAAAATTAAAATAAAACTCCAATAACCAAATCAAAAATAAATAAATAAATTAATTAAAATTAAAATTAAAAAACACGTTAGGGAAGTGAAATGGGTTGGGTCTTCACTCTTCACTAGCCATCGTGCAAGCAGAAGGCTTGATCAGTTGTGGTGCAGCCACCAATCGGCCACTGTCGGTTGCCGCAAAATCAAATTCATCTCAACTCATATTCATCTCAAACCATTCTGCAAAAATAAAGAACACACATAATAATAATAATAACAATAATCATAATAATGATAAAAATAAAATAAAATAAAATCTCCAAAAACCAAGGAAATAAAATAAAACCAACAAACCCCTCAGTCTGTCGGTGAGTCAGCTACTCGACTCGGATAGACGGCGCTATGACGGCATGGCCACAAGGGCCATGTGAGACTGTCTGATTAAATTGGGGCTGTCCAGATTTTATCATTCAAATATTTATTCGAAGTTTTACATCCCATACCATTTAATGCATCATATTTTTTGTTTTTCTAATGAAAACAGAAAGAAAAAGAATTAACATATCAATTCCAAGTGATCAAATAAAGATAGTCATATTCTACGGTCAATATCAATATCAATAAATGATATTATGATACAGAACCTCAATTTTAATTATTAAAAATATATAAATAATAAATTCTTTAAATATAGAATTTAAACTTTAAAAAAAAGGGTCAACACAGTCGTCAACTGTTATCTCTAATAACACATCTGATGAGTGATGATACCGGCAACTTAAAATATGAAAATAATCATCTAATTAAGAAATTGTATGTTGAGGTGGCTAATCTGGCTTGAAGAGAAAAAAAAAAAAAAAAAAACTAAAAATTGGAATTTTTTTTAATATAAAATTTTAATTTCAATTACTCACATTAGAAAAGATGGTGGAGGTTAATGAGAAATTAGACCTCACTTTAGAACCTGGTGTCTTAAAAAAAAAATTATTTTTGGTAGTATTTGTGGGACCTTGCGGATAGATTACCCAAGTAATTGTAGCATGTTGCACGGTTTAATATTAAGCATAATATCATATTTGGAAGACTTGATGTTAGAATAATATCATTGTCTAATTTATGATAATTACGAGCAATGACAAAACAAGAAAAATTGTTTTTGATCGTACAAGGAAGATCAAAGTATATGAAATCGATCTTAAAATTTCTTTCTTTCCTGGAAAATATAAAGCTTTCAACCAAGTCACCAACAACCTAACCGAAGATTACATTTAATATAAAACTAATGAAAATCAACATAAACAAGACCAATACATTAATTTTCAACTGAGACTCTTGATGCTCTTAAGCTGCACCATTTGTTTCAAACCCAGGGCAGGAAGACTTGGCTCTGCATCAATAGTAAACGTCACTTACCGCTGGTTCCTCGTCCACTTTTTGGACGTCCAGCTACTTCTTTGGTATCATAGGTTTTTGTAGAAGAAGAATCATTCTTTTCAGGAGGTTTTGAAGAAAATGAAGGGCTACGTCCACAGCATTTCTTGATTTCTTCTCCCACTGACAAGCCTGCCGACCCTTTTTGAGGAGTTCCTTTTTCATCCATTTGCCTTGAATAAAACTCTCTCAATTTAGGTTTTATGTGTTTTGATAAGTTCATGAGAAGAAAAACCTTGCACGTCTACATACATATTTATAATTTCTCAATATAGGAATTCAGGAGTTCGAGAATCCAAATGAAAGTCAAATTTTCTCCGGCGTATGGCACGTTATGAGCCAGTAACAGACAATTAAGCTTACAAATGTGGCCTTAAAAAATCACAAATCTCAATTAAAAAACAAGGTCAAAACTTTCTTCACGCGGATCAAGATATAAAAACATTGAACTTAAGATGCCATTGCCGGCTAGCTTGTTTAAGTCGGTATATTTGACTTCTTCAACTTACATACCATGTGTACTTTCCCTTCAATTAAGAAAACCATACCATGTGTTCTTTCCTTTAAATTAAGAAAACTCTTATTGTTCCATGTATACTTCTTCTTCTAAATCCTTATTTAAAAACACAGTTTTCACATCTATTTGATGAAACTCTATATCATAATGAGTTACCATCGCCATAATAATCATAAAGGAGTAATTTGATGGGACCGGAGAAAATGTCTCATTGTAGTCAACACCATCCTTCTAAGTAAAATCTTTGACAATAAATTTAGCTTTGTATTACTCAATATTACCAACTGAGTCGCGTTTGGTCTTAAAGACATATTCACACTCAACTGCTCTATAACCTTAAGGCAATTGGCAATACAACAAGATCTCATACTTCATTTTGTTCCATTATGCAAAAACAAAGAACACAAAAAAAAAAACAAAAAATTGGATTTTATTTTTAATTTTTAATATAAAATATAAAATATAAAATTACAATTTTAATTACTCTCATTAACGAAGAGGGTGGAGGTTAATGAGAAATTAGACATCCTTTTAGAAACTGATGTTTAAAAAAAAAAAAAAAAAAAAATTATTTTTGGTACTAGTTTTTTTGGGACGGAAGTGTATAGATTACCCAAACAATTATAGCATGCTGCATGGTTTACTATTAAGCACAAGGGAGAATGACAATTCCCCACCCAAGGTTTGATTAAACGACACGTTCCCACCCTTAAATATTTTACTTAATAACAAAGGGTAGGAAAGTGTCATTTTGAAACCTGATGGGTGGGAAAGTGTCTTTTCACCAAACCTTGGGTAGGAACATGTCGTTCTCCCTAAGCATAATATCATATTTGGAAGACTTGATGTTAGAATAATATTCTTCCAATATCTACGGAGCAAAGATTTGACACACATAGTTTGGAGTTTAGAAAAATATTATCTGCTTTTCAGAATTCCCAGTTTTAATATTATTTGTAAACATCTTTGCCTTCACATGGTTTTGGAAGCCAAACCCACTTCTCATGTATCTTAGTTATATTTGAATATAATAGTGGCCTCATTCCAATGGCATAGTCTTAATTAACTCAACTAATATTGTGAATCACATATATATTTCATAGTGTGGCCAAAATACTGGGACCTTTCGTTAATGTTGCTTCATGACTTAATTAACTCCTAAAGCCGAGTGGACCTAAGTATTAATTCCAAATTTAGGAAACTTTATGGTGCATTTCATACATGTTAGTGAAATCGAGTTGAGTTGAGTATCTGACTACTTGAACTCGACTCAATTGCTATAATACCATATTCAAACCTGAAGAATCGTGTTCAAACTTGAACTCGGTACCTAAAATTAGAATTCAAGCTCTTATAATCAAGTTTTAATCGAGCTTTTCAAGCTTAATCGAGTTTAATTGAGCTAATCGAGTTTTTCAAGTCAAGTTATACCGTGATCGAACTCGACTCAAATAAGTATTCGAGCTACTTGAACTCGAGCTCCATTTTCACCCTAGTCACTCCAAACACAACTTAGAAATTAATAAGCTTCAAAGTAATGGCTTTATATTTATATATGTCCTTGTGGATAAACTACCCAGATACGCCTATGGTTAAGCATAATATCATTGAAAATTAATTTAAGATAATTATGAGCAATGACAAAACCAGAAAATTATGTTTTGGATCGTACAAGGAAGATCAAAGTATATGAAATCTTAAAATTTCTTTCTTGCAAGAAATAATAAAGCTTTCAACCAAGTCACCAACAACCTAACCGAAGATTACGTTTAATATAAAACAAATGAAAATCGACATAAACAAGACCAATACATTAATTTCTCAATATAGGAAGTCAGGAGTTTTGAGTTAAAACGGCTATCGAACCAGCATATTTGCCCAATGACTTTGAGAATCCAAATGAATTACATTTACCCAGGCGTATCCGCGTATGACGGTATGACACGTTATAAGCCGGTGACAGACATGAGCGGCGGTAATATGGGAATTCAGGAGTTTTGACCGGATATTGGCCAACCTGCATATTCGCCCAGTGACTTTGAGAATCCAAATGAATACATTTTCCTAGGCGTGTGACACGTTATGAGCCAGTAACGGGCACGAGCGGCGTCAATATAAAAATAGTTTATTGAATAAAATAAAAGGAGAAGTTTGACCGTCAAGAAAGGAATCAAGAGGGTAAAAACCACAGCCTGTAAAGTCTTTTTATGAGCCCCTCCGTAAAAAGTCAATGCTATTGGTACTAAAACCATACTCACGTACAATCTTACCCAACAAAACTTTGTTATTTCTCATGCAATTTTTGTAATTTACTTCAATTAATTGCGTCTAATAACATGTAATGCTACGTATTATGTTATCATTACAAAAATAAAACCAAACCCAGTATGGTATTTCTTGGAATCTTGAATATGATGTTTACCCCTTATCAATAATTGTATCAATTCACACGTCTCTTTTCCATCAAGCGGTTCTGGTTAATGAGAAATGCAAAACAATAAATAAATAAGGCCGAACAACTTATACCTACCCAAGGTTTGGTGAAATGACGATTGATATCTAAAAGGTTTCAAAATGATAAATATGTACCTTTCGTCAGTGAAAAAACTAGAATGTCATTTGAAAAATATTAGTCTTTTTTTAATAACTTTTAGACCCCTTAAGTTTATTAATTCCACAAATACCCCCAGAAAAAAGTTTAAAAATTAACAAAAATACCCCCATCCACCTATGCTTGCTAGATTCCGGTGGCCACTGCCAGTTTATAGCCAGAATTTGTCACAACGGTCTACGCTACCACCGTAAAAGGTCGGTAATTCACCGATCTGACATTTTCTAACCCCTTTTGTGGAGCTCCTTTTTCATCCATTTGCCTTAAATAAAACTCTCTCAATTTGGGTTTTCTGTGCTTTGATGACTTCCTGAGATGAAAACCTTTCACCTCTATAAACATATTTAGAATTTCTCAATATAGGAATTCGGGAGTTTTGACAGCTATGCAACCAACATATTGGCCAACCTGCATATTCGCCTAGTGACTTTGAGAATCCAAGGGTGCGTTTGGCTCCCTATTTTTATCCATATTTCCAATCCTATTCTCCAAATAATGTTTGACACATTATTCCAGAAATACTACCCTATTTTTTAATTACTTTTAGACCCCATAAGGTTATTAATTTCACTAAATACCCCCGGAAAAAAGTTTAAAAATTAACAAAAACACCCCCATCAACCCACCCATACTTGCAGATTTCGGCAACCACCGTCGGTGATAGCCGAAATCTGTCCAACGGCCTACCTCCCGACCATAAATGGCTGGAAGTTCACCGATCTAGTTTTTTCCTCGCGGATCCGCTTGATCGCCAAAGATGGCAACGCTTTGGTTTTAATCACGGCCGATCGCCACTATAGGTCATAGATCTATGTATCTGGCCTGAAAAGGCCATAAAGACGCGTTATGGCACAGATCCGCCACCACTGCTAGAATGGCCGGAAAATTTTGTTACGGCACGATCATCCGATCGGTCGCGCCTGCAACAAAATTTTTCTTTTCGCCATTCCGACAATGGTGGAATCGCAACTGCATGGTGGTGGGGGTGTTTTTGTCATTTTATATATTAGGGTCTTAAATTAAATTAGTAAATCTAAGGGTTTTTTCATAAATTTTTAAAGTTTATCTCGTAATACTCTCCTATCCAATAATCCAATACTATCTCCAAATTCTTATCCAAAATACTAAACCAAAAGCATCCCAAATGAATACATTTTCCCAGGCGTGTGACACGTTATGAGCCAGTAACAGACACGAGCGGCGTTAATATGAAAATAGTTTAACATAACAATGAAATTAATGGCAGGAAAAGTTCATATTGAATAAAATAAAAAGAGAAGCTTGACCGTCAAGGAAGGAATCAAAAGGGTAAAAATCACAGCATGTAAAGTCTTTTTATGAGCCCCTCTGTAAAAAGTTAATGCTATTGGTACTAAAACCATACTCGCGGACAATCTTACCCAACAAAATTAAGTCTTCCATTAATGCATAGTGATTCAGGAGAACATGAAACATTGTTACAAAAGCAAACCTTGTTCGAAATTACCAATGTAAGCAATAATAATATAAAACATAATTAAACAGCTTTGGGTTGTGATCATTTTCATGCATATGTTGCTCGACGTGAAGAACTTTCTGACACCACTACTTTTTTCCAAATAAAATTGCTAAACTTAATTCATTTTCTCGACATGGATTGACGTGGGTTTTGAATTCTCAAACTTTAATTGGTATCTCTTTTACCACACATCAATTTATTAAATTCAGGTTATTTTTTATTTCATCTATTTTTATATTATCTTATAGTATATTCTATAAATTCTCTCTATGATCCTTTAAAGGGAAAATTTGATAGATATCTAAGGAGACAAAACCACATTACATGACCCTTAATAGCCTTTATATACGAGAAGATTTGATACAATTTATTTTAACTCTAGTCTAAATAAATATTGTTAATTTTTGTTGATGAAGAAGCCAGAAACGGTGACGTCTTGTGCTTCAGCTAATGCACGTATCCAAACGGTGTCGCATTGTTCAACCATCTAAGATCTAAGTCATTGATTATAAAGCTGATTCAATGTCTATTATTAAGCCACACATCCAACCATATAAAACAGTCTAAAAATTGGGTTTGCACAAAACACTTATTCTCTCTCCTGTATTCGACTTTTGCCATTGTTAGAGCTAAGATTCTTTGTTATACTTCTCTGCAAAATCTGTTGTAATCAAGTGAGAATTTCTTTGTAAATCACTCATAGAGGGTCTGTTTACTCTCGGGCTAGGGATACCAAGATAGAGTTTCTCCTTTGGTGATGATTGCAGTTCTGTTTAGATTTACTAAGGGAGTTTAAGTGAAGTAAGGACTGAGTGAATCTTGATTGTGTTTGTAATTGGATCTGTGGAATCAATTAGTGCAAAGAGCCCCATCAATTGTGGAGCTCAACGTGGACGTAGTCTATTCAAGAAATTGTTGAATAGGTGAACCATGGTATATTGTGTGTCTGATTTCTTTGTGGTTGCTTGGTTTGATCTTTGTGTTTGATTGATTAGATTTAAAACAGGTTTCTAATTAAAGAATCGTAACAATTTTCTTAAGTTACACAATTGTTTTGCAACTTTTGTTGTATACATATTAATGACGTTAATATCAAGTATGACATCACATTCTTAAAAGAAATATCTATCAATCTATTTTATATTATCAACCAAACATTGAAAATTAAAAATAGTTCATTCCACTGGAAAATGATAGTTGTACGTCCTGCTGATTTTCCTTGAGATGCAAGACTACAGGCTTCAACTTGCAATCATGGCAAAAAGTTTCCAGTCAAAATAGTCACGCTATTAGGTATTACTCTTGCACCCAATGATATCTTAATTAAATTTTAATTCTAGACCCTATAGTTCAAAATATATATATTTGTTCAAATGGTAACATAATATTTACATACGTTGAGAAATTTTAAATTTGTTTCAGTTACAGGCATTGGTTTGGGATTGTTGAGCATGTGTCTTTCAGGGTACATGTTATACCGATTTTTAAAGAACAGAAGATGCAAAATGCGAAAAGAGAAACTGTTTAAGCAAAGTGGTGGCTTCTTGCTTCAACAACGATTGTTAGACTATGGTTGTAGTGAAAGAGCAAAAATATTTACTGAAGAGGAGCTTCAGAAGGCGACAGACAACTACAATCAAAGTCGCTTTCTAGGTCAGGGAGGATTTGGTATTGTGTACAAAGGGATGTTACCAAATGGTAATGTAGTTGCTGTTAAAAGATCGAAAGCAATTGATAAAAGTCAGATTTAGCAATTCATTAACGAAGTCGTCATTTTATCTCAAGTCAACCATCGAAACATTGTAAAGCTTCTCGGTTGTTGCTTGGAGACTGAAGTACCAGTCCTGGTATTTGAGTTCATCCCTAATGGAACACTTTCTCATCATATTCATCATCATCAACAAGAACAAGAACAAGAATATTCACTTTCATTGGACAATCGAATTAGAATCGCTTGTGAAGTTGCGGGAGCAGTTGCTTATATGCATCCTGCAGCCTCGATTCCTATCTTCCATCGAGATATAAAATCTTCCAATATACTCCTGGATGAGAAGTATGGTGCAAAAATTTCTGATTTTGGACTTAAAGGTCTATTCCAAATGATAAAACTCACTTAACGACAGCAGTCCAAGGAACTTTGGGGTATTTAGATCCAGAATACTTTCAATCAAGCTAATTCACAGAGAAAAGTGATGTGTATAGTTTCGGAGTTGTGCTTGTAGAGCTTCTGACAGGTAAAACGCCGCTGTCCTATGCTAGAGTAGAAGAGAAAAACCTGGTGAAATGCTTCATCTCGTTAGCAAAGGAGAACCAACTGCTTGAGATTTTGGATACAGGATCGGCGTAGCTAAAGAAGCTAGGGTGGAAGATATCCAATCTATTGCAGAGCTTGTGATGAGATGTTTAAGATTGAATGGGAAAAAGAGGCCTACCATGAAAGAGGTGGCCACCGAGCTTGAAGGGTTGATAAAATCTCAAAGAAGCTTAGAAATCGACCAAGACCAAGAGCCTCAGCAAAGGAGAGGAGAGATGTTGCATATGGAAACTCCTGAGGAAACCGAACAAGGATCAATTGAAGACAGCTCAGAATTTTCCTTACAATTGGATGAGTCCAAATCGCTTTAGAAGTCTGCTTATTGCAAACCATTTTTTCTACTTTATCTTTCTTTTAATATTGTACGTGGTCAAACTCATTTTTATGGAGTGGTTACTCAAACTTGTGACTATATGATGGCCTAGTCTAGGGTGATAATGTGTTTGTGAGTTAGTTATGTACCTTAATGGATCTCGATAAGATATTGTCCCAAAAATGGCCCTAACTGATCTTTGACAAGTAACGGTGGGCCTTTTAGTTGGATATGTAAGTTAATGGGTCTTTGAAAAAAAAAAGTGGATATCAATAAGAGACTGGTATTTTTTTAGTAATTCTATACATACATCATTTTCATACAACATTATGTGACAAAATATGATTGGCTAATTTAAAGTTAAAATTTAACTTTCACTCAATCACATCTTGCAACATAATGTTGTATGGGAATGATGTATGTGTAGTATTATTCTTTTTTAAACTCTACCAAATTTCTTTCTAAATCTTAATATTAATTTTTAAAAGAATTCATACAGTATTATCAAACTAATAATTACCAAACTAATAATTATCAAGAAGGGTATTTATTATTTTCATATATTAAGCCCTCTATTTTTTCTAAAACAAAGTTTGAAATTATGTTTTTATGTTTAAAATATTTGAAGAGATAGAAGATGGAACCAAACCATGGGAATAAAAGAATTACTGATTCCCAGTAAATATTTTTGTCTTAGGGTTTGATTAACCGGTATTTAAACTTGAGTGCTTTATTTTTTGATATAAAAGGGACAACTAAAAAAAGATTTTAAGACTTACTCATTGCTAATTGATAAGCGATGTAAAAAGTCCCCTACTTTTTGTCTTTCTTGATTGTTATGGAAGTTGAAGTTGATTTGAATAAAAATATTGTAAGAAATATATAATTTAAATTTTACCATAAAGAAAAATAGTGATTGAGTAAACTAAGAAAAAAAATAAGAATATTAGGTTAAATAAAAAATTTGGAAGGAAAAGTATTAAAGAGGGGCTCGTTTGGAATAAATTATAAAATATTCGTAAATTAAATTTTTAAAATGATTTTAATTGATTATTTAAAACCCCCGAGGTTTGACCATATTCAGATAAACCCCTGTGGTACTAATAATTACCTCAACCTCCCTACAGAACTGGTAATTACTCTGAAACCCCGTCATTAGTGTGTTTTCTTTACTTTTAACCATAGAAAGGGTAAATAGGCTTAATACGCTCACCTGTTATGCCCATTAATTCAACCCACCCCTACTACTTTCATTTCATCTTTAACAATCCATAACACCCATGTTAGGATTAAAACTTTATTAAATTATGTAAAATATTACAATTTTTTATTAAAACATAGAAATGAAACTAATAAATAAAAAATCTGACAAAACGAAAAATGAAAATATCCGAAAAATGGAAAAAAGAAATCTAGAGTAATGAAAAGAATAAGAAATATATGAAAAATAAAAAATGAAATGATGAAATTGGAAAACTTACTTTATAAAAATTAAATAAAAAATATTTGAACTTGGCAAATGTTTTTTAGATTTTTTTTTTTAGGTTTTGTTAATACTTGTTTTTAATATTCTTAACATTTTTTAAAAGTTTTTTTTTATTGAAGTATTTGAGATTTTAGGTTAAGGGTCTTGCTGAACCTTGCCATCAAAGGGATGCGATTAAAATATGGCTTTTGAGCATGCAAGCGTCTATGAGGACTCAAACTCCAAACCTTGTGGGAGCAAACCACATGTTTAACCATCCGATTGAGCTCTAATGAGTAGTTAGTTTTACGAGTTTTAGACTTTAGTAGTTTTAAATGCATCAATCCTTAATAATTATAAAAATTTAGGTGCATGTTATTCTTTCCCTTTATTAATTCTATTAAAATTAATTGAAGAAACTTTAGGACAGTGATGACACGAGGTTGAAAGTAATTACGAGTACCACAAAGGTGATTTATCAGGTTAGAGAACTTCATGGGGTACAAATAGGGGTGAAAACCGAGCCGAGTGGCTCAAGGTCGACTCAGCTTTAGCTCGAATTCAAGTCGAGTTCTAGTTCGAGTAACTCGAATAATCCTATGGGTCGAGTTCGATCACTGTACAAAAAACTCGAAAAGCTTAACTAAAACTTGATTAACCGAGCTCGAATTCGACTTTTAGGAACCAAGTTCAAGTAGTTCAAGTTTAAGTTTGAACTTGATTCATCAGGCTCGAATTAAACTCGATACTATAGTAACCGAGTCAAGTTCAAGTACCTAGATATTCGATTCGACTCAACTCGATTTCACTCCTAAGTATAAATACTAGTCCCATCATTTTGATTATTATTGGGGTTAGAAAGAGATTTAGTAGAGCTTAAATAACACCACTATATCAATAATGATTTTGACAAGTTATAATACAAGAAAAGAAAGAGAAATATCCCAAGTCCCAACCACTATTTAGAAAATAATTTTTTTCTCTTACTCCTAGAATCAACTGAACTCCATAAAGAGTCAAAGAAAAGCTTAAATAATTATGCATGTGTAATTAAATTCCGTCCCAAAATTGATTACTTGAATCTGAAAATTTAGGGTAATGTTATTGGGTCAATTACTAATACCCGCCTGAGATCAGCTAATTTCTGACAGCGACAGGTTAATCGGAAAGTCGCACATATCCCTCTGCCTTCAATAAAAAATTAAGGGTTCCATTCCATCCAAATAATTGGAAAAAATCTATTTTACCCTTTTCTAATTTAGCATTTTAATTTTAATTTTTTTTTTTTTTTTTTTGAAAGAGTATCTTACGCCTTTTTATGATTTATCAATTTCTTTTTCTTCCAATTTATTTTAAAAAAAAAATATGTAGTTTATTCTTTTCATCATTTACCCTTTTTGTTCAAAAAAGAAAAAAAATGTTTTACATCAAACTTAATTATTTTATATTTTTTTTTTCCTTCATCAGATTAATATTAATAGGGGCGGATGCAATACTAGTTGGCTCACCTTCAATTTTTTTTTTAAATATTAATATGTACAATTTTTTGATTTCGACTCACTCTAACAGAAATATTAAATAGACAAAAATATTAATGTGTAATTAGTAGGGGTGTTCAAAAGAACCTTCCAAGGCCTTGGAACCTAACCATGGACCTCGGGTAGGCCCTTTGGTTCCTCGGTTCCTACCAACTACGCCAATAGGGTAGGTTCGGTTCCAAATTTTTGGAACCGTTATCGCAGGTTCTTCCGGGTTCCTATAGTTAGGAACCGAACCGAACCAGAACCGAGACTAATATAAAATAAAATTAAAGATTAGGGGAATTAATATAAACTTTTGTAGAAAAAGTAATGTGAATACATTTATATTTATATTTCATAACATTTAAAGTAAGTTGGTTTGACTTTTGAGAATCTACCTTTACAAAGTAATGGAGTTTGTAATTTTGAATTTATAATTTGTAATTTTATTTTTTGTTAACAAGTGCCGTGGGGGGTATTTGTAAGTTTTTAAAGGTTTTTTTGCCATTTTAAAAACTTTTGGGGGTCATGTAATTTTACAGGGTACCCTCGAATCCGAACCGGAACCGTTGTTACAGTTCTGTTCTAGGTATTTAGGAACCAGAACTGCTTGCCCGGTTGCTCGTTCCAAATTTCAAGGAACCGCTTGCCTTGGGTTCCGCTCGTTCCTTCAAAAAGTGTAGGGTACCCGGAACCGAACACCCCTAGTAATTAGTTTTTATTTTGGCACACCCTAAAAAAAAAATTCTGGATCTGCTCCTGACTATGAATATACCACTTTTAGAATAAGTTTATTTTCATTGTTTTTTCATTTTAACAAATTTTCTCATTTATCTATCTTTATAAATAAAAAATCATATTACATCAAACTTAACTAGTTTTTTTTTTTTTTTTTCATTTTATTATTGCTAGCCATTTTTTCCTTTTTTTTTCATCTTTTATTTATTATTAGTTATCCCATTTTAAAAATTAATCTTTTTTACTCTTTTTTTGTTTTTTTTTTTTTAAATTCCCTTTCATTTTATTCCCAAAAAATTTGATTAATCAAATTTAAAAACACAAACATGAAACTAATAACAAAATTAGAATCAAATACAAAACCAGATCTATAAACAAAGAGAAATATTAGCCTTACAAAGAGATATATAAAGAGGGGCGTACAAAGATAAATCCTACCCTTAATTTCATGATTGTCTCTCTCTCTCTCTCTTTCCCTTCTTTTAAGGGCATGATTTGTCTTTGTATATCCCTTTCTGTATTTTCCTCTTTATATTTCTCTTTATAAGGCTAGCATTTCTCATAAACAAAACTCAAATCTATATACAAACCCAGATCTTTAACAAATCTATATCTGTATTTACAAAACTAAAATAAAACTCCAATAACCGAAAAAAAAACGCGTTAGAGAAGTGAAATGGGTTGGGTCTTCAGTAGCCGCCGTG
This sequence comes from Pistacia integerrima, assembly GCA_026225825.1. NCBI lineage: Eukaryota > Viridiplantae > Streptophyta > Magnoliopsida > Sapindales > Anacardiaceae > Pistacia > Pistacia integerrima. The sequence goes on from CM047748.1 coordinate 22,809,950, forward strand.
CAAGCAGATGCGCTTGATCAGTTGTGTTGCAGCCACCAATCAGCCACCGTGTATTATCATCTTTTCAGAATTCCCAATTCTAATATTGTATTTGTAAACTTCTTTGCCTTCACGTGGTTTTTTCCAACCAAACCCATTTCTCATGTATCTTAGTTATATTTGAATATAATAGTGGCCTTATCCCAATGGCATAGTCTTAATTAACTCAACTAATATTCCGAATCAAATATTTCATATTGTGGCCAAAATGCTTGGACTTTTAGATGAATTTGCTTCATTACTTTATTAACTCCTAAAGCCGAGTGAACCTATTTGAAATAAGTATTAATTCCAAATTTAGGAAACTTTATGGTACATTTTCATACATTTCCCAACACAACTTTGAAGTTTGAAATTAATAAGCTTCAAAGTAATGGCTTTATATTTATACATGCCCCTGTGGATAAACTACCCAGATACGCCTATGGCTAAGCATAATATCATTTTCTAATTTAAGATAATTATGAGCAATGACAAAACCAGAAAATTATTGTTTTTGGTCGTATAAGGAAGATCAAAGTATATGAAATCTTAAAATTTCTTTATTCCTAGAAAATATATAGCTTTCAACCAAGTCACCAACAACCAAACCGAAGATTACATTAACTTTCAACTGAGACTCTTGACGCTCTTGAGCTGCACCATTTGTTTAAAAACCAGGGCGGGAAGACTTGGCTTTGCATCAATAGTAAACGTCACTTACCGCGGGTTTCTCTTCCTCCTCGTCCACTTTTTTGACGTCCAGCTACTTCTTTGAAGAAAATGAAGGGCTACGTCCACAGGATTTCTTGATTACTTCAACCACTGAAACGCCTGCCTACCCTTTTTGAGGAACCGAAACTGCAGCCAACACGGAGTCAAGAAATAATTAATGATACACCAAACCTATTAATGATATAGACTTCAATCCATGTTACTTAAAGGCAAAAGCAAGAGGACAATTAGGAACTTTCTCTTGAAATTAATATAAATAATATAATTATATCAAGTATGACATCACATTCTTAAAAGAAATATATTTATCAATCTACTTTACGAATAATATATGTTTATATGCTAATTTTATTATTTATTATATTGAGTTAGCCCTCACTCACACAACTTTTGGACTCGGTCACTGGAACTCTATATCTTGATTATTATAAATATGTACTACGCATTCGAACATTTCTCCATCTCAACATCAAAAATAACAAAATCCTCATATTGAGAGAGTTTCTTGGTGAGGTGAAATGGGTGAGAGAAGAGGTCCTCAAAAAGGGTCCTCATCAGGAGGCGTTTCAGTTGGAGAAGAAATCAAGAAATCCTGTGGACGTAGCCCTTCATCTTCCTCAAAACCTCCTGCATTGGGAGGCGTTTCAGTTCGAGAAGAAATCAAGAAATCCTTATTCTTACTTGGCAGATTAGGTTTTGATTCAGCAAAATGGTCAGATTCCAGGGAAAAACTTAGTTCAATTCTAGAGGAGTTGTTGAACCCACTGGCATTCAAAATTGAACTATTTCTTCAATGCTTCATTCACAAGTCTTTCTCACTGCTTAAATTTCAACCAAACATCGTAATTATTCTTAATATTTTTTTCTACAAATTAAGTTTCGTTTAGCCTTCTACATGCATATTTAATTTTAATTACTGGCCTAATATGCATAATTATATGTATGAACATAACACTAGCTTACATGCACAACAGTCCAAGAGCAAGAGAAAGCCAAGAATACTAGTCAAAAAGTCACCTTATCGAGGAAAAATAACAGTTGCCCTTAACCCAAGTCTATAATAATGGAGGGAAATAATGCAGTTACCGAAAGGAGTACACCAAATTCATATACCAAATGACGTTACGTAATTTTTACCATCGATTAATATTAACTCATAATTAATCAACGGTCAGGATTACGTCACGTCATTTAGTGCATAAATTCGATGCACTACTTTCAATGACTGTAGCATTACTCAATAATTAATCCAACATAGTCCCAACAAAACATTTTAATTAACTCTAGTGCTATTAATTCCTAACATATATACTCACCGGTAAGTCGTACAATTTAATTAGATTATAAGTGTTATTAAGTATTACAGTCATTTATAGGTTTTACATTGAGTTTACAATATCACGTTTTGATAACTCTGACAAGACCCATATTTCAATAATGTACGCATAAGTCAAACAAATTTAATTAGATTCAAGTGAGATTAATTGTTGTAGTGATTTATAGGTTTTATAATTGAATTTACAGTATCACATTATGATATATCCCAACAAAGCCCATATTCTAATAATGTTGATAATTCATTATTCATTAATTACTCCATCATTTTCTTTTTTTTTGAGCTTAAAGGATCTCAGTATGTGATAGGAGAAAAGGGTTGATATTGTTTAGGATATCTTTTGTATTAAGGGAACCTTACTCTATTAATAAACAATGTGTTAGATTGAGAAAATTAAACGTCTCCATTTTGAGATCTCTTAATTAAACTTGACTTTTACTTAGTATGGTGGGGAAATAAAAGTGTTTCTTAAGTAGGGTTTAAGGGAAAAGTAATTCGTATTAGGAAATTAATTGATTATGGTGGGCCGTTGTCCTTTCTAGATAATACTGTCTTACAGGAAGTAGTATCAATGCACACCTACACATTGAGAGCAAAATTAATCCATGCATTAATAGTTAGGAAATTAATTAATTAGCTTTCACTTGGCATAGTTAAGCTTTTAAAAAAACAAAAAACAAAAAATTAATTAATTAGATTTTGAGTCATGATATTAGGCATCATAATCATATATTGGTTGATTCATAAATATGGGTAACTTATCTTTATGTACATAAAATTAAACCTCACCAGTGAAATTTATTTGAAGATATTTCAAAAATAATTTATGAATAAAAAGCATTTGTATTGTATAAATTTTAAAATGATATGTTTTTAATATACTTAAAACTCATACAAATATCTATTTCTTACAAAGCTTTTATAAATATTAAAATATCACTTGATTCAAAAGTTTAGAATGGGTGTACTTAGCAAAATTCTCATTTATCTATAAAAAAAAAATTTACTATTTTTGCTTCTTATTATTTTCATCGATCTTTCTTCTAATGATCAGGTTTATTGTTTTCACCAATTTTATTTCTAACGATCATATATGTTTTTTTGACATAAATCAATCATATTCTTGTTATGAATCAAACTTTTTAAAAAAAAAAATTTCATTTTGGAATCATTGATACAATCAAACCTTTTTTTTAATCCTTTTTCATGAAAATTAGAGTTATGAATTATTTGCAATCTTTCAATGAATTAAAAATAAGTTATATTCTTCCAAAGATTATAAATATATTTAATACAACCTATTTATTTAAAATAGAAGAACATAATTTAAATAAATATGTTCGACTTATATTATAACGTCTTTATTTAATTATTGCATTAATAGATTTTTTTTATTTGTTAAGATTCTTCATTTTTTTTAAGTGTTGAATAATATAAGATTGAATTTAGAATATATTTACTTTTTACTTAAATATCAAATAAGATTACCCTTTTAGCCTCATTAAATGAAAGATTGGGCTACTAACCAAATTGGAATTCCTTAAATGGGCCTTACTCTTTTTTTATATTTTAAAAGAGTTAACATTTTATTCCCTCTACTGATACTATATACTCGCACTATCATTATTCCTAAAATAAATTTTTAAAATTAAATTGAAAGTTCATAAAAAATTAAGCTAAAAAAATATTTACAAATAATCCCAAGAATATAATACAGTTAAACACAACAAAAAAATATATAAATTAAAATAACTACTAAAATACTTTGAAGAGAAAAACAACAATAAATTTATACATGAGACAATTAAAAGCTTATTACCAGTACATGAACAGGAAATAGGAACTATTACTAAGTTATCAGAGGGGATCTTGTCATCAAATGACGAAATATTGTGAATGTAAGACACTGGAAGCTTCGGAACCTAAAAGCTTTGGCGGTTGTGATCTGAAGGTTGTAAAGGACTGGCATTTTGTTTGAGGACCATTGCAGAGATAAGCTTTTGATATAGATGGGCTTTTTTCGCGATCTAGCTGTGTGATATTCAGGTAAGTCTGCTGGCAGTTTGACGGCTGAAAGAGTGAACACAGAAGGAAAATCAATAGGAAGAAAAATTAGTATATCTAGGGGTGTTAAAAAAAAAAAAAAACAACCAAAAACCAGTTTTTTTTTTTAACCAGTTCGATTTCGGTTCACAAATTTGATTGAACCAATTTACCGGCTCAGCTACCAGTTCATCCCAATTGGAAAACCAGTTTACCCAAACTGGTTTTAAAAACTCTTTTTTTTTTTATAATTCATGCCTGGAACGAGTTGAAGGGTAGATGAATGACCGCTCATGCTTTTGGAATGAGCATTCTGAGCCAATTTAAAAATATTAAAATGATTTTTTTAATAAATTTAGTTCAAAACCGGTTAATCGGATTATCAGTTTGGTTCAGAATCGGTTTGACCCCTAAATCAGCGAGGGAATTTCCCTGAATCGGATTTCCAATTCCGTTCAAAAACCAACCAATTCAGACCGGTTAACCGATTTTGAACACCCCTAATTATGTCAATGCAGTATATTAGATATTGATAAAAAAACACAATATTCAATATATGTAATATAAAATTTTATTACATCAGTACAATTTATTGAAGCTGGTGAGGTCATGGTTTAAAAGATAACTAGGATAAATCTTATAATATGAAAATAAATAATCTAGTATCAAGGAATTAATTTCATCTAAGAGGGTTCATCTTTCTTTATGAAAAGTTGTTATGATCTCTATGGATTAAATATTCAAATGTCTAGCTATTACATGTTTGCATGACCAATAGTTTAGCATAATATTACTACCATTCCTTGAAGCTATAATTATAATCTTCAACTATCTTTGGGTGGTCAAATGGTTTGATAGAGACTTTCGGATGTATCATTGAAGAGATCAGAGTTCAAGTCTTTTTTCAGTTGTTAATAGGAGTAACCACTAGGGGTGAAATCGAGTCGAGTATCTGGTAAATCGAGTCAAGTATCTGGTAAATCGAACTTGACTCGATCACTACAGTACCGAGTTCGAGCCCGAGAAATCAAGTTTGAACTCAAACTTAATACTTAAAATTGGAAATCAAGTTCGAATTCGAGTTTGCATAATTGAGTTTTAATCGAGTTCAAGTTCAAATTTGATTTCGAGCTTATCTAACAAATGTGGATTTACAAATTTTATAACTTTTAAATCACATATGACATTTATTACTTTAAAAATTATCAACTTAATCATTGAGTTTGGAAATACTCACAAACATATCGAATCAAGTTTTACTGTGATCGAACTCAACTCGATTAATTACCCAAACTCAACTCGACTAATGTGGAACCGAGTTCAAGTCAACATCGAGTCGAGTTCAAGTAGCTTACGAGCGGCTCGACTCGATTTTTACCTCTAGTAGTCATTAGAGTTCTAATTCAGTCGATAGTTCTAAGGTCTCGAAAGATTGATTGAGGTACGTGTATCTTGGCTTAAACACCCTAATCATAAAAAATTAAAAAAATTCTAATTTTCCAATATTCTAATTTTTTTATATAATTTCAAGATTTAAATCATTGCTCTTTTAACATGGTTACGTAAACAAACCCATTCCCATGAGTCTTGAATATATAAGGGCCAATTAAAGATGAAATTATTTGGTTCTATGGTTTTATATTAATTAAAGATATAGCATGCTTTGTAAAAACGTGCCACACTCACTAGCTGGCTACGCCTATGACTGTTTGTTTGACCGTCTAGGCAGGAATCAAAGAAATTGTAGGGTTTTTTTATTATTACTAAATTATAATCCCTAATAAAGAGTAAAGAATGTTATATTCATCGGATCTCTCGATCTCTGTCCTGTCCCTCAAATCTAAAATTTATTCCTAAGATTATTATAAAGAGACACACGAGCGGCGTTAATATAAAAATAGTTTAACGTAAGAATGACAAAGCAAAAGTTCATATTGAATAAACAAAAAAGAGAAGTTTGACAGTCAAGGAAGGAATCAATTGGGCAAAAACCACAGCCTGTAAAGTCTCTTTTTGAGCCCCTTGTAGACTGTCGATACTAAAACTACACTCACTCACGTACAATCTTATCCAACAAAACTTTGGTGTTGATAAAGTTTTTAGAGATAATTGACTAGATCTTTGATAAAACTAAAGTCTAGATTGTTAGGAATTGAAATATTCCAAAAAAATTAGAATTTATTATAAAAATATAGGAGATTTTTAAAAGATAATAGTCTGCAATCAGTTTATTGTAAAAGCGCATAACAGCAACCGACATCCCGCTACAACAAAACGTCTGAAATCAGCCGATAGAGGACTATTTGTTAGGGTCGTTCAATAATGTAACAATAAAAGGGCACGACACCAACCAATGGCAGCATTCAAATCAACGTATCCAAAATCCTAAATGCCTAAATAGGGGTAATAGAACCACACTTGCTTTACAAAAAAAAAATATATATATATTATTCCCTTGCTTATTAATGCCAAAATACCTAATGGGTAGTTATTCTTTGAACCCTGCTTTTTTTATGAGTTGGTCCCATTTAAAGGGTAAATTTGCAATAAAATGTAACAGTAAATAGTAAATTTTGAAATCAAATGTAACAATGAATGGTACTTAGTTAAAGAATAGGTATACTTATAGCAAAATTCTCATTTAAAAAAAAAAAAAATCATTATTTTTGTCTTTCACTCCAATTCATTAAGATCTCTCATATTTAACCTTTTTTTTCCTTCTAATGATCATCTATATCGTTTTCATCGATCTTTCTTCTAATGATCATATTTATTATTTTCATCAATTTTACTTCTAATGATCAGATCCATTTTTTGGCATAAATCAATCATATTCTTTTTTTTTTTTTTTTTTTTTTGAAAATTGTGTCATTTTTAAATTTTTCTCACGAATATGTGTCTCATTTTGATTTTCTCCCTTTTAGCTTTTGGGATATTTTTTATTATAGGAGTTAAGGGCACATATATCATATTTAAGTTAAAAAGGACAAAAAAAGAAAATTATTTTATCATGAAGATAAGAAAACACAATATTCAATATATTCATATAATTTAAAGAAAAAATAATTACATGATTACAATTTATTTAAGCTCGTAAGGTCATGTGTTTGAAATATAAAGTTTCTAGTAAAATTAATTTCTATCAAGTAACTAGGATAAATTTTATAACATGAACATAAATAATCCAGAGTTAAAAAATTATTTAATTCATATAAGAAGGTCCATCTTTCTTTATAACTTATAAGAATTAATTATTTTCATTTCCTGTAGTTTCAGTTTATTCACTTGCAGTACAACAGTTTCAAATACTATTGTTTTAGTCCTTTGACTAAAAAAATGTTGTTGACTTTTAAATTTATATTAAAATGATAAAAATACCCCTCTTTTAAAGTTATTAATATTTTATTGAACATTGGTATAAGAATTTTTTTTTTTTTTTTAAATGTGTAATAATATATACTGTATATATATAAACACACACTAAAAACAAAAATACCTTAGGCATTACAAATTGAAATAAATACACACATTACAAAATCAAAACGATATAAATATGATGAATTTGTAGTCTATGACACTAAAAAAAAAAAAAATTACATTAGGCATTACAAATTGAAATAAATAAACACATTACACATTAGAAAATCAAAACGATATAACTCAAATTTGTAGTCTATAATGTTGTTTATTTAATTTGAATTTGTAGTGTGCAAAATATTTATTTAATTTAGGGTTGATTATGTAAGTAACTTTTCATTTTCTTAAAAAGGGGTATTTTGTTCTATAAATTTAATAGTCAACTCACATTTTATTTAGTTAAAGGACTAAAACAGTAGTATTTGAAACCAGAGGGACTAAAAGGAATTAACTCTTGTAAAAAAGAGATGATATGGTCTCTATGACTGTGGATTAAATACTCAAATATGGGTGTGTTTGTTTTAGTATTTTGAGTAGTATTTTTGAAATATGTATTATTGGTAGGTAGAGTTGGGTGATTATTATGAGGTAAAATTTAAAAATTAACCAAAAAAAAAAACCCCTAAGTTTGCTAATTTAACTAAACAACCTAATATATAAAAATTTTATAAAATGACAAAAACACCCCCACCCACCCACAGTGCTAGATTTCGGCCACCGCCGTCGAAATCTAGTGTTATGGCAGACGATCAGTCGGATCTTGCTGATAGTGCATCGATCTGGCCTTTTTCGACCAGATCTACCACGAATCTGGCCGGAAAATGTCAGATCTAGTTAACAATGGCCATTTCTTTGGCCGTGGCTAACGGCCCGTTCAGCACATTACTAGCTAGTTCCAGCCGATAGTGCGCCGTTGTGTCGAATTCCGGCCACCACAGACAGTGGTTGCCAGAATCTGGCAACTATGGGTGGGTGGGGGTATTTTGTTAATTTATAAACTTTTTATTGTAAAATGTAATTATTTTTAGTTGAATAGAGTTGGAAAAATGTTAAAATAGAATAATAAAAAAAAAAGTCTCACCTACTTTCATTTTCAATAGAAAAAAATTAATTTGATTTGGACTGATTTTCAAAATAATGATCCAAATAAGTAAACAAACACATATTCTATTTTTTTAATCCATATAGGATAACAAAAAAATGGTTTGAAAAAATGAAACAAACTGGAGTGTAGCTATTGCTGTAAGCTGGTGGATCTCCTAGTCTCCCACTCATTATGTTACGGACCAAAGCAAAATTTGACCGAGCCAATTTGCTAAGCCTAATTGAGTCCGAACTAAGCTTGTTGGGCTTATCTAGGACTGTAGGCTCGGCAAAAGCTCGTTTAGAGCTTGGCTCGATAAGGCTCGGTTGGACTCGACTCGAACTCGATTCGTTAACCGAGTCGAGTTCGAACACGGTGAAGCTCGGCTCGTGGGCTCGCGAGCCTGGCTCGGCTCGATTAAGCATTGTACACTTCACAGGGTGTTTTGGTGATTTTTTAAACTATTAGGTATTAAACTGATATTTTCTAGTGAAAAAAGTTTAAAAAAATGACAGTTTTCCCCCCAAACTGCAAATTTGAAATAACACGAGTTCCCTATATCTTCTCTCACTTTCTTTTTGTTTCGTCTTTGTTCGTCTTTTAGGGTTTTGGTTATAATAATTTCTCCACCTCGGTAAGTTCGCATCGATTCGACTCTAAGTGGATTCTATTTTCTTCGTTCTCTGCTTATCAAATTTTCGATTGCTGTCTTCTTCTTTGACTACTTACTATTTTCGGCTTGTTCAATTTGCGTTTGGACTTTTTAGACTAATTTTTCTTTGTTTGGGTTTTTTCGATGATAATAAATACGAATTTAAGGTTTTCTTTTTGTCATAATTGATGTGTTGACTTTTCTCGATGTGCAGGTGATATTTGAACTTTGGTTTCTACAAGAAAGATGGAAGATTGGTTCTTTTATTTTATCAGTTTTGTTTGATGAAATTTGCGTGGGATTTTTAAACTGGGGTGGAATTTGAGAATTTTTCATTGGATTATAGCAGTTATTTGTCTTTTGTTTTGTCTTGAGTTAAGTTTGTCTTCAATTTTTTTTCTCTCAATTGAGTTTTGGTAAAATTGGGAATGTGCTTTCTAGTAAAACATAAGGGCTCGCAAGCCGGCTCGAGCTCGACCGAGCTCCAGCGCGAGTCTCAATTTCGAGGCTCGCAAGGCGCGAGCTCGACACTGTTGTAAACGAGCCGAGCTCAATAAGCCAAAAGCTCGGCTCGGCTCGGCTCATTTACACCCCTAGGCTTAACCCTATTGGCCATAGCTTTTGTTCCTCCAAAACCGAACCAATTTGAATAAACTTTGCATTCAAGTACTATTCGTTGCTAGGGCGGTGGACAGCTCCCGTAAATACCACCCTTGCTCTCTTGTTTTTGTACATTGAAAATTGAGCAAGAGAAATACGAAGCTTTCTCTTTTAAACTGTAAAGCTTTTGTTCAATTATCATTAAGTCCCTCTTGATTTTCTTTAATTATTCTATAACAGCTATTACATTTTGCACTGACCTATAATTTAACATAATAGTATTATTACTATTCCTTGAAGTCAAAATTATAACCCTGTTTGTTTCACTCTTTTGAATCATTTTTCTGTTATCAGATTTAGATTAAAAAAATAGAATATGTGTTTGTTTATTTATTGGTATCATTATTTTGAAAATTAATCCGAATCAAATAAAAATTTTTCTATTGAAAATGAAAAAAGAGGAGACTTGTTTTCTATTATCCTATTTTATTCAACCCAGAACATTTCATTAATTCTCCCATATATGTTAATTTAACTAAACACCCCCCACAATAAAAGTTTAAAAATTAACTAAAGCACCCCAGCTAACAATCACTGTTGGTCGTCGGCTGTCACCGGCTACCAACGCCAGAATGACGCATGATCCACTGGATCTAGAGAGTTGTGCGACTATCTTGCCATTTCTGGCCAGATTTGCAGCCATATTTTGGCCATCGTTGAAAGCTTCATTTTTGGGGGTGTTTTTGTTAATTTTTAAAGTATTATTGTGGGGGTGCTTTTGTTAATTTTTAAAGTTTTATTGTCGGAGTGTTTAGCAAAATTAACAAATATAAGGGATTAAAAATAACCTAAATTTTACATAAAATATTTTCAAAAAATGTACCAAACAACTATTCAACATTTTATCTAACTCTGATATAATTTTCAAATATTATATCAAACACATTCTCAGAATCATATCCTATTCTATTTAATTCAACTCAATTCAACTTAAAATAGTTTTTCAGAATATCATATTTTAAATAATCTACCAAATTGACTACAATATTATTCTTTGGAGTTAGAATATTATATAATCCTTTTTCTTTTACTTTTGCAATTTCAAGATTTAAATCATTGTTAATTTACCTTTGGCTTCCACATATGGATATGGTTACGTTACGTAACCAAACCCCCTTCCCATGAATCTTGAACGTATCTAATATTGATTCTTTTATATTAATTAAAGATATAGCATACTTTTAATAGCGTGCAACATTCACCAGCTGGCTCAGCCTATGACTCTTTGTTTGACCGTCTAGGCTGGAATCAAAGAAATTGTAGGGTTTATTATTATTATTATTATTAAATTATAATCCCTAAATAATATATATTCATCGGATCTCTAGATCTCTGTCCCTCAAATCAAATTTAATTTTAAGATTATTATAAAGAGACACACGAGGGGCGTTAATATAAAAATACTTTAACATAAGAATGACAATCAAATTAATGGTGAGGAAAAGTTCATATTAATTCCTTTTGCTTTTTTGTTTGTACAGCTCGTCTTTAGCCCTGTCCAAGAGTTAAGATTCTGTATTCTTTATACAATTACCGAGTTTATCGAAAAGTTTATATTACTTGAATAAAATAGAACGAGAAATTTGACCGTCAAGGAAGGAATCAAGAGGGCAAAAACTACAGCCTGTAAAGTCCTTTTATGAGCCCCTCTGTAGAAAGTTAAAGCTATCGGTACTAAAACTTAACTCACGTACAATCTTACCCGACAAAACTTTTTGCGTTTCTCATGCAATTTTTGTATGATATCTCTTGGAATCCTGAATATGATGTGAATGAAATTATACCATTTGTACCTAATTTAACAAAAAATGGAGAGATTTGGATCCGTTCGGACTGACTTTTGAGAATTCTTCCATTCATGCATGGTGATTCAAGAGAATGTTAAACATTGGTTTCGAGTTCTTTTGTCAGTATTTCCTTGCTATGTTGGCAAAACCTTGTTTGAAATTACCAATGCAAGCAATAATAATGTACAACATAATATATTCTACAACTCATAACCTAAAACACCCCTCCGAAAAAAAGTTCAAAAATTTACAAAAATAACCCCATCCACCCACATTTGCTAGATTTCGGCCACCACCATCGACAAGTAGCTGGAATCTGGTATAATGGCGCACTACCGATTGGATCTGGCCAGCAGTACACCGATCTATCATTTACCAGCCACATCTATGGTGGATCTGGCCGAAAAAGGCCAGATCTTTGGCCATAGCTAGTTTTCAATGATAGCCATCAAGACCAAATCTGGCCGTAGATCTGGTCTTTTCTTGCCAGATCTAGGATGGATCTGGCTGGAAAAGGCCATCTCGGCGTACGACCGGTCAGATCTAATCGGTCGTGCACCGATATGGAGACTTCGGCCACCTTCCGACGGTGAAGGCCAGTTGCAAGTATTTAATGGGTGAGTCGGGGTGTTTTTTGTAATTTTAATATTTTTATTACAGAGGTGTTTAGTAAATTACCAAACCTAGGAGGGTGTTTTTTTAATTTTTAAATTCTACCTCATTATTTCCACCCAACTCTAAAAATATCAAAAATATTATCCTAAATACTAAAACAAACGTACCCGTTAATTTTCTTTAATTTTCTTAAGTTACACAATTGTTTTTTAAGATTGAAAAAAAGGTTTTAAAAAGAAAAGATGAATAAAAACATTTAATATTGATATTGATTTACTTATGACGTATATCATGATAAAAATAAATAATTTCTAAAAAAAATCGATTGCCAAAATAAGATGATATCAATGAATTAAAATGATTTTGCAACTTTTGTTGTATACATATAAATAATATATATTAATAACGTCAACATCACGTTCTTAAAAGAAATATATCTGTCTATTTTATATTATATTGAGTTAGCCCTCACTCACAAAATTTTTTGGCTCAGTCACTGGAACTCTATATCTTGATCATCATAAATATTCGAACATCGAAAACAACAAAAACCTTAAATTGAGAGAGTTTCGTGGTGAGGTGAAATGGATGAGAAAAAAGGTTCTCAAAAAGGGTCCTCATCAGGAGGCGTTTCAATTGGAGAAGAAATCAAAAAATCCTGTGGACGTAGCCCTCCATCTTCCACAAAACCTCCTGAAAAGAATGATTCTTCTACTAAAACATATGATTCTAAGGAAGTTGCTGGACGTACACAAAGTCGAGGAGGTACCGGGCGCGGTAAGTGACGTTTACTTTTGAGTATTGAAACAAATGTATCGGTTAACCAAGAGGAAGCACAAAATGATGGAAGAGTGCAGCCAAGGTGGTGTAAGTTAGTATTATTTCTTCAGCGTCAAGAGTCACGTAAAATTGGAGTCATACGTTGTTCTTAAGTTTTGCTTTGATTTGTTTTGTATCAGATTTGATCTTTGGTTGTTGGTTCAAAGCTACTTTACTATCTCAAACCTTTGTATTTGATTCAGCTGCTCTTTGCAATACATCATATATGTAGTTGCGATGCTTCAATAAGATCTAAATCTAGTTGAGTCGTCTTGTGATGCTTCAAGAACTCTAATATTATTGTCTTCTTCAAAGGTTAATTGGACCCAAAATAAGTTTATGGGTTTAATTTACTACTCGCAAAACCAGTTATGACATAACCACATGATAGATCTAGTTGTACACACAATTGTATATGACGACTGAGCTAAGTTGCATTACATATCTTCACGAAACATGCAATATGTAATGTAAAAGATATGTTGAAACTATAATGAAAGAATAACAAAAGCACTCTTGGTCTTTGATTGATTATCTCCTTCTCTTTGATGCAAATTAAGCCCTTTATATGGAGAATGAAAATTCATTTTTCTTTAAGATAAAGCTTTTAGAGATAATTGAATAGATCTTTGATAAAACTGAAGTCTAGATGATCAGGAATTGAAATATTACAAAATATTAGAATTTAAATTAAAAATATACGAAATTTCTAGAAGATAATAGTCTACAAATGTTCAATGAATTTGAGTAATGATACATGTACAAACAAGTCTTACAAAGATTTGTGTACAAATTGATGCGGCACAAAATAAATGAAAGAGTGAATATGATGAATTTGACTTTTTATATTCACCCATCCATTTATTTTATGTCACATCTGTTTGTATACAAATCTTTATAAGATTTGTTTGTCCATCTAGTATTATTGAATGAATTTTAATCTGTGTTTAGGTTAATTTTTTCTTGATGTTCTGAAAGGGAGCTAGATAGCCCAACAATTTCAAAACCATCGCATCAGCTGGTGACACCAAATTATCAGTCAATCTTGTACGAAAATTTTCGAATAACAATTAACCACTATTAAAAATATTAATTAAACCGTAGAACCTCACCATTTAATATATAGTATTGAAATATTAAGAAAAATAAAATTGCACCAGAAAAATAATTGCACGATATCAACTGATAGGCGACAAATGACTATCGGTGAGTAATATTTGTTAATTTTAAAAAAGTAATACTATGTTTACAATTTCTTCTCACAAACTTTCTCTCATAACCCCAATATAATAGCTCGTAATTAGTCAACTCACATATGGGCAAGTGGACCCAAAGCAAGCAGCAGGACCAAGGACGTAGCCAGGATTTGAGTAAGTGGGTTCAAAACATCAAAATAAATTTACAATAAAATATATACTGAAGTAATAAGCATAAAAAATATACTTTTAAAAGTTATATATACCAAATTATTAATTCTATAATTTTTAAAAAGTAATATTATGCTCACAATCTCTTCTCACAAACTTTCTCTCACAACCCTAATATGGCAACTCACAATTGATCAGCTCACAAATGGGCAGGCGGACTCAAAGTAAGCAGACAAGACCCATTTGTGAGCTAACCAATCACAAACTGCTACGTCGGAGTTATAAGAAAAAATTTGTGTGAAAATGTTGTAAACATAGCATTTTTTATTTTAAAAGCTACTGATGTCAATTGATAACCCCCTATCAGTGGTGTCATGCAATCAGCTTATTGTTTAAGTGCACAACACCAGCCGATAGCCCCATATTAGTTGGTTTTCCACATTCACAACAAAACGTCTGAAATCAACCGATAAAGTACTATTGGTTAGTGTTGTTCAATCATGAAACAATAAAAGGGCACGACACCAACCAATGGCACCCTAATCAGTCGGTTTCCATACTCACGAAGGCACAAATTGGGCTATTCACGACCAAATCGGATTATAACCACTTCTATTCAATTCACTTTACACAGTAACACACAACATTCAAATCAACGTATCCAAAATCCTAATTAAATGCCTAAATAGGGGTAATAGAACCACTCTTGCTTTACAAAAAAATATTATTCACTTGCTCATTAATGCCAAAATACCTAATGGGTAGTTATTCTTTGAACCCTGATTTTTTATGAGTTGGCCCCATTTAAAGGGTAAATTTGTAATAAAATGTAACAATAAATAGTAAATTTTTGTAATCAAATTAACAATGAACGGTACTTAGTTAAAGAATATGTATACTTAGCAAAATTCTCATTTATCTATAAAAATATAAAAAATTATTATTTTTGTCTTTCACTCCAATTCATTAAAATCTCTCATATTTAACCTTTTTTTTCCTTCTAAGGATCATCTGTATCGTTTTTACATATCTTTCTTCTAATGATCAGATTTATTGTTTTCATAAATTTTACTTCTAATGATCAGATCCCTTTTTTGGCATAAATCAATCATATTCTTGTTTATGAATCAAACTTTTTTTTCATTTTGGAATTATTGATACAATCAATTTTTTTTTTTTTAATCATCTTTTCATGAAAATTAGAGAAAATTTTTGTTATGAATCATTTGCAATCTTTCATTGAATTAAAAATAATTTATTTTCTTCCAAAGATATAATAAAGATATTTAATACAACCTATTTATTTAAAATAGAAGAACATAATTGAAATAAATATTCCTTTCGTTACATTAGATTTATATTATAATGTCTTTATTTAATTGTTGAATTAATGGATTTTTTCAACTTGTTAGGATTCTTCATTTTTTTCAAAAAAACTAAATAAAATAAGATGGATTTAGAAAATAATTATTTTTTACTTAAATATAAAATAAGATTACCCTTTTAATCTCATTAAAATAAAAAATGGGAGCTAGTAATCAAAATTTTATTTTGGTAAGCAGGTAGTATCATTAGAGGCCATAAAAAGACCGGTCATCCTACCTCAGGACAAGCACTGGGTTAGTAACAAATTAAAACAGAAGCCTGAAAGACTAAACACCTAATCTCCTCTTGTTTGTCTATTTTAAGCACGCAAAGGATCAGAGACCAGAGGAGGGGAGCAAGTAAATGAACATAAAACAAAGACATGCCTAGGGATAGGGATAGGATAAAAAAAAAAAAAAAAAACATCTAAATAAGACTAAGAACAACTGTACACAACATCATTCCTACCTCAAGACAAACCCTAGGTTAGAATTCCTACCTCAGGACAAGCCAAGGACTAGCCAGTAATCAAATTGATGGAGGCTAAAAATCATTTCCCATTCCTAATTAGAATTCCCTAATTCAAATAAATATTTTAGCTTTAATAAGCCTGGTTGAGTATTCTGACATTCCATACCGCAACTCACTGAAGGCCTATAAAGTGAATTAGTCCATCGATCTTTAGAAAATATTGAAATTGATAATAGACATCACAGTCTGTGCATGGTTCGGGTGAAAATTTTCCAATACCACCGTATGGAATGTTGACCACTAGAAATTCTATGATTCCTACGCAAGTTCGGCGTCATAATATCAACAAACTGTGTCGTCCTACAACGACGCAACGTACTCAGTCGGAAAATTCGTCGTTATACTTATACCCTCGTCGTAACTTCCCTACTCCCACACCACAACAACGCACCAATGTTTCTCATGGCCAAAGACGCAACTGAAATAACCATCACCATCTAGTACTCAAATAACTAGACGGTTTCAGTTTCTTCAAGCCTCAATTTCTCACTTCTATGCTGGAACTTTTAGTGTGGATTGCTTAGGTGAACAATTCAGCCAACAAAAAGAGATCAAAAGATGAATGATAATTTGATCATATATGTGTATACAGACAAAAAATAAAAAGTTGTATAAAATGATATTAACAATAATATTATCATATATAAATTAACAGTTGATACCATAACATAAACGCAAAGGAAATCCACCACTGCATCGATTCACATACAAAGACAACCGGAATAGAGAAGATTGAGCTAAGTGAAATTTATAGTGTTCTTATAGGGTTGAAAAGAAATATACCCATCTGCATATTTATCAGTGATACATGAATTATACAAAGAACGTTATTTTCTATCGTGGTTCTATTTCAAGCTTGAACAAATATTGAGGCAAGAAATGGTACAATTACAGTATCAGAGAGAGCTTTCAACCTCAATGGAATTAATCGGATGTATTGTCGCCATTTCCTATCAAAATCACTAACAACTCAAGAACAGAGTAAGAAAGAGAAAAAAACAAACAAGAAAGAGAGTAAGCTGAAACTTTTCTGGAATTTAAAAAAAAAATGAGACTATTATTTTTCGTTATACAAAAGACACAACTCTTTACAC
>CM047748.1:22827572-22858575 GCA_026225825.1 Pistacia integerrima
TGATTCTACCATCTCTTTAGAAGAATTACAAATTGTCAAGAACGTTGAATTCTTACGGTTGGCCAAAGTTTCAAATGATGATAACAATCTCACAACATTTTTTAATGAAAAGGTTTGATTGACGTCAACCTCTTGCACTTCTCTATTATATATTCTTATTTTTTCTTATGCTTACACATAGTTGTGATATTGAATTATTTGTTCTTCTCTTTTGCCTTTTTTTTTTTCTAGTGATTTAAATTTTCTTTTAAATTTCATTACCGAGTACTTCTCTTCAAACTTCTTTTCAATAATTATACTTTGTAATTTTTGTCAAATTGATTTCATGAATTCATGATGAAATATTTTAGAGAGACAAAAGACGCCTTGTTTGTGTCAATAGCATATTCATCTTTAAATCCATAAGAATGAATTACTCTTTTGTTTTTTCTATTTTTCTTCATGAGTAAGTATTGCAACTACAATCAACTTTGATTTCAGGTTATTTTCTCCAATTTGATGCACTTGGAATTGCAAGATATTTGTTATAGAAATCTTTGGGACAACCAACTTCCAACGTTCGTGTCTTCCTCTTATCAAAATTTGACTCAGTTGATATTGAATGGATGTAGAAATATAAAATATGTATTTCCATCTTTCATTGCCAAAAGCCTCATGCAACTCCAATACCTTGAGATATCAAATTGTGAGGTTTTAGAGAAGATTGTTGCAAAAGAAGAAGTAGCAAATGCAATTGTCAATTTTGTCTTTCCACATGTAACCTCTTTGAGGCTTGAAAATCTACCAGAACTTACAGCTTTCTATCCTGAAATACACACTTTAGAATGGCCACAATTGAAAAAGTTAGTGATGGCAAATTGTGACAAATTCACTTTAAAACATATGAGCTTCCAAGAAAATAGTGAGGAGGGTGAACATATTCCCAGGCCAAAATCCATCTTGTTGGATGATAAGGTACGAATCTCTCATTTCATTGTTTATTAGAAATAATTAATATAATTTATTAGAAATAATCAAAACAACTAGGTTTAAAATCATCCAATACAATTCTAGAAATAATTAAAATATTAATTAGAAACAATAATATAATTTATTTTTAGATATTATTAATTGAATGACAACGTTTTGTGAAATTATAAGAAAAAAGACAAGTTTTAAAATAGTAAATAAAAAAGAACATAATATTATTAGTTATCATTCAATTTAACGGGAAAATTAAAAATGAATTACTCTTCTTTTTTCAATTTTTTTTTTTTTTTTTTTTCTTTTCATATGAGTAACTAATGAAACTACAATCAACTTTGAATTCAGGTTATTTTCTCCACTTTGATGCACTTGGAACTGCTCAATACGTGTTCTAGAAATATTTGGGACAACCAACTTCCAAAATACGTGTCTTCCTCTTATCAAAATTTAAATTTGACTTGGTTGGTATTGCATGGATGTAGAAATATAAAATATGCATTTCCATCTTTCATTGCCAAAAGCCTCATGCAACTCCAATGCCTTGAGATAATCAAATTGTGAGGTTTTAGAGGAGATTGTTGCAAAAGAAGAAGAAGCAAATGCAATTGTCAATTTTGTCTTTCCACATGTAACCTCTTTGAGGCTTGAAAATCTACCAGAACTTACATCTTTCTATCCTGAAAGACATACTTGGCCAAATTTGAAAGAGTTGGTGGTGACAAATTGTGACAAATTCATGTTCAAAACATATGAGCTTCCAAGAAAATTGTGAGGAGGGTGAACATATTCCCGAGCCAAAATCCATCTTGTTGGATGATAAGGTACGAATTTCTTCTTTCATTGTTTATTAGAAATCAGTTTATTAGAAATAATTAATATAATTTATTAGAAATAATCAAAACAACTAGGTTTAAAATCATTCAATACAATTCTAGAAATAATTAAAATATTAATTAGAAACAATAATATAATTTATTTTTTAAATATTATTAATTTGAATGACAACGTTGTGTGAAATTATAAGAAAAAAGACAAGTTTTAAAATAGTAAATAAAAAAGAACAAAATATTATTAGTTATCATTCAATTTAACGGGAAAATTAAAAGACATAAATATCCTTATAATAATAGGAAGCATATAAAAAAATTGACACTTTTTCTATAAACGCCAAAAAAAAAAAAAAGACATTAGTTTTTAAAACAACAAAAAGAAGAATACGTTTAAATTAACCCCAAAAAGATTTAGGCATATAAACTTAAAAAAAAAAAAAAATATCCTTATTTTATGATGAGATATGATTTAGATAACATTTAAAAGATAAAAAGACAGTTTAACCTTTAATGTGCAAATGAAATATCAAACTTATCTAATGAAGTGCCAATGAAAGGAAGTTCCTTGATGATCCAACACACATACAAATTGTTTCCCTTACAAGTTTGTCTTCATCCTTTTGAACTAATTTGCAAATATATCTACTCTAATTTCTTACAAAGTCATACTTTTGTGTTTAATCTGATATTATAAATAAAAAAGTATCTTCAAAACAAATCACGTACTAGGATGGGATAAAAACTAATGAAGACGACATAGATTTGGCTAAAAACCAATAGGGTACTAAACACATCAAGTTGGCCAAACCCATAACCTATATGATTCTGACAAACCCAAAAGCTAATCAACATGAAATAGATTTGGGAATGTATCTTCTCTACAAATTTACAATACCATCAAACCTTAACCTGTTCCAGTATTCCAGTAATAAAGGCTCAAAATAATTGGATAAATCAAGCCTGATATCCAATTTGATTTTGTTCAGATTCAAGTCTTGCCACCTTTTTAGTTTTCATAGGGTAGTGTTGTCTCTTATGATGGTAAATTTGAAAGAATCATATACAATTACCACTTGTCCCTCTCGTAGTTAATTTAAAACGATTTACATGAAAATTTGTCTTTTTCTTGGGATTTATAAAAGTATCCCCCTTTTGTCATCCTCCCTATAATAATATTTATTGAAAATATGGTCTAAGGAAATTAAGATTACCAAAAAAACTTTAAAAAAAATCCTGTAACAATTTAACAAAAAAATTAATTTTCAAGGAACTTTTTTTTTTAATTTTTAAATATCTATCATAAATCTTCCTTAAAATATTTACAAATATTGTTGAAATTGTCATCAAATTCATCAAAAACCTCATTTTTAGATATGTCAATCTAGTTTTAAATCTTTACTCAATTTAAGAAAATATATAAATCAAAACAGAATACAAGTTTCGTATTTAATATTTAATTTTTTAAATATTGAAATACAATTCATTTTATTTACAATAATAAAATATAGCTACAGTATGATATTTGAAAATTATTTTAAAATTTTGTTTAAGAAATATATTAAAATATTGTGTTTGAGTGGTAAATTTTATCGTCATATACATATTTTTTTTTTCATTGAAAATTACGTTAATTGTTACAAGTGTGCATGGAATTCAATCCGAAAATATCTCAACAGTATATTAAAATAATTATATTAGGATAAAATTAGAGGACAAGAGTAAAAAATCAGTTCAAATTTGAAACAAATTATATTAAGATAAATGTCAATAAATAAGTGTCTGCAGAGTTATGTTATGGTAAGATAGTATCTAATGCAATATTATCTGTCTATAATGTTATTGGTTATAAATCACACGTTTTTATTATGTTAAAAAAAAAATTTGTCCAAAGTCCAACTTATTGTTAGAATAAGCTGGATAGGAGTTGGAATCTAAAACAAATTTGTCTTTGGCCTACCACTTCTAAGCATTTTGTTTTAAGAAAATAACAAACAAACTAAATTTTTTTGTTGGTTTTGTAGATCAAGTTGGATCAAGTTGGAAATGATCAATACAAAGAAATTAAGTGCCTACCAGATCTTCCAAGTCTTGAAATTCTAGACGTAGACCATTGTAGCAAATTGATGACTTTGGTGTCATTTTCAACTTCTTTCTTGAATCTTAAAATTCTGGAAGTTACCCATTGCAATGTCTTGAAGTTAATAACACCTTCAATGGCTAGAAGCTTGGTGCAATTGAGAGACATGAGAATATTATCCTGTAAAATGCTGATAGAAATTGTAGGAAATGAGGGAGATGCAACAACGAGTTATACTGAGATTGTTTTGGATAAATTGGTGTGTTTTGTCACTTGTAGGCTTAGAAAGTCTTATATGCTTTTGTAGGGGGTTGGGAATTACTCTTTGAGTTTTCCATCTTTGGAAAAATGCTTATATATAACAGAATGTCCCACTATGAAGACTTTCTCTAAAGGAATCTTAAGCACACCAAAGTTACGTAAAATTTTTTATGAGATAGAGGCAAAGGATTTAGAAAGTGGAGGGAGTGAGCTTAATAAAATCTTACAAGGAGGAGACAGAAAACAGGTATGTATTCCAATAATTATTTTAAGAATCTTATGTTGTAGGTAGAAGATCACAAGTAATGGTAGGATGAAGTAGGTTTTGTTAGTTTATGAATACAAGTGTACAACACTAAGAAGACACTTTTAAGTATTTTTACTTTGGCACAGTCACATCAAAGATAAGTTTCCAGTTTTAAGCCTACTTGAATGAACGGCTGTGATGAGATACCAGTCTACATGTTAGGAAGGCATAAGCTCTATAAAGCAAGAGAGAGTTAACACAACTTTATGTTATTATTTGTTTAGTTTGGGCCTGGGCCTTTGAGAAATTATTAGAGTTACAAGTAGACACATTTTTCTAATTTATTAGAAACAATAATTATTATTTTTTAATTACTTCATATTGAAATAATTACCAACTTTTACTGCAGGCCATCTCCCTTGATTTGAAATACAAGGCATTCCAAGATGATAATTCAACAGAGATTTGCTACAACAAACATCCAACTTTTTATCAAAATTTAACACACTTGTTCTTGTGGAATTGTGGAAACATAAGATATGTGTTTCCATCTTCCGTAGCCAAAAGTCTCTACCAACTCCAACAACTAAAAATACAAAATTGTAAGGTTTTAGAAGAGATTGTTGTAAAAGAAGGAGCAAATAAAGATGCCAATTTTGTCTTTCCTCATGTAACCTCATTGAAGCTTCAAAATCTACCAGAATTTAAAGCTTTCTATCACACTTTTGAATGGCCAATGTTAAAAGAGTTGGTGGTGGAAAGATTGTGACAAGTTCATGACTTCAAAATATCTGAATTTCCAAGAAAATAACGAGGGAGGGTGAACTTCATTTTTCAGAGCCAAAATCCCTCTTCTTGAATGATAAGGTATGAGTCTTTAATTATTTCATTGTTTATTAAAAAAGAAAATTAACTTTCTTCATATATATTACATTTATTTCAAAACTTTTATTATGAAATTTTTAACATCTCTACTTTTCCTTGGAAAGAAAATTTAGAAAAATTAATGGTTATTTAATTTGGAACAATTTTACTTTAGGATCTTATCATTTAAACTCATTTATGTACTAAATTTTTTTTAAAAAAAAGGTCGTCCAATATAATTCTTGAAATTAACAATAAAATTTTATTTTTACTAGAAATTTGTTTATTAGGTGATTTATTTTATTATTGAAAAAATTATTTACAAAAATTTTGCGACTTGAAATCTTATTAAACAGGATCATAAATTCAAAATTATTTTAACATGATTTGTTAGCAGCCAAGAGTAATAAATGGATAAACAGAGCGTGGTATTCAATTTGATTTTATTTAGATGCAAATCTTGCCAAATATTTGGTTTTGATAGGGTAGTAGTGTCTTTTATGATTGTAAATTTGAAGAATCATATGCAATTGCCACTTGTCCCTCTCATACTTAATTTAAAAAGATTTTAAAGGTTACGTGTCCTTTTTTCTGGGATTTATGAAAAAACTCCTCCTTTTGTCATTCTCACTGTAATAATATTTATAGAAAATATGTTCTAAAGAAATTAAGATTATTAAAAAACTAAAAAAGAAAAAGAAAAAGCAGATAAGAAATAAATTTAGTGAAAAATAAAAAAAACTAATTAATTTTATAGGAACTTTTTTTCTTAGTTTTTAAAGATTTATCATAAATCATCCCTAAAATTTTTAGAAATATTGTTGAAACTCTCATCAAATTCACAAAAAACCTCATTTTTATACATATGAATCTATTTTTAAGTCTTTACTTAAATTTAAAAAAATATCAAAATAGAATTCTCATATAGGTTCCATATTTAATATTTAAAGTCTTAAATAGTAAAATATATTATTTTATTATTGAAAAGATTATCAAGAATAATAATTTCAGATATCAACACATGAATCATGGGTTAATTATTAATCAATCCTCCAATGATTTGCTCAAGTCGTGACATATGTTTTGTTTTCTTTCTAAATTACTTTGTATCTTTCTCTTATGTAAAGCTCGTACTCATGTATATATTTCTCTAAATCTGATCAATGAAAAACAAAGTTTTCATTTATCTTCTTGTGAGATTTTGATTTTGCATATATTTTCATGTATATATCAAGCCTGTGACTTCTAAGCCAATAATTAACTTTGGTTTTAAGATTATAAACTACTAATTTGATTTTGTTTTGATGGATATGCAGATCAACTCTGATTTAGAGAAAATGAAAATAAGTGGTGAGAACAGAGTGATTGAATGGCAAGGTCAATCTAAAGCTCTTACGATAAAAAATGATCAGACAGGAGATATTTCATTTGAACTCCTTCAAAGATTTGAAAATTCAAGAGAGCTCTTACTTTCTAGCAATGAATACAAAGAGCTATTCTTTCCAAATCTTCTAAATCTTGAAGTTTTGATAGTTCATGACTGCAATAGGTTGATGAAGTTAATAGCACCTTCAACAGCTAGAAGCTTGGCCCAATTGAGAGAAATGTGCATAAAGGATTGTGAGGTTTTAGAGGAGATTATTGCAAAAGAAGAAAGAGCAAATGCAGTTGTCCATTTTGTCTTTCCACATGTAACCTTATTAAAGCTCAAAAATCTACCAGAACTTACAACTTTCTATCCTGAAAGACATTCTTCTAAATGGTCAAAGTTGAAAGAGTTGGTGGTGGTAAATTGTGACAAATTCACTTCAAAACATATGAGCTTCCAAGAACATACTGATGAGGGTGAACACATTTCTGAGCCAAAATCCATTTTCTTAGATGATGAGGTATGCATATCTTATTTCATTGTTTTATTAGAAATAATCAATATAATTTATTAGAAATAATCATCCAGTATAATTTATTAGAAACAATCAAAACAACTAGGTTTAAACTCATCCAATATAATTTATTAGAAATAATCAAAACAACTAGGTTTAAAATCATCCGACACAATTCTAGAAATAATCAAAATATTTATTAGAAAAAATAATATAATTTATTTTTAAATATTATTAATTGGATGACAATGTTTTGTGAAACTATATTTAAAAAAAAAAAAAAAAAAGACACAAGTTTTAAAATACTCATATACTGGTTTAGATAACATTTTAAAGATAAAAAGAGTATTTAACCTGCAAATGAAATATCGAACTTGTCTGATGAAGTACCCATGAAAAGAATGCCCTTGATGATCCAACACACATACAAATTGTTTCCCTTCATCCTTTTGAAATAATTTGCAAACATCTCAGTTCTAATTTGCTAAAATACTTATTACGTGTCTTTTTTTTTTTTTTTCTATTTCAAGAACACATGTCTTTTTTGGGATTTGCGAAATAGTATCCTCTTTTTGTCATTCTCCCTTTAAGAATATTTATAGAAAATATGTTCTAAGGAAATTAAGATTATTAAAAAACTTAACAAAAAAACCCAAAAAATAAATCCTGCAAAAGTTTAACAAAAAAATAATTATTTTTCAAGGAACTTTTTTTTTTTTAAATTTTTAAAGATTTATCATAAATCTTCCTTAAAATCTTTAGAAATATTTTTGAAACTCTCATCAAATTCATCAAAAACCTCATTTTTATATATATCAATCTATTTTTAAATCTTTACTCAATTTAGAAAAAAAAATATTTATCTATCAAAATAGAATTTTCGTACATGTTCAATATTAATATTTAATTTCCTAAATATTAAAATACAATCTATTGTATTTACAATATTAAAATACAGCTACAATATTCAATTTGAAAACGTCTCAATAGTATATTCAAATCATTTTCTTTAATTATTAATTTCTTATACAATAATTTATTAATTGGGAACCCAACTTTAATACTCTTTGATCAACATTAATTATTAATTATTAATTGCCCAGGCCCATACTAAATTTATTATTGTTTTTTTTTTCGTTTTCTCTTCTTCCTTTTTGTCTTTTTTAATTAATTAAAATTTTGAATTATTAGTATTTAAATGTAAATTAATTATCAACTAAAATATTTTAAAGAGATAAAATTATAAAATAATAAATACCATTTTTACCCTTACAAAATGTTAAATCCAACTACCACTAGTAATATTTAGCCCTCTTTAGAGCATTTCCAAAGGAATCTTTAAATGACCAAAACTCTTTATTATAAAGAGTATATCCATAGAAACAAAAGTCCAACATACTCTTTATTCTTTAAATATAAATTAAAGAGTGAATTTGACTCTCCACATTTAGAAAGTCAAATTTCACTCTCTATCATAATTTTAAATAATACATTACAAGTTTCTATGCATTTTATTTATGATTTATCTCTCCTATTAAGTTTTTTTTCTTGAAAAAACATATTATCTCTCTTAAAATTTAAAGAGTCTATTGGATTTGAATAAAAATTTTGTTCTTTATATTTAAAAATCAATGAAGATGTTCTCTATTTATATGAAAGATGCTCTTTAAAATAAAAAGTACCGTTAGAGATGCTCTTAAAACTATTTCAAAACATGTCTCTCTTTTCTTATAGTTTCGCAACATTATCGCTCAATTGATAATATTCTTTTTATTTTTACTAAAAATATGTCTAACAAATGAAACTTCTTGTTATTGGAAACATTATACAAAAAACATTTGCAACTTCAAACCGAACCAAACTAAAATGATCTGGTAGTGTTATGTTAAGGTAACACATTATCAAATGTAATATTATATGCTATAGAGTTAAAGGTTATAAATCACACCTTTTAATTACATTAAAAAATTTAATTAAAAATTAATGAAATTTGTCCAAAGTCCAACTTATTGTTAGAATGAGCCCGATAGGAGTTGGAATCTAAAACAACTTTTAACAAAATAGGTCATTGGTCTTTGGCTCATGACTTCTATGCCAATAATTAAAGTTTTTTTTAAGAAAATAACAAACTAATTGGATTTTGTATGGATGGACTTGTAGATCAGGTTGGATTTGAAGGTATTGGAATTAAATAATTAATTTAAAAAAAATTATGTTTAATTAGTAGTTTTCATAAATAATGTAATTATAATATTGATTTGAAATTAAAAATAAAAATAAAATGTTATTTACAAGTTTTAAAATAGATTGTAGTTGAATTATCAAAAATAATTAATTAGATTTTATTTTAAGAAAAAAAAATACCTCCATAATTTGTGTTTGGCTTATGAATTCTAAGCCAACATTTAAACTTTTGTTTTAAGAAAATAAAAAGCTAATTAGTTTTTGTTTCCATGGATTTGTAGATCAACCATGATTTGGAAGCATTGAAATTACATAGTAAGTTGAGACAAATTACATGGGTGAGTCGAACTAAATATCTTAAGATCACTCATGATAAGTCAGCAAATATTCCATTTGAACTCCTTCAAAGATTTGAAAATCTGAAAAAGCTCGAACTATATAGAAATAATCAATACAAAGATATTAAGTGCCTACCTGATCTTCCAAATCTTGAAGTTTTAGAAGTAATGGAATGTAACAAATTGATGACTCTAGTGTCATCCTCAACTTCTTTTCAGAATCTTGAAGTTTTAATAGTAAGTTATTGCATGGGGCTTGTGATGAAGTTAATAACACCTTCAATGGCTATAAGTTTGGTGCAATTGAGAGAAATGAGCATAGAAGAATGTGATATGATAACAGAGATAGTAGAAAATGAAGGAGATGCAATAATAAGTACTGAAATTGTTTTTAACAATTTGAAGAAGTTGTCACTTGAAGGGTTGGAAAGTCTCACATGTTTTTGCTCTGGGAATTACTCTTTCAATTTCCCATCTTTGGAAGACTTAATTATAAGGAGGTGCCCCAATATGAAGACTTTCTCTCAAGGAATCTTAACCACACCAAAGTTACCCAAAGTCAAATATGATGAGGAGGAGAAGGATTTAGAGAATGGGGGGAGTGAGCTCAACACAACCATACAACAGGCACAAAAAAAAGAGGTATATGTATTCAATTAATTAGTTTAAATATTTAATTTTTGATAATATTATGTTTTTAGTGTTAATTATAATAATTTTTTTTTTTTTAAGTCAGTTTGTGTATAGGCTGAGCATTATTGTTTAACTAGTGGCCAACAGACATTTAGGCACCTCACTTTTGTACTACAGCACAACAAACTTTATCTATATTTTTTTACAAAATTTCTAAAACTACACTGTTTTATAAAATTATTTATAACAACCATTAATTCGTCATATTTTATTTTTTCTCCTTGGTTCTTGTTAAATATATTAAAATTATTATATGTTTTAAGGGAAATATTAATTTTAATTTGATTGACGTGGTTTTGTTAGGTTGAATCTGATTTGAAGGAATTAACATTAACATTAAGTGGAAGGGACATCCTTTCGATTTGGGAAGGAGAGTTTCAAGAGAGCTTTGGCGAAGTAAAAACTCTTGAGTTGATTAAGGATGAATATACAAACATTCCAATTCAAATTCTTCACAAATTTAACAGTCTTGAAGAGCTCATATTGACAATGAGTTCATACGAAGAGATATTCTCCTTTGGAGAGGATGAGGAACAATGTGGAGCACTCACAAAATTAAAAACTTTAGTATTGTGTGGACTTTTTAATTTAAAGTGTATTTCAAAACAAGACTCCCGATTGAACTCAATTCTACAAAATCTTGATCATCTAACGGTGATACATTGTCACAATTTGACTACTTTGTTGCCATCTTTAGTGTCTTTTGAAAATATGAGGATTTTGAGTCTAAGTTATTGCAATAGAATGCAAAACTTAATGTCATCCTCAACAGCCCAAAGTCTAGTGCAACTAGAAGAGCTGGATATAGCGTATTGTGAAATGATGAGTGAAGTATTAGCAAATGAGGGAAATATAGAGAAAGGTGAAATTGTTTTTGAGAAATTGGAGAAGTTGTACTTGTATAATTTAGACAGCCTCACATGCTTCTCCTCGGAGAATTCCACCTTAAAATTCCCATTCTTGAAAAAATTAAAAGTGAGTGAATGCTCCAAGATGAATACTTTCTTTGGAGGAGGCTTAAACATGCCGAAGTTACAAAAGTTGAACTATGAAGATTGTTCGGAGAGTGATATTGATGCAATAATACAACAATTACAAAATGGTAAGTTTTCATTTACTTAACAATATATTTTTTCCGTAGACTTTTTCGTTCTCCTTCATTGAATTAATACTAATCAACCCTCAATGGTCTTTATTATTGATTTTGTCTTTGGTTAAAATCCTCTAAGAGAATTAATCATACACTATCAAGTATATATAGAGAAGCTATAATAGTACCATTTATGTTTCCTTAAAGTTAATTTATACGTGTTTTTGAAGCATATATTGAAGTAGTTGTTGAAGAAATTCCCTATTTTCTTGTTTAATTAATAAATTATGATTAATTTAGAGTTTGAAAGTTGTATTCTCTACAATTTTTGCTTTTACTATTAATGTGTTGTTCTTTATGATTACAGATTGTTCAAAGTTATGGGAAAGATTCCCATGGGAAGAAGATGAAGAGTATGAAGAAGAGTATGAAGAAGATGAAGAGTTTTAGTTAGACAGAAAGTGTAATGTTCATCAACACAATCATGTGGTAAGTGTGTGGCATTAGATGAGTTGGCATTCGATGAGTTGGCATTTCTTTTAAACATAATTCAAAAGAATATGTATAAGTTGTTTTTGGAAATTCAATTGATTATATAAATTTCGAGGTACTGTATATATTCTAAGAAATTATAAGGGTAAATATGATCTTAATTAATCATTTAAGGGACTACTTTAATGGTCTGTCAGGACAAAATTAAAATGATTTAAGCATGTGAGGGACTTCAGTGATATTATTTAGAATATAAACTTTTATAAAGAAAATGTGATGATGCCATGATGGTGACACCAGGTGTTCTGCAACAGAGTTAGGTGTCTCTTCCCTTGGTGGCTAACGGCGATATCCAGCTAAAGTCAAGTCCTTTCTAGTATTCGGCTGCGTGGCTTCAGGTTACAGTCAATTTCGAACGAGTCGTATCGACCATGTGTGTCTTCTCCCTTCCGTTCTCTATAACCCTTTCAAAATCGTCGACGGTCCTGCCAATTCAACCGCCAGCAATTTAGGTCATTTTCATCGTTTCAAATACTTATCATTAAAACTAATATAACATAGTATTAATATTTGTTCATTTTTTAATTTCACAGATGAGATTGCCAAGTTGTTCCCAAATCTGTTTGCAACGATCGGCGAAACTAGTGTAAATGATGTCGATTACACTTCAAGCAGATAAGAAGTTGAAAATCGGCGTCGTATTTGTCTGGGCTCTAGGCGACAGGTGAACCTAATGTGGTCATATATGAAGTTGTGATTTTAAGAAGTGATTTGCTTGACATGTCGTTTGAAAATGTGATTTTTGTGTTTCATTGCTATTTACTTGTAGGATCGTGTGAAAGGTAGTATCCGATTTACGAGAGGTTCAGCAAGGATCATGAAGTGCAAATACATTGAATGACTCTTGAATCAATTTATCCGAAAAGAAACCTGGTACGGTTTAAATTGTATTTCAACTTTGTAATTACAAACCAAAGGTTCCTCATCTTTATATCACAAAGAGAATCTAGCCTACTTTTTTAAGATTACCCTGTCAGTTTTTCAAGAAGGATCAAGTCTATTCCTAGCCATATGTTTATATTCCTTTGGCTTGATGCAAGATGAAAAGAAGCAAATAACATTTTTAGCTAATTTATTTCTCCACTGTGTGCTATCTTAGTTAGATGTCCTAATGTACTCAGTTTTGCTTCTGTTTTCTTCAAAGGTGACAGGGGAAGTTTTGCTCAGTTACCAGTTGGATGATTTTGTTCGCCAGAAAACTTCAGCTTGTATAAGCCAAGAAGATCTGCATATAGCAGAAACGACTGTGAGGGAAACACTTGATTTTTCTGCCTAATGTCTAGGTGTTGGAACCTGAGGAGGTAGGCTTCCTTAAATTTAATTCAAAGTTTTAGTCGTAGCCGTCTTATCAATTCCGACAAGTGTATAACCCGAGGGCTACAGAAGTATTTTTTTCTGCCTGTGCAGATACGATGATGGAGGTTAGTAAAAGAGAGAAGGAGGCAGGAATTGTTCCGGGTCCAGATTTAGATACTTACATGAAGATATCTTTAGTACATTTGTCTACTTTCAGTCTGATGTTTTGTTCTAAATGTTGTTGGCAGATGTATGAAATGCTCATGACAATGGTTGTTTTAACAGGCAATTTCTTGGAAAGGACAAAAAACGACCCTTCAAACAGATCATATTCTAAAGGTATTTCCCTCTATTGAAGCTGTAACCATACTTTATTTCGTTGACTTGTATCTGTGCAAATGCTTTAAGTTTATATTTTAACTCTCTTTGTGGCTTCCCAGGTCCTTGGACTTGATATTTATGCTGACACAATTGTGGGAGATGATATGAGAAGAGGCATCTCTGGAGGTCAAAAAAGGAGACTAACTACAGGTAATTTTTTGTAGAGAGGTTGAAAGTTTTAGCATTTTGTACAATGCATCTGCTCCATGTCATCTCTTGGTAGTAATGTTTATGGAATAACTGATTTAGAGGATTAGATGCATTTGATGGTAACCTTAGAAGATCAATTTTTCATTAAATTATGCAAGGGAGATGGTTGGTGGTCCACAAAAGCCCTATGTATGGACGAAATATCAAATGGTTTGACAATTCAATAGCATATGAGGTTGTTTCTTGTCTGCAGCTGCTGGTGCATATCATAGATGCTACCGTATTGATTTCACTTCTTCAACCAGCTCCAGAAACCTTTGAACCCTTTGATGACATCATTTCGATGGCGGAAGGGAAGGTTCTGTATCAAGGATCACGCGGTCAAGTTGTAGAACTTTTCAAGGACTGTGGATTCAGGTATCCTCAAAGAAAAGGTTTAGCTGAATTTATTCTGGAGGTAATACATTATAGATTACAATTCCGTGCTCAAATGTTAGTGGTTCAGCTTTTTCTTTTGGCAGGTAATATCTAGAAAAGGTCAAGTACAATACTGGTACCGCACTGAAGATCCTTACCATTATGTTTCAGTAGATATGTTCTGTCAGAATTCAAGGAATCTCCTCTCAGCAAGAAGCTTGATGAGGATCACTCAGTGTCTTATGATAAATCCAAAAGCCACAAGGATGCTCTTTCCGTCAATATATTCTCTTTCTAAGTGGCAACTACTTAGAGCTTGCATGTCAAGAGCATATCTTTTCTTGAAGAGAAATACTTTTATCTATCTGTTCAAAACAACCCAGGTTCTTCTAAACATTCTATCAATTTTCCTTTCCTTTTTTTTTTTTTTTTTTTTTTTTTCTTTTGTCAATATGTTGTCTTCTTAAATTACTTTTGCAGAGGCTTGAAAATTTTGAAACGTGTAAAGGAACTTCTTGTTACAGATTGTTATCATTGCAACTATTACCGTTACTGTATTTTGCGGACACAGATGGCTTTTGATGTTCTTCATGCAACTTACTACATGGGTGCCCTGTTCTCTGGACTCATGATACTTCTCGTTGATTGTATTCCATAGTTGTCTCTAACTACAGCAAGACTTCCAGTGTTCTTCAAACAGAAAGAATTGTGCTTTTACCTAGCTTGGGCTTATGCAATTCTAACCACTATTTTGAAAATTCCTCTTTCAGTAATTGAATATGTGACTGAGAGGTGATTTTCAATTCCGAAGGGCATGTTTATTAGTGCATTCTATCCTTTCCTACAGAGGTATCCCCTTTTTTTTTTTTTCTAATTTATCTTATTTATTCAATTTATTACGTTTGCATCACCTATTTTTCGATCTTCAATCAGTGCCCCAACGTCTAAAGCAAAGTAAAAGAAAATTATTCCATACTTGGAATATAAAGTCGTCAAAAATATGCTTAAATTCACTCTTTAAATTATTTAAAAGTGGTGGCTGTAGAAAGCTTCTCATTTTCTGGTGGTTGAGGTTCTAATATTTAATTGATTGCTGTGATTTTAGGCTTCCATTCTACTTTTCCCGTGCACCTTACCTCTATATCCATGTTTTGGCTTTTGGCATCAGCCTGCCAGACTCTGGGTGCTGTTATGACAGTTGGTGGTTTTGCAGTATTAGTGGTCCTAATTTTTGGTGGTTTTGTTATCACACATCGTGAGGCTATGCGGACCTTCTCCAATTTGATTTCAGAATCATCATCCAAAAGGTAACCTTATGCTTTTGTTATTGGTTCCAGCCACCATGCTTGGGTGGTTGAAGTGAGGTTTTTGGGTTTCCCCTCTTTCATATGGAGAGATAGGCCTTTCTGTAAATAAATTTCTTGCTTCTTGGTGGCAAAAGGTGAGCGCTCATAGGTCACTTTTTGGTTCCTCTAATCAAGAAAATTGTGCAACAATCTTATGAGCTAATGAAATTATTAGTTCTTTTAACTATTTCTTATGTTGATAGCTAGATGGTACTTTTATCTATGTTAAAATCTAGAGAAAGTAATTCATATCCTTTGTGTGCTTCCTAATGTTATTGTGGAAGCTGCCCTCAAACACTACCATAGGGAAACAAATACTTGAAAGCCGTGGATTAAACTTTGATGACTATTATTGTTTGGCATCGCTTTATGTTTCATCATTTGCTTTATCTTGGCCTTAAGTTTCTTAAAGCATAAGTTCATCTGGTTGTCATATATTAACTTAAGAAGAATAAATGCTACTCTGGTTTGTTCACCCAGCTGAATACAAATGCAGCTCCTGGATCATCTTGTGCAAGGATTTCGCAAGAAACGTTGGCCAAGATTCAAGGAAGTCAAGATTCCAATAATGGTAAACTTGAAGAAAAGTCTAAGAATTCTCCTACGGAAGGTGAATTTAACTTCTTGCATTCAGTTCAGATTGTTGTCTATTTTTGTTCCAGTTGTATTTGTTTCACTTTAATGTTTGACAGTATTTTCTGTACTGTCTTATCCTAATTAACAGGTGGGATGGTCTTACCAGATAGTCCTCTTAATCTTACAAATCTATGGTAAATCCATATTTCATATACATATCAACGTGAATGACACTTTGGTCTTCAATATATTTGTGCTTTGCCAAGTCTTAAATCTATTCAACGCAAGGAAGTAGGAAAAAGAAAAACGTCTTTGAGGGAGTTCACAAGAACAAGTTGTTTCTGGGGATCTTTGGGATTACCATTGTTCTTCAAAGAGTGATTCTAGAATATCTGAAGAGGTTTGGAGATGGAGAGAGGCTGAACTGGGGCCGGTGGGAGCTTGTATTGGAACTGCATTTGCCTCTTTGCCAATTGGTTGGGTATTAAATTGCGTACCTGTCCCGTAAAAATTAATTTTCAGATGAAAATATTATAATATAACTGTAAAGCACCACTCTTTACTTCATTACTCTGTCGACATGATCACATCAAAATTTTAAGTCAATGGGGCATAAGAAGCATCGTAATCTCACCAATTGAAGCATCTAGGGCCGCTGGAAATAACTTTCCACAGCAAGAAGCATACCATCTGCTCTATAAAATCAATAACATCTTCTGCCATGCAAAATAATCATGAAACCTTTCTAGCCAGGTTCTTATATCCGCATCCCACACATCTAAAGTCCCTGTTGACGGATCTGGCCTAATGTCAAATGTAACACCAAGAAAATCTCTGATGCTTCTGAGTGTTTCTATTCCATATGGCCACAACTTACCAGCACGAACCTTTGAAACATCTAGTTCACAAAATGCACAGAGAAGAAGTAAAAAACCCTACAAACAGAACATAATAGCTATTAATGTCAGGTGATATAACGGAAATAAACTAACGGAACACACCATTGAGACACAACATTTCATTTCTTTTTCCAACTGTTTTCTCTTTGTTCCCTCTCCTTTGTATTAGTAATAGAAATCAAAGCTAAAACGTGAGCAAATAATACAAAAATTAATGCAAGCCTTAAACCACATTGCTATGATGTTGAAGGCACCACAAAGTATTAAAATGTTAGGTTAACTAAGATAATATTTCAGCTTTATTTTGCAAATAATAAACACTGCTGAAGATATATATAAGAACCCCACTTTATACTAATAGCCACAGTAATTGTCAAGCTGAACACAATGTTTTTATGGTATATACTTTTCTGAAAGAACTCAATTTATGAAAAAAGAAGGTAAGGAAAACCCTTTGTATTGCATCTGAAAATAGGGTGTAGTTCTACTACAAAGGTAGATAGTTTGGCAATATGGCTATTCCCAATATTTTGAGAGGATAATAATTTGGCAATATGGCTATTCCCAATATTTTGAGAGGATAATAATTTGGCAATATGGCTATTCCCAATATTTTGAGAGGATAAGCTATTCCACCTTATATAATGAAAAAACAAGGGAAAGGAAGGTTTATGATCTTACTATCGCATTCTTCGAGAGAAGTCCTCCAATAATCAAAATAATGTAAGACAGGTTGAAAAGTTATTAGAAAAAAAAGAGAGATTACATCCCATTAACCTTGCTTCTTGGAATGCTATGAAAAAAGAAAAAAAATAAAAAATAAAAAAATAAAAAACTAGTAATCAAGGTTGAGGGGAGACAACATAAATTAGATTTAAAAAGGCATGTCATATAAACCAAACGTTTCCCATGAAAAGATCACAGGACTGGAACGATGGAAGAAGTTGAGAATAAGCCCAAAGTCATAAATGATGTCTCAGGGTTCTAAATTCCCAAGTCAAATTCGAATAATTCAATTCTGATCAAGAGGCAAAACCCATAAATGAAAAGAGATTCTTCAAAATATTTCATCAAAATAAAGAGGAAAGTCAAAAGACGTTCAAATACTGGAATAATTTATAACACAAACCTGGTGTGTCAAGTCTACAACTCCACCTTTCTACATCTCTTCAAGAAGAACTTAAGCAATTTCCTCGCCAACATTCTCCAGCGGCATCAACTCCTCATTCTTATCATTATTTGCCTTAAAGTATCGAGGTTTCTATACTATCTACTAACTCTTGATAAATTACATCTATCATATTCATGTGCAAATTTTCCGTATACAAATTATAATATTTGGGCAAAAAATACGGCCTAATGATACAATACATAATATTTGGGCCGAAAACATAATTCATATGACCGTATCGAATATGAATGGAAAGTCCAAATTTACATGGGCTGAAATCAAGTTTTCATCTTAAGAGATAATTCATAAGTTAAACTCAAAACTTTTTGTTAGTTATCGACCCCTTAGAAATCTGATTTTTGGCTGGACAAAATTTAAATACATGACTAATGGTTAATAAAAAATATATTAAAAAGATATAAATAAATCATAACCATATATTATCTTTAATACATGTATCATAAAATATTTAGAAGCTAAGAGAGATAAGAAGATGATCATAATTCATTCATTAATTACGTAGAAATAATATCGATAGGTCAAATGAATTAATTAAAAGAAAAAAAAAAGGATTTATATCTCCTACGGCATTGTTAGAACTAAGGGCAATATTTATTTTCTTCAAAACCTTTTCTAGCAAAGAAGCAGAAGAGATGTGAGAAGCAGAAGAGATGTGAGCTTCCAAGAAAAGGAGTACACGCAACTATTCTTATATTTTAGGGAAGTTGAACAGGAATTTTCATTTAGTATGCTGTAGACTTTTCTTTAACTAATCTATTGTGACAAAAATGGTTTGGCCCTTTCAACTTTTTGGTAGACTAGCACTTGTTTGTTTCTATTTATCTATTATTTTACTCTTGAAAGGGAATTCAATGAGAGTGGAGAAAAAAATTAGAAATGTTTAAACTCTAGAATTTTGATCGTTAACTAATTATTGACTATAGAAGTCTTTTACTAGTTATTGTAACATGAAATTAATACAGAAAGAGTTCTATGTAAGTTGTTTTTATTTTCCAAATTTTATTTATTCTTGAGCATTGGAGAGTTTACTCTGACACCAAAGAGGCAAAGACTTTATAATTCACTGTGAAATGTAAAAGGATTTTTTTTTTTTTTGGAAGAGTTACAGCTTGCTGAAGTGGCCGATGGTCAAGTTAAAGCAGGAATAGCTACTGAATAAGCAAAGTCACTTGCTGGAGAAAGAGTATGTGTAAGGTATTGATGTTAGTAGTAACATTATAAGTAACATTATAAGTCTTTCATATGTTTGTTATAATGTCAAGCTCAGCAAGCAATTACAATTAGTTGCTGCTTCAACTCATGTCTGCTGTTAGACCTATCATTTTTTTTTTTAATACTTCCCTCTCATATATATATATATATATATATAACTGTTAAGTACAATATAATTTGTTTACCCTAACATAAATTTCTACAGACAAATAGTATAAATTTCTGGTATGGATGTTAGGAGCAACAGTATAAGTCTTTCATATGTTTGTTATAATGTCAAGGTCAGCAAGCAGTACAATTAGTTAATCAATTTAGTGTTTCTTGGGAGTGATATGCATTTTTTACAACAATAAACGGAAAATTCATTCAACGTAGAATAATTAGCACCTACACCAAAGACTTTTCAAGTCATTGTGATTTTGTATAGGGATTTGTGAATTGTCTCACAATAACTTTTGATTTTTTAAAGATATAAAATTTCTTGCTTACTTTTCCCTGAAAAATGAGTGTGTGGACCAAAGAAAACAAACTGGTCAAAATGAGTGTGTGGAGTGTGGACCAAAGGTATAGCCTTGGAATCCTTAAAATCAAATTAAAATATTTTTTCAATTATAGACTTATTATAATAAACTGACTTTTTCCCTTGTTTGATTTTTAATTTGTGAACAAGAATCTTCCAGCAATTTTTATTTGAACTCTTCTTCAACTAGGCTAGTGTAACGAAAATGGTTCTGTCCCTTTCAAGTTCTTATTTAATTATTGATCAGTTCTTTTTTCTTTTGAAGAGAAATGGGATTGATGAAAAGTGGCCGATACACTTTCCAGGTAACTGCATGTGCTGGCCGATGGTACTTTATTATATACTGCTTAATACCCAAAGAAAAATATCAGATAGCAAACAATGGATGTTCATCCTCTGGTTCTGGTGTTGTTGCAGATCAGTTTCTTACTCTTGCCAATCAAAGCTTCAACGTTATGTCCACGGTTTTGTGGTAACGTCAGCATAAAGTATCCCTTTGGAATCGGAGATGGCTGCTACATGGATAAGGGGTTCGAAGTAACTTGCGACAATGGAAAACCTTATTTAAGTAGCATCAGTCTCGAACTATCGGAAGGTTTTTATTATCCAAGCTATACGATTGGCGTCAAGTTTCCTGAAGTTTCTTTGAATAGTACTGTGACAAGAGGCATTGATCTGTCAGGAAGCCCCTTTTCGTTTTCAACTATGAAAAATAGCTTCATTTCGGTTGGTTGTGACAGCTATGGGAGTGGCAACCAGAATAATTTGAATACTACTGCATGTCAGTCTTTTTGTACTTGCGATCCTAATCAAAATGTTGCTGGTTGCTGTGACGTGATCTGCACCCTTCCCACAAATCGTACATTTAATAATACTGCAAGTATATCAAACTTTTATTCTGAAAGAATTGGCCAGAATTGCAGTTTTGCCTTCATGGTGGACCAAGAATGGCTCCAGTCAAACTACCTAACAAATCCATCTGTTTTGAGAGGTAAAGAACCAACTCCTGCTAGGCTGGAATGGGGAATATATAAAGGGACATGTGTGGAACTGTATAGTTCACACAATACAAGTTGTAATGCAGATGATTACTGCATAATACAGTTAAGCTCAAACCATATTTGTGTTTGCGATAATCAAATGTCCGACAGATTCCAAGGATGTACAGGTACATATATCTATTAATTCAAACCCTAAGGAACTACGGAAAATTGCAGTAGGGGAAGATTGGTGGCATGCTACAATTTGATATAATTGTTTTCTGTTTGTATTGCAGGTGACTTGATTTGTAATACTAAGAGCGGCTACAATTGCTCAGCAAAATGTCCTGCTGGCTATACATCTTATTCTTATGACAGTCAAGACACTAGATGCTATTCATCAAGAAGCTTTACTGACATATGGATAAAGAAATCCCGGGTCAAATTATTTACTATCATAGGTACGCGGCATACGCCTATTGTGTCCCTTTTGTTTTCATTATATATTTAAATCTTTTATCTTTTGTTATAAAAATAAGTGGCTTTTCTTGACCCCTGAGTTTAATCAAATAACAAAGGTCTCTATGATATTTTAGAAATAACAAAAATCGTTCTATTGTTAGTGAGCTGTTAGTATATTGTTAGAATTTATAACATAATTGTTAATGAATATTTACCTGATTACCCCCTTTGCTTATTTTAACCCACCCCACCCCACAAAAAAAACCCCCAAAAAAAAAAAATAATTAATGGTAAAAGGATTTCTATTATTTCTATCAGAGGGGGATATTTTATAGTTAATCATACCTTAAGGGGAGTATTGTTATATAACCCCTAAAAAATAATAACAATGAAAAACAAAGCTATAATACAAAATTAAATTACTATAATAATATATGCAGAAATTATTTGCATTAGATTTTTGTAATAACAAAAAAATTTCATTAACGAAATCGTTAGGAATTATATTATTATGAGTTAATGAATATTTATTTAATTCTACTCTGACTGTTTATTTTAACACCTAAAACTTAAAGGTGGAGTTTTTTATATTTCATAAACCTTAAAGGAGTTATCGCCATTAACTCTATATTCAATTATCTTTTCTTTTAAATAGTTTCATGCATGTGCAATGAAAAACTTGGTACTATATACTTATATATCCTTAAGTTATGCAGGATGTTGTGCTGGGCTTGGTACATTGTTACTCGTCATTGGAATATGGTGGTTGTACAAGTTGATAAAAAGAAGAAAAGCAATCAAGTTGAAGCATCTTTAAAAGAAACGGTGGTTTATTACTACAACAACAACTATCTTCCAATGAAGGTAACATTGAGAAAACAAGATTGTTTACTTCAAAGGAATTGGTTAAGGCCACTGACAACTACAATGCAAATCGAATCTTGGGTCAAGGAGGCCAAGGGACAGTGTACAAGGGAATGTTAGCAGATGGAAAAATCGTAGCTATTAAAAAGTCCAAAGTAGTGGATGAAAGTAAAGTTGAGGAATTCATTAATGAAGTGGTGATTATATCTCAAATAAATCATAGAAATGTGGTTCAATTACTAGGATGTTGCTTAGAGACAGAAGTTCCTATTTTGGTGTATGAATTCATTCCTAATGGAACTCTCTTTCAATATATACATGACCACAATGAGGAGTTTCTAATCACATGGGAGCTACGCAGACGCATAGCCATAGAAGTTGCAGAAGCTCTATCCTATCTACATTCAGCTGCTTCTATACCAATATATCATCGAGATATCAAGTCAACAAACATACTTTTGGATGATAAATATCAAGCAAAAGTATCAGATTTTGGGACTTCAAGATCTGTTACAATTGATCAAACTCATTTGACCACTCAAGTACAAGGGACTTTTGGATATGTAGATCCAGAGTATTTTCAATCAAGTCAGTTTACTGATAAAAGTGATGTTTACGCTTTTGGAGTTCTTGGCTTGAATAACTTTTAACATGGACAAAAGCCATTCTGCTTCAACCAATGACTTTGAAGAAGATAGAAGTTTAGTCACATATTTTCTTCGAGCAATGGAAGAGAATAGTCTATTCAAAATCCTTGATGCTCGAGTTTTGAAGGAAGGGGAAAAAGAAGAGATTATGAGTGTTGCAGATGTCACAAGAAGATGTTTGAACTTAAATGGAAAGAAGAGACCGACAATGAGAGAAGTAGCATTTGAATTAGTGGGGAATATTA
Source organism: Pistacia integerrima (assembly GCA_026225825.1). NCBI lineage: Eukaryota > Viridiplantae > Streptophyta > Magnoliopsida > Sapindales > Anacardiaceae > Pistacia > Pistacia integerrima. The sequence continues at coordinate 22,850,745 of CM047748.1, forward strand.
GAGCATCGAATGGAGCTTCAGTCTTGCAACAAAACTATGATGAGATTGATTTTGTTGATAATGAGATAACATGTCCTGGTTCATCTTCGAGTAGTACTGGATCATTTTTAAACAGTGTCACTTTAGATGTTGACCCTCTTATTTCTAAAAAGTTAAACAGAGGGAATAGTTTTTTTTATCATTTATTTCATTCTCTGATTATATTTTTGTTATTTCTGCAATATATTTTACTTGTATCATTTATTAACTAGTAAAGTTGTTTCATGATGATAAAGTTCAGTAATGAGATTTTTGATCAGATTGTAAGTATAACTTTCATGGTACAAGCAAATTTAATAACTGCCTATACAATAGCCAATAAACCAATGGTTGTATGCAAGAAAATAAGCGCATTGGGTTTTTGGTTTTCACTTTCAGCTTGTCCAACTGATTGGAGTCTTGCGTTGCTACCTATTTCTGTGATGTTATTTGTGACAAGGCAACTGATTGAACGATAAACTTATTTGGGCTCAAGTCTTTTCGGGTTAATCACTTAGACCCACATATATTACTAGCCTAACATCTTCTTTCTAGTCCATATATATTAGCCCAAGTATTTAGCCCAAATATTACGTCCTGTATCTAAATTAAACTTATAAAAGTGGCTCATTTATCAAGGCGATGTTAGATAAATATTTGTTGTGGAAGGTGATAGATGAAAAGCTCCCATGAGCATTATAAAAACCATAAGCATTATAAAAAGGAATGACCCCTTGCCTTTTTGTACAAGCCAAAATTGACAAATCAATAGTACCATTCTCTTTGAACACTCTTCTCTCAATTTTCTTAGCTAGTGTTGAGCTATCTCGTACTAAACAAACAAGAAGCATTTTTGTTTGAGGTTTCCAATAGCAAGCAGCAAGCACAATTGAAAGATTAGAATACAACTACAAATACTATTACAATTTATGAATCACTTTTGGTTTATATTTGAGTTAATGACAATAATCCCCCTGAGGTATGGTATAATAACAAAATCCTTTTGAGGTTTATAAAATGTTAGAAACCCCTCTATAATTAAGTTTTAAGTGTTTAAATAAATGGTAAGAAAATAATTTGGTAATATTTATCGACAATATACTTAGCACACTACTCATTTTTATTTATTGTAATGATGAAAAAAATGAAGAGATGAATTGGCTGCTCATAATCATTTCTTTGGTTAATGTGGTGTAATTCCAAATGTTCATTTTGTTATACTCAGGGCAATCAACAACAAGATTATCTCCCTATAATTTCATGGAATAGCCAAGGTGCCAAAACCTTTAATTTTAGGTATGATAATAGTAAATTAGACCCAAGTTCTAATAATAATAGATTAGCTAGGGTCAAATATCTTTTATTAAATTTTTAGTTGTTGTTTCAAAAGTGACTGAATTGAGTACGTAGTAGGGAACATAGAAAAGAAAGTTAGGTAGAAAAATATATATTCTTGAAAAAAATTTGATGCTCTAAATTAAAAAGCATTACATAGGACCAACACATGGTTCATGAAATAGTACATTTTGTTTTAGTTCTATTTCATAACTTTTCTTTTATATATATATATATATATATATATATATATATATATATATATATATAAAATTGCACTGACATCAGCACCACCAATCAAAATGAGCTGTCAGTTTCATCAATCAAAGTTTAGCAAGAACTAAAGGATAAAATAACCTTAGCTTTCAAGACCAAATGGACCTAAGAGCATTTATATCAGTCATATCCCATTTTAAGATATGAATTAAGGAATGGTCTCAATATATCAAGACAACTTGCAAAAACACTCATTACATTGAATTCACAAGTATAAATGGACACCTCTCCTCATGAGAAAGAGGGGCTAAATATATGCGAGCTAGGCATATTTTTGAGCTTCAACTATTATTTTTCTCTGTAAAACAAGCATTTCCATCAATCAAAATTTAGCAAGAGCTAAAAAACAAAATAATCTTAGTTGTCAAGACCAAACCGACCTAAGAGCATTTATATCAATCCTATCCCATTTTAAGATAGGTGTAGTAAAAAATAGGGTTATTAACGAAATTGATTTCATCAAAACAATGAATGAGCAAACTCAACAATCAACTTATAGAAATTAATAAGCAATCAATTCAGGGATCTTTGGGATTACCATTGTTCATCAAATAGTGATTCTAAAATATCTGAAGAGGTTTGGAGATGAAGAGAGGTTGAACTAGGGCCAATGGGACCCTGTATTGGAACTGCGGTTGCCTCTTTGCCAATTGGTTGGGTATCAAATGCGTACCTGTCCCATAAAAATCAATTTTCAGATGAAACCATTAAAATGTATAGCACCACTCTTTTTAGATATCTCAGGTGGAAGAAACAGAGCTGTAAATTACCTCAGGTGGAAGAAACAGAGCTGTAAATTACATCAATATAATCTTTTCACTTATTTATATTTCATAAGTTCCATTCAAGCTTGTGAAAAAGACAGCCCACAGAAGAATTTGGTTAAGTTAATTATCTCAGAGCATGATTCTATAGTACAATTTTATCGAAACAAAATTCGATAGCAATCTCACCAATTGAAGCATCTAGAGCCACTGGAAATAACTTTCCACAGCAAGAAGCATACCATCTGCTCTATAGAATCAATGACATCTTCTACTATGTGAAATAATCATGAAACCTTTCTAGCTAGGTTCTCATATACGCATCCCACACATCTAACTTTCCCTGTTGATGGATTAGGTCTAATGTCAAATGTAACACCAAGAAAATCTCTGATGCTTCTGAGCATTTCAGCTTTATTTTGCAAATAATAAACACTGCTGAAGATATATATAAGAACCCCACCTTATACTAATAGCCATACTAATTGCTGGACACAATTGTACTAATGTCAGAATAATTTAAATAGTACTGTCAGTCTTTTTGTACTTGCAATCATAATCAAAATGTTCCTGGTTGCTGCAACGTGATCTGCACTCTTCCTACAAATCGTACTCTTAATGATACTGGAAGTATATCAAACTTTTATTCTGAAACAAATGGCCAGAATTGGAGTTTTGCCGACTAGGTTCTATCCTCATCAAATACAACATCACGGCTAATGACAATTTTATTGGTGATAGGATTGTACAATTTTTACGCGTTCAAGTGATCACTAACACCAAGAGTATGCTCACTAATTCCAGCTGCCTCTTCTTCCATTAGCTGGATATCATCATTAACCATTGTGCCTTCTTCTTCTTTTTGCTTTTGCTCTGGATCCTCAATCACCCTTAACCATGAAGCAACGCTGTATTTTCTAGTAGACAACAAACCAACCACCACACATATTGAAAGAGGTAGACCACCACATTTCGCAAGATTTTCTTCTGGAGCTCTTCCTGAGAAAATACTTTCCTTCTTTCGTCTCTGCTGACCTTCTTTAAGAAAAAGCTCCAACTCTTCCTCGTCAGTTAGTGGCCTTTGTGGGAGAAGATGAATCGATGGACCAATAGGGGAGGCTATATTTGGGTCACGACAGTTACATTGGGGTTGTGGAAAATTAGGATCACCCTGCTACCATTTGATGCGGTTAGAAAGACGACTTTGAGTTTCTCCCAAATATCAGATGTATGAACATCATCCAAGACGATCAGATACGTCTGGGTATTCAGTAAATTAGCAAGCTTTTTCCGCAATGTGCAAGTGCCAATTTCTCTTCATCCTCAATCTGCGTAACCTGCTCCAATATCTTAACTAAGGCATTTTTCTCTTTAAACAATTTAGAAACAGAAACCCAAGAACTTTTTCTTTATTTCCTAATGGTTGTAAACATTTTTCACTAGAGTTGTCTTGCCAGAGCCTACCACACCCACCACTAATATCAGAGGCTTGTCACCAGTAAGAACTAATGTTCTTAAATGCGAAGGTTCAGAATAGAAACCAACAACATCTTCTTCATCTGAAACTTCTGGTACTGTGGTCTCAGTACCATCAGTGAAATATTGGCTTTGCTTTTCACCAGTAGGAACCGATATTCTTAAATCCGAAACTTCAGAAGAGCAACCAACAATTTCGTCTTTAACTGAAACTTCTGGTCCAGTGATCTCAGTACCATCAATAAAATCTTGGCTGTGCTTGTCACCAATAGCAAGTAATGTTCTTAAATCGTTACTTCATAACAGAAACCAACAATATCTTCTTCATCTGAAACTTCTAGTCCGGTGATATCATCACTGAAATCTTGGCTTTGGACTGTTGACTCTTGCTGCATTGCAGACAAATTCCCACAGGATGTTGCATTTAGAACAGGAGGACTCCCTAGCTTTTTGTTATCAGCTTCAGAAAAAGTGAGAATCACCCGACTACCATTTAATGAATTTGGTAAAACAAACCTGAGAAGATTTCCAAATATCAGGTGTCTTAGGATTGAACAAAACCACTAAATATCTCTTCCAAATTAAGAAATTGTGAAGCTTTTGTCATATTGATGTTTAAGGCAACCACCATTCCTCCTTTGCTCCGATAAAACTTTCCATCATTTTGGTGGGAAGTTCTGTTTCTCCAGTCAATTTAGAAACGTCAATCCTGGCATGGCACTGAAATTGCTTCTTGACATCTACACTGTTGTAAATCTTCCATAGCCGACTTATATTGCGAGGGACTGAGGCAATGTCCCTCATGAGAAAAAGTGACGAATCTCGGTCAAGGACTAACTTTTTTAACTGCTCTTTAGTCTTTGGTATATCCCCGATACCAGCACTAGAAGTTGTTGTTATGCAACGGAAACATAAACTCTAACGCTAGCTATTGAATATAATAATAACAAGTAGTAAAGCATAAATAAATAGCCAAAATTAAATGCAAAAATAAAGAATACCAGGAATTAACGAGGTTTGGTATTGAAACCTACATCGTCGGGCGCTGCAAAAGAAAACTCCACTATCTCCAAAACATTACAAACTTTTGGGCAATACAACAAATACCCAAAACAAAGGGGAGATACAATAAAACTTGCAAACTAAAGGGTCCTTAAAGAAATAACCCTAAACAAAAGAAGTATAATGGAATTACAACTTGAGATACAAATAACAATGATTTAGGTCCTTATATATAGGCCCCAAAAGTTTCTCACTTTTCATTCCCAAGCAATGTGGGACAAACTAACATTTGGCCTATTACATATAAGTCCCTAAACCTTTTTCCATTATCACTTCTACCCCCATGTGATTTGCTAAATGAGCCATTTTTCCAACAAATCTCCACCTTGGTGAATTAGCAAACCTTCAAAGTTTTGTATTCTTCTGTCAAATTTTGCAACACCTTCAAATGCCCCAAAAGGCACAGTCAAGCTCGTAGGATGTTGATCAAGTTCAAATAATAAATGAACTTGACCTTGTCACTACTGAAGTCAACATGTCTGTAGGATTATCTTCTGTTCCAATCTTCTGGAGAGTCATTTTCCCATTGTCAATATAATCCCACACAAAAACTAAACCAATATCTATAGTACATAAAATATACTGTAGAAATCATTTCACAACTTGCAAATGTCCTTTACCAGGATCATGCATATGTCTACTCACCATACTAACTGCTTATGAAATATCAGGCCTTGTGTACCCATGGCCCATCATACATTGATCAAATCGCTTATACCACTGTCTTGGTGACTGCTTCAAACTATATAACGATTTCTTCAATCTGCAAACCCAAGTTTTCTTTCCAACAACCCTATAATCATCTAGCTGAGTCTTGTAGATTTCCTCTTCCAAACTACCATGTGAAAACACGATTTTCACATCCAATTGAACTAGTTCAAAATCAAACTGTGCCACCAAGGTTAGCAAAATTAGAATGGAAGAATACTTTATCATAGGAGAAAACACTTCAATGTAATCAAATCCTTCCATTTGAGCGTATCCCTTTACTACCAACCTAACCTTGTGCCGAACATCTTCTCTATTAGGAAATCTCTTCTTCTTTGCTTACACTCATTTGCACTAAATCGCCTTCTTATGTAGGGATCACATTTCATCATTCATGGCCGGTTTCCATGATTCACAATTTGAACTCCTAATTACTTCTTTATAAGTAGTAGGAATATCATCACCTACGATTGGAAGTGAATAAGCCACCATCTTAGCGAAACGAGCAGGCTTGCGAATTTCTCATCTTGGCCTATTGTATGCCATCGATTCCTATTGCTGAGGAGATTCTTGGGGTAAAATCTCCTTTTCATCTATAGTATCCACATTAGTCACCTCAGAATCACTTTTTGTCTCGTGGACACTATCTGGTTCAACTGTTGTTTCAAACTCCACCTGCCGCCGAGTATGCTCCATACACATATGCCACAGTTTGAGCATTTCGAACGCATCCTCTTGTATGATCGCACTTGTCATTCCAATAACTGTACTACCATTATAGTAATACAAGTTGTTTCTCCTTGTGTCTTTCATTACCACAAGAGTGCCTGAAGAAACTTTTAGAATTCCATCTCGCATATTCACCATGAAGCCTTTAGATTCCAAGGCTCCCAAAGAGATGAGATTCTTTTTCAACTTCGGTACATACCGAACATTTGTCAGAGTTCTAATTGAGCCATCATAATTCTTCAATCGAATTGAACCTATCCCAATTGTTTTACAAGCATCATCATTGCCCATATAAACAACTCCACCATCAAGTTCTTCAAAATTAAAGAACCACTCCTTGTGGGGACACATATGATAGGTATAACTTGAATCCATAATCCACTCATTTGTTCCAGAGGTGGATGGTAGGCTAACTAGACAATCGACTCATCCTTCACGCTCAACAACGTATGCATCGAAGCGCCTTTGCCCTCTTTCTTTTGCAACTTCGGACAATCTTTCTTCCAATGCCCTTTCTCACGACAGAAGGCACATTGATCCCTATTGAGTTTTCCCTTTGAACGAGATCTCCCTCTTCTCCTTCTTACGACGATTTTGACTCCGCCTTCTTCTATAAGAGTTCACGACTCATCTCTATTCTCCTTCGAATCCTTCTTCTGAATTTCATGATTGGACAGAGCAGAACAAACTTCTTCAAAGGACAATTTTTCTTTCCCATAAAGAAGTGTAATTCTAAGATAGTCCAACTCATCTGGAAGAGATCCAATTAACAACATAGCCTTATGTTCATCTTTGAATGTTTCATCCAAATTTAACAAATCAGCAATTAATCTATTAAATGTATCAATATGGCTACTGACATTCGTACCTGGTCTCAACTGAAGATGAAACAGTCTTTTCATCAAATAGAGCCGATTCTCATTACTTCTCTTCATGTATTTGTTTTCCAGTGCCTTCCATAACTTATTGGCAGACGTCTCTTTCATGAATGGATATTTCTGCTCTCTACAAAGACATGAGCAAATCATCCTACACGCTTTTACATTCAACCTCACCCAGTCTTTCTCATAGACATCTTCTAGTTTTTCCTCCTCCAGAACGATATCTAGATCCTGCTGATACAAACTATCCATTACCTCACTCGCCACAAGCCAAAATTATTTTGGCCATCAAATTTTTCAACATCAATTTTTGCATTTGAAACCGTTATCATCTTTACTGGTGCGGTTGGTGGTGCCGCGGGTGGTGATGCCTCGGACAATGAATCCTCGGACAATGATGTCATTTATGCCTTGCTCAATTGGCTTGGTAAACAAAGTTCCCAATAACCAAGCTCCACAAATTATTATATTTAATAGCTAACCAACAAATCAACAATAGCCCTAGGTAGTAGTAAGTGCTGAAATGATTAAATACGCACGGAAAAATTCTAGGAAACAATGGAGGGGTCACAAATGGTCCCA